>CAHIKZ030001153.1:10000-475000 GCA_903632075.3 Acanthosepion pharaonis
CAATTCATAACATAAAGAAAGGACAACAAAATATATATTATCTTCAAATGCTAAAACGGAGAGCTGAACTGGTTTATTAAATGTTCTTGAAATCAGAGCAAAGACCAAAGAAAATGTGCACAGCTACTAAAGAAAAACTCGCAAAAATGTCAATATGGTTGAAGCGAAAATGTTACTTTGTTGAGGAGTCAATAAGACAAGTGAAATTTACTATTAAAAAATTACGTTGAGATGGAGAGAGAGGAATAATAAACACGAGTTGGAGAGAGAGAGAGAGAGAAGGAAAAAAAACAAATGACAGAGAGAGAAGGAAAAAAAACAAATGACAGAGAGAGAAGGAAAAAAACAAATGACAGAGAGAGAAGGAAAAAAACAAATGAGAGAGAGAGAAGGAAAAAAACATGACAGAGAGAGAGAAGGAAAAATCAAATGTCAGAGAGAGAGAAGGAAAAAACAAATGACAGAGAGAGAGAGAGAGAGAGAGAGAAGGAAAAAACAAATGACAGAGAGAGAGAGAGAGAAGGAAAAATCAAATGACAGAGAGAGAGAAGGAAAAAACAAATGACAGAGAGAGAGAGAGAGAAAGAAAAAAAACAAATGACAGAGAGAGAGAGAGAGAAGGAAAAAACAAATGCTAGAGAGAGAGAAGGAAAAAACAAATGACAGAGAGAGAGAGAGAGAGAGAAGGAAAAAACAAATGACAGAGAGAGAGAAGGAAAAAACAAATGACAGAGAGAGAGAGAAGGAAAAAACAAATGACAGAGAGAGAGAGAAGGAAAAAACAAATGACAGAGAGAGAGAATGAAAAAACAAATGACAGAGAGAGAGAGAGAGAAGGAAAAAACAAATGACAGAGAGAGAGAGAGAAAATTCATTTAGGTATGTCAATTTGTACACAGCTTGTAACCGTACCGTAACAAAGTTGATATTTTTCAACGCACCGATTTGTCAATTCGAAAATCTTATTCAGTTGTCAATGAACGACTGGATAAGACGACATGTTGGGACGTGTTTGGCGGGAACCGAACAACCGAGTGGCGTAGCTTGTGTCAGTCAATCAGCCGTTCATTCCAACGCCTGACGTATTAGCGAGATTTTCATTCATAAAATGTTACACTGACAATCTTGTTGACCTTAGCTGAACACACAACAAACCATTAATAAAATATGTAGTTACTTATTTATTTTAAATAAAAATCCTCTTTATTTCCTGTATTTCTTGTTTGTTTTGAGAGTATCGCCTATGTGTCGTGTCCCTTCAAATCGTGGGTGTTCATGACTCTCCACAACTTCTTGTCCTTCTTGTAGCTCTTAGTAAGCTCCGTCTTTTTGCTATCTCTCCTCCTACACAATCTCGTTAGGTAGGCTATTTGCCATTTTTTTCTGTCTCTCTTAAACATGTTCTGTGAGTGTCAAATTGCTGAAAAATATTTTACATTTCATGTTTTCAATGTTTACGTTAAGGTAAATTTCGTGAGCAGATATAATCGTCGAAGATTTGTTTTTTTAAACAGTAATTCGGACGTTGCTAACTAACCAGACGATTCTCTGTTGCTGAGAGGTATAGCACGTCAGATGAATTGACAATTCCGTAGTTCGATTCCTGCCGGAGAACGCATATTTAACACTATTTACATTATTCGGGCTATTGTCCTCATCTTTGTTTCGGCCGTTGTACGCTCCGGCCTTCTTCAGGTGGTTGGAATGTCGAACTGAACCATTTATTTCGTTCGCTGGGGTAGACTGTTCTAGTTCCAGTTCAATACCTGGTTAAGGCAGTGGAAAACTTGGAGAGGTGAATTAACAGGAGATAACTGATAACTGACATCCATTTAGACATGGAACGTTTTCTTTTCTTTCTTTTTTGTTTTATTTGATTCTTTTTGTTAACAAGAGAACACATATCAGGATGGAATAAAATTAAATACGATCTACCTGAAGATTACTTAACATACTTTTAGTATCAAATGAAGATGACATACGAGAGCGGGGTAGGGGTGGTACGCTCGCAGGCGCAATTATTACATTGTATAACAAATCCTGCAGTTTAGTATTTGATAATAAAACTAAATCAATTTCATTCACAAAACTCGGGAAAGTAATATAATAATAATAATAATAATAATAATAATAATAAAAACTGAATTGAAATTTTCACAATACTCCAACATACCGAAAGAACGAGTCTGTGCTTGCTTGAAATAAATAAATAAATAAATAAATAAACTAACAAAAGCGGGAAATATGTCACGTGGTGTCTGTTCTTTAGCATCGCGTGACACGGGGAAAGAAAAGGAAGATTGTTTTTTTGTTGAGGTAAAACATTTGTACTTTTTGACACATATTTTCTTGTAAAAATTTATTTTACATTTAGTTAAAGACTCCTCCAGTCAATTTTAAAATAAGTTGGGAATAATTTTTAAGATATATTGGTAATAGAAATAAATCCTTTTTGCACGCGACGGATGAGTTCATTTTGTGAAAGTCAAGAATTAGTGGTGGTGGTGGTGGTGGTGGGAGATTTTGTCAGCATTGAGGGTGGGGAAAAAAAAGAAAAAGAGAAAAAAAAAAATGCCACCCAAGAAAAAGAACCCTCCAACCCTCCTCCCCAAATAAAAGAAATTCTTACCGCAACCAGAAATTCACTTAATCAACCACAGATGGATGTGTGAGTAATGGACTGCGGTTCGGAAGGCGAAATCAAAGACCAGTGTTCGAATTTCTGTATAGTTCGTTATGTTCACTTACCCTTGAGAAAGGCATGAATACATTCCCCTCCCCACCACCACCATCATCAGATTAAATAGCAGGACAGATTGGGTCGTATAGTCTACTGCAGAAAGTAACGGCAATTTATTGTGGGAATTCTTCTGCCAAGTCAATCATGAATCGTAAAAAAAAGGGACTTGATCGGCCAAGAGTGCATCACGCATGGCTCCTCAGGAAGGAATAATCAACCAGAAGAAAAAAAAAGAGTATCAGACATGATGCCAAATACTATAAGAGAAACCAATGCATGTACATTACAAGAGACAAATAATAGGAAATGTAGAGAAATCGAGTTAGTCGCGCAGAGGACATCTGATGAAAAAAAATTATTAATCGTTGTCCAGAAGAATTTCATAAAAAAATCAAAAGCAAATGCAGAGAACGTAGCATAAATAGAAAGATTCTTTTCTGAACGGCTTTTTTGGTTGGGCTGAGAACTTTCTGACACTTCGTAAAGGAAGTAGAAGTTCAGCAGTGCGTAACGTTTTATGAATGAAAATCTTGTGTATGGATGACTGAACGATGAAAAAAAAAAAAAAATAATCACGTAACTTTGTTCCATCTCCATCAAACCCATCCCGATGAGACATCTGATCATCAAAGTTAATACAGCCATTTAGTTCAGTTGTCTTATGTACCGTGTCCAATCAGGATGTAAGCGACCATAGCTCTCCATAACTTCCTATCCTTCGTAGCTCTTAAGGTTTGTTTTTATTATCCCTCCCCGTCTCTGGTCTACCATTGATTTACACAAGTTCTTTAGGTAGGTTACTTGCCGCCCCCACCCACTATCCTTCAACGTGTCCTGTGAGTGTCAAATTCCTCAAATCATCTTTCCTCGTTGTGTGTCCCAAAAATTCTAGCCGCCTCTTTCTGATTGTAAGTGTCCTTTTTGTCTGCATTTTCCATAAAATTTTCTCGTTGCTAACATGTTCAGTCTATGGAATTCTCAGTATCCTTCTGTAGAATCCCATCTGTTGCCTCCAGTTTTCTTTTCTTCAGCGAGGAAATTATCCAAAATTCACTGCCATATGGGGGGGGGTGCATATTACACGGCAGTTCAATACTTTTTGCTTTTAACGAATTTTTTTTTTTAATATGTTTAGCGTTTGAAAGGCATTTTTCGATATTCAAATGCGCCTTCAGATTTCGATGTCACTTTTTCCACCTCCTGATAAACCACATTCCAGATTAAATTCCCGTATTTACATAATTCTTTGTAGCTTATTAAGGACCATGCAATCTTTTTACAATTGACAGTCCTTTCTTCCGGCTTTCCTTGACTACATCGTTCTTGCCGTTTTCTTTCCATGTTTGCCATCAACACGGTGACGTTTGCGTATCTTACACTGTTAACCTTGTGTTTATCAATAATAACGTTAATATTTCAATCAATGGATATCCAATGTTGACTGTATAGAAATATTTAATTTTACCACTACATAAAAGCACTTTTTTAAAAAAAAAAAAGAAAAGAAAAGTATTTTAAATGTTGATTAGCAGTTCCATCACGTTCAACACCATAACACTTCATTTTTCCGCATAGGGACGCAAATCAATTGTCGATTTCCTTGCCAAGAAAAAATCTTACCGGTTGAAACTTGAGCTTCTTGATAAAATGCAAAGAATCAGCAATATTACTGGTCCTGATCTGGCGGCTCGGCTTTAGTCACTTGCCCACCACCGTAAAGTTGCTTTTCTGTGTCTTTTCTATAAATACTTTCATGGTAATTGTTTGAATGAGCTCTTTGCTATGGAATTTAATCGCGGTACTAGACTAGCGTAGAGATCTCATTAATTTACAGTTGAGCTGGATAGATGTAGCCTTAAATTCTAGGCTAACAGTTTCTTCTCTCACACTTCTTGCTTGTGGAAAATCCTTCTGGATCCATGCTTTCCAGCCAATTTTAATATGCAAAAATTTTAAAATGCGATGTCAATTGCTATCGACTGTCCTCCTGATTAATCTTTTATCTTTCCACTCATCATTAATGAGTCTGTTCCTAATTCTTCCACACCCTGTCACCCTCTTGTGTCTTAGTGGTTTTACTACCTTGCTTGGAGGTGATACAGATTTTTAAATAATTGGTTTATTCCCCCAAAAAAAAATAAATAAATACCCCCGCCAAAAAAACCCAAAAAAACAAACACCCCACCCCCCAAAAAACGAAAAAAACAAAACAAAAATAAAACAAAACAAATATTTTGAATCAATTTACCGACAGAACATTTTTCTCCGGTCGACTGTTTAGGTTGAGATATTAAAGGCTGATTTGAATCTATCAATGGTTTCTTTAAAATGTTTTATCATCAACAAATGTGCCGTCAAAGTTTTTAATGTTGAACCTTGACTATTTCCGCAAAACTCTGGGTGAGCAATTGTCAACGTTCTACAGTTGACTGATTGCACAAACAATAAAAGAGCCGAGTAAACATTTGAGCGATTATGCAAAGATCTGAGTAAACATTAATGACGTCTCTAAGCTATGAAAACGACATGTGCATGAAACAGACTGTCGCCAATTGGCGTAGACCTTAGTGTCCACTTCAGTTCTGCGTAAGACTGCACCAGGTCAGATTCCTTTGACTACGTTTTGGGATTAAGTAGGTCCCTTTGACTGGACTCTTTTACAAGTTTTCTCACGTGTAAATTTTCGACCCAGTCCTTCACTGACTACAAAGGTCGAATGAGGGGGGTGGGGTTACAAACACTAGACCACCTCCGTGAAAGAGGTACTATTTGAGAGTAGAGTATTTAACTCAGTTAATTATTGACACTATTTACATTGTTCGGACCGTTTTCATCATCTTTGTTGCCATATTCAGGGCATTTCGGCCGTTGTACTCTCCAGCCTACTTCAGGTCATTGGAATTTCGAATCGAACCTTTTATTTTGTCCACCGAGGGTAGATTGTTCTAGTTCCACGTGTCATGTCTCTTCCGGATATCTCGGTTATTTCCCTTTAACTCAACTCTCCAAAGGTTTTTTTTTTCACCTCTGAACTCACAACTCTTCACAAGTCACTAGATTACTTCAACCAACGCTTTTATCCAGAGAGCCATGTTTCCTTGACGATTTGGTTCGAAATTCCAATCACCTGAAGAAGCGTACAATATGTTTCTCATTTGTATCCCCCCCCGGCATCTGGTCTCAGTCACTTTCTTACTGCCGTAACGCGGCTTCCCTGTGCCTTTCTGTAAATACTTCTATGGTAATTATTCTGATTAACTTTCCACGATAGTACCTAGATTTTATAAATTTAAGCGCAGTACTAGATAGGCAACAAGGTCTCATCACTTCACAGTTGAGTTGGTTAGATTAAACCGTAAGTTCTATGCTAACAGTTTCTTCTATAACACTTCTCGCCTGTAGAACTATTCCGGCTAAATGTTTCCACTTAACTTTGATCTTCAAAAGTTAAATGAAATGTCAATTGTTATCTTCTTTTTTTTTATTGTTATCTCTTCTTAATAAAGTTTTACTCCTCATATTCTCTTACACTTCGTAACCTCTTGCGTCTTAGTGGCTTTATTGCCTTGCTTTAAATGATTTAAAAAATCTCTCTCTCTCTCGTGAGAGCTCATACGGAATTTATATAAATATGCTAAAGGATACAAGTAAATATTTTATTTTGGGCTTTTCTAAGAGAAAAAAAAATAACATATCCCTTCAGGCAGTCATGGTTCTCCACAGATTCCTTTATTCGAATTGCCATTACTTAAATAACAGAAACGGAAACCATTTCAGTACCTTAACTCGCAGCTGGGTGGTAGGGAATAAGCTGATTCATGCCTTTCCAAAATGTATTAATGCGAAAGTAAACGTAACAGATGAGACCGGGATTTGAACACAGCTCGCCGGAACAACTTTCTGTGCCGACGGCACCTGAACATGATAATCTCAGATATTTCAGATTTTTGACGGGTAATAATTGCAGATGCAAGAAAGTCAAGATTTATTGCATATAAAATACAATTGTGGCACAAGGACGAAAATGGCGGGGGCGGGTGGAAATGGGCTGAGGCTTGTCACCATTTAATATCTTATACCTAGCTAACCAGATTCATGACCCATTTATTCATTACAATTTGCACATCCACCAAAAGAACTTATCCATCATCATTCAATCCTCCATATACCATAATACTACAAATTCTCAGGAAACTTACAAAACACACCATGACATAAAAATTAACGATTATAAAATTCTATATGCAAAAATCTGTCGATGAGATGTAATGGGTTGGGGGAATTAATCCCAAAACAAACTAAAATATCCAAATAAAGACACAAAATAAGAGGATAACTGATGTTAGTTCGACCCATCAAACCCTCAAAAGAATTAAGAGAAGCCACAGTACTCTGTATTTCTGTCAATATTTCTGAGATGAGGTTCACAGTTTTACAATTTTAAATTTCTGATGAATCTTAATTCTTAAGTTAATGATTGAATAAACTAATGGCGAATTTTATGACAATAAGATACCCATATAAATTCCCCTATCGCATCATTAAATATTGGAGCTTAACATCTTTAAGAAAATATTGCAGTAACAATATCAGTCTATATTTTTGATATGAGGTATTATGTACACTATTTACATTATTCGGACTATTGTCCTCATCTTTGTCGCCATATTTATTACAACGTTTCGGCCGTTGTACGCTCCGGCCTTCTTCAGGTGGTTAGAATGTCGAACTGAACCTTTTATTTCGCTCACTGGGGCAGACATGGCACGTGGAACTAGAAGAGTCTACCCTAGTGAGCGAAATGAAGGATTCAGTTCGACATTCCAACCACCTGAAAAAGGCCGGAGCGTAGAACGGCCGAAACATTATAATAAATATGGTGACAAAGATGATGACAATAGTCCGAATAGAATCAAGAAGCCCTCACGCCAAGGGAGAGGGAAGAATAAAATAAATACGAAGAAAGCCATTGCGAATCATGAGACAGGAAAGTTAAACACAAAGAGATAAAAAGATTTATGTCATAATTAGTTTTAGAACAATGAGAAAAAAAAAAGAGGCCTTATCAGTTAAACGTCAATTCAAATTGTTCAGAAGTAGCACAGAAATTCATTTAAACTGTGTCAATTCCGATTCATCGATATGCAGGCTCGGATTATCAATATGACTAACTCATTTAGTTACATTCTTATATTGCTGTTATAAAAATCGGTTTACTACTACTACTACTACAATTCCGTTGCCCTACATGTTAAATTGGTTTGCAATGAATAGTAAAATAGTGATATTTCTTTTATATAATAAATGCGAATGTCAGTGTGTCACACTTTTTCAATTTTACTCCTAAGAGGCCATAGCCCAACATATACCATTCTGGAATCAGGCTGACCCCTTGAGGAAATTAAAAACATTCCGAGCCGGACCCGCAATCCTGAAATTTGGGAGTTCCAAGTTTTCATTACTGCGATAGTTTCCGGCGATTTTTTTTTGCGTAAGTTTTTGCAATAAATTTTTTTGTAAGATAACAATTTTTATAACTTGGAAATAAATTTCGGAAAAATCGAAATTAATTGGGAAATCTAGCGAAAGTCACCTATGAAATAAAAATAATGGTTTGTATGGAAAGTAAGGACCTACGCTCATCAAATTGTTTTCACGTTAAGTGGCGGCAGAACAATTATCACTGAACTTCTAAGAGGTAAACTTTGAGTTAGATAGATCGTAATCCGGCTGTGTGGATATGGCAATAATAATGAAAATGTTTTAAAAGGCAGGGAGACATTTTTCTTACAAAGGCCGATTTTTTTTTTCTTAAAATGACAAACAATAGGATTGCTCGAAAAGTAAAGTTTCCAATTAACTTCCACAGCAGCTACAACTGATCGTCATTGAGTTGCGTTAAGGGCACCATATGTACCGCAGTCATAGCAGCAGTCCAGTGTCTTGGGTCATCATCCTTCTTCGAATTACTTTTGAATTTAGAGATTTCCCCTTTTCCGAGACTGATTACTACCGCAAGAATCCAGTCTGCCCTGTTATTTGAACCATAGCTGACGAGATTCTTGGCTTTTCCAAAGGCAACAGAACGAAGTGGAAAAAAAAAAGAGTGGGAATTGAACGTCAAAATAGAAGAGAGAGAAACGAAGACAGAGAGAGAGAGAGAGAAACGAAGACAGAGAGAGAGAGAGAGAGAAACGAAGACAGAGAGAGAGAGAGAGAGAAACGAAGACAGAGAGAGAGAGAGAGAAACGAAGACAGAGAGAGAGAGAGAAACGAAGACAGAGAGAGAAGAAGAGAGAGAGAGAGAGAGAGAAACGAAGAAAAACAGAGAGAGAGAAACGAAGACAGAGAGAGAGAGAAAAACGAAGACAGAGAGAGAGAGAGAACGGAGACAGAGAGAGAGAAAAACGAAGACAGAGAGAGAGAAACGAAGACAGAGAGAGAAAAACGAAGACAGAGAGAGAAACGAAGACAGAGAGAGAGAGAAAAGAAGACAGAGAGAGAGAGAGAGAAACGAAGACACAGAGAGAGAGAGAGAGAAACGAAGAAAAACAGAGAGAGAGAGAGAAACGAAGAAAAACAGAGAGAGAGAGAGAAACGAAGAAACAGAGAGAGAGAGAGAGAAAGAAGAAACAGAGAGAGAGAGAGAGAGAGAAACGAAGACACAGAGAGAGAAACGAAGACACAGAGAGAGAGAGAAACGAAGACACAGAGAGAGAGAGAAACGAAGACACAGAGAGAGAAACGAAGACACAGAGAGAGAAACGAAGACACAGAGAGAGAGAGAGAGACGAGACACAGAGAGAGAGAGAGAGAGAGAGAGAGAGAGACGAGACACAGAGAGAGAGAGAGACGAGACACAGAGAGAGAGAGAGAAACGAGACACGGGAGAGAGAGAGAGAGAAACGAGACACGGAGAGAGAGAGAGAGAGAAACGAGACACGGAGAGAGAGAGAGAGAGAAACGAGACACGGAGAGAGAGAGAGAGAAACGAGACAGAGAGAGCGAGAAACGAGACACAGAGCGAGCGAGCGAGAAAAAAGGTCATTGAAAATTTACTTTCATTGAGGAATTAATGTACATATATTTTTATCTATTATCAGCAGCTTGCACTTTACTGACATTCACATTTCGACAAACACATTTCCCGCCATTTTCTGAGACATGCCCAGACTTGTCAGTGTTAGTCTCGCTGAAGGGCGGATATCAGGAAAAAGATTTGTTACGGGTCAGCGTCTTTGATAGTTTTCGCCTTTTTAATTTTTGATGAGTCAATAAAGGAAAAAAAAAAAAAAAAAAAAAAATTAAAACACCTTAAATTACCAAATAAAACGTTGGTTTTATGCCTTTTTAGTAAATCTAAAACACAAAGTGTTTTTTTCTTGCTACACAATCTCATTCACAAATTTTCGGAGCCGAATGCGGCGAGCATCTCAGAAAAAAAGATTCCCTTGAAAATAATGTTGGCCCAGTAATTCAAAAATCAAAATCTATAGTCTGCATTCTGCAGTTAAAAGAGAATGTGTCTCTTAGTCTGTAATAAACTATCAATAGTTATACTTAATAATTTTATTATAGTTCAGATTTTCTTCATATAACGGGGGAAAAAAGAAATTATCTAATTACATATAATCGAACATTTCAGATTATACGGCATCCGCATTAAAAACGTATACGAAATAAGTTAACGTCAAAAATTATCTTTGCTAGTAAAAAATGAGTGTTTGCGTGTGTATAGGTTTTAAGTGGGTGCCTCGAAAAATTAGCTATAGTAAAAAAGAAAACAAAGATAAATGAAAAAAAATAGCTTAGAAACAAAATTTTATCGTTAAAATCTCTTAAGAGTCAATTGAAATAATGTCTTATGTAAAAAAATAAAAAAATAAGTGTATTCTTTAAAAAATTGTAGAAATTTTAGTCAAACGAATCTTGTTTATTGACGGTAAAGTAAAGTGATATCTTACATTTGTAGACGAAATTAGATTTTTTTTTTTTTTTTTTGGCGATGATTTGAAACTTCTTACAAAATCAGATAATTGTCTGATTTTAATGAAAATTTCAGAACTAAATAAAATTAATTTTTAAATTTTTTTTTTTTTGAAAATCATTGAAAACATTTTTTAATAATCTGTTACACTCCTTCAAGAAATTATTTGTTGTATCAGAAATTTAGATCGGAAGTTGTTTTTTATCAAACAAGACCCCCAATTGCAGAAAATCTGCCAGGAATCAAAAAATTGAGAAGAAAAAAGAAAAGAAAAAAAAAAAGAAAAATGAAGAAAAAAAAAGAAAAAAAGAAGAAAAGAGAAAAAGGAAAAGAGAAAAAAGGAAAGAAAAAAAGGAAAAGAGAAAAAAGGAAAGAAAAAAAAGGAAAAGAGAAAAAAAAGGAAAGAAAAAAAAGGAAAAGAGAAAAAAAAGGAAAAGAAAAAAAGGAAAAGAAAAAAAAAGAAAAGAAAAAAAAAAAAAAAAAAAAAGAAAAGAAAAAAAAAAAAAAAAAGAAAAAAAAAGAAAAGAAAAAAAAAAAAAAAAAAAAAAAAAAGAAAAAAAAAAAGAAAAAAAAAGAAAAGAAAAAAAAAAGAAAAAAGAAAAAGAAAAGAAAAGAAAAGAGAAAAAAGAAAAGAAAAAAAAAAAAAAAAAAAGAAAAGAAAAAAAGAAAAAAAAAAGAAAAAAAAGAAAAGAAAAAAAAGAAAAAAAGAAAAAAAAAAAGAAAAAAAAAAAGAAAAGAAAAAAAAGAAAAGAAAAGAAAAAGAAAAAAAGAAAAGAAAAAAAAGAAAAAAAAGAAAAATTTTTTTATGTGAAATGCTTTTAATTGGTTTTACGAATAAAATGCACACTATTGTCTTGAAGGAGAAAAAAAAAAAAAAATTCACTGAATAATGAATTTTTGCAAGAATTGTTTTAATTTTAAAAATAAACCTTAAATTTATAGCGGCCAAGAGAAATTATTGAATTAAAACGAATTTATCTAAATAGAAATCTCACATTTCAACGACTCCCAGTATTTTGAAATATATATATGTATGTGTGTGTCGACTTTTTGTAAATACGGACATGATCAGAAAACAAGAGATGTACTAATAATTTAAAAATTTATTGGTAATTTTCTAATATTTTCTCAAAAAAACAAATTACCTAACATTCAATACATCGCTTAACATATATTGGAAAAAAATTCAAGATTAGTGGGTAGTTAAAAAAAAAAAAAAGAAAAAAAAAGCCGTTCACAATGTATTCGTCTGTTAATTGTTGGCAATTCTGACCGCCATAATTTTCACACGCATCAAAATGCCAATAAATCATCCTATAGGTGAGAAAATCAAATACGTATTAAAACCCTTTTTGACTATATTTTAAGTAAATATACAAGCATAAGTAGATATATAAGTAATATTTGTTTTATTTTAGATTAATTAAACTTTCTTTAAGTCAGATAATTTTTCACAAATAACGTTTCACAAAAGTAGGTTTTATTTTTTAATTTAAAAAGTTATCTGCCTATATTTCTGAGATGAGGTATTATGTACACTATTTACATTATTCGGACTATTGTCCTCATCTTTCAAGGACACATGGCACAGTGGATAAAGGCGTTAGTTAGATCCAGTGACATGACTCAAACAGTGAGAGTTCAATACCCGTTTAAGGCAGTGGAGAACTTGGAGAGGGGAATTAACAGGAGATAACTGACATCTATTAAAACATGGCACATGGAACTAGAACAGTCTACACCAGCGAGCAAAATAAAGGATTCAGTTCGACATTCCAACCACCTGAAGAAGGCCGGAGCATACAACGGCCGAAACGTTGTAATAAATATGGCGACAAAGATGAGAACAATAGTCCGAATAATGTAAATAGTGTAAAAAAAAAAAAAAATAAATAAATAAAAAATAAAAATATGTTGACAGGTTTCTCCATATGGACGATTCATATATTTTTTTTAATGATAGAGGAAAAAAATCTAAATTCGATTTGAAAAACACCAAATTATATAGCTTATTGGGAATATTAAATTTAATCTCTTAGGTTGGAATTAAAACTAAAATTAAAGCTTCAAGAAAGATTTATTATTTTAAAACTTCGGTATAGCTTTTTAGGAGTGGAGAGGTTACTCGTAGGTCATTACGAAATCTGTTAATAAATTCATTTGATTTATTTAAACCGTGATGAGCGGGTTAATTTCTACGAAACTTCAAAACAGGAGAGAATTTTTTGAACTTTTATTTTATTCATTTTATAGTGATACTTCTTTATATTAAGCGCTGTACTTCCAAATAGAGCTCGCCTTAAAGTGAGTAATACACTGATCACGAAGCCTTTTTTCGAGAAAAAAATTATACATACACATACGTGTGTGTTGTATTCTTGAGAAACAAGGTACGCACTGCTCACTGTAAATCAGGGATCAAAAAACCGCGGCCTGCCGCTTCATTGTGCCATAAATGAGCTAAAATATAATTATTTATATGGAATTATCAATAGATTCTAGTTAAACTTACTATGCAGAAAAAATTTGGCCAATCCGATTTTTGCATCTGACAGTAATACAAGTTTTAGGAAAATCAGTGAAATGAAAAAATCGGCAACTTTTTGCAACTTTTGATATCCGAGCACTTTTTGAGTAAGTACCTGAAATGAAGTTTCTAAGAAAAGCGATTACGAGCCTACTGCAGCAATTATGTTTTAATTTGCATTGACGTGTTTAAACTGATTTGAAGAGTGCCGTATATAAAAAGGACTGACTTCAGCGAATTATGTCATATATTTTGCCTGAACTTATAAAATCTAAATTATGTAAAGTCAGCACATATAACGAGGTTGACTGATGAACATTAGAAAGCATTTCTCTTGGTTGGATGCAGCAATACCAAAACAAAATCTTAAAAAAAGCCAGTTTTACAAATCTCACTAACCTTTTGTGATGTTTAGTTTGTGAGATTCGGATATGTGCGCACTTGGTGTGATATAACTATTTTATAGCTTTTATCGCCGCCTTAGATAACTTTTTAGTAAATAACTATGTTTGTTTTTTTTTTTTTTGTTTTTTTTTGTGCATTCAGTGTATTGAACAAAATGGTTATCCGGCCTGCGCTTGTCATTCTCTCAGTTATTTGACCGTCTGTGAAAAGAATTTCGTGACCCCTGCTGTAAATTATTCACTAGAAAATTTTATGCCACTTTATGCAGACTTGCACATTCTGTCTGTCCATTTGTGTGTCTAAAATCCCACTAACTCGGGCCACAGTTGCTCTCCACAGACATTTTTAAACTTTTTGGAATCAGAATGATCCAGATTTTTAATATCTGTCTTTGATGCTTGACCATCTAACACTGAGATTTGTGTCCGGATGAAGAGGGAATAATTAAAAATTCAAATTTTAAAATAACTGAAAAAATAAAAATAAGTAGTGATTTTAAAAGTTTTTAATTTATATTTAGTTTAAAGTAGGTACCTCCTCGAGATCGCTAAAAAAAAGTGCATAGCATGATGAAAAAGACGCCAAACTTGACGAAAACAAAATTTTATCGTCTAAATGTTTGTTATTATTAAGAGGAAAGATCAAAGTATTTTGTGGGTATTTTTTTACATTTTTTAATCGTTCCTAGCACGTCTTAAATTTTCGTTAAAAATCTTTTTTTTTTTGAGTCAGTAAAATTGACAGATGGCAATCATTTTTTTCCATTTTATAAGAAAGAATGAAAATCTCACTTTGAAATTCTTTTAAATAACAATTATCATTTTTTCAAAACTTATTTTAAGAAAATCAGAAATTACAATGTTTATTTAAAATATTTTGAACCAAGCTTAACTTGGCCTCTGTGCCGAAAAAAAGGAATTTGAAAATAAAACAAAGTAGGTCATAAACTTTCGCGTCACTTGACAGGTGATGAATGACATATTGACGGATTCTGTGAGGCTAATTTGTTCCACGGAAGGAGAAAAGTGAAATTATTTACATTTAAGTGAACAAATTTACCTCGTTATTTTTAAGGAAAACTTTCAGCGCTCTAATTTTTTTGTACTTAGCTTTCACCTTTACGTTTACGATGCTTTATGAAAAATATATTATAAAGAAATTAAAATAAGACTTAAGAGTGAGATTAAATTTCATATTTCATAAGAAAGGTATCTAATTAATTTATAGGTACCTTTCTTATGAAATTTTATCAGAAGTGTACATAAAATGCTATAATTGTATGTACATTTATTACATTTTACCGTGTTATTTGTATTTCCATTCATTTTATTAATTTTGATATTTTATTTATGGAAAAAAAATGTCATAACTGAGATTAATATAAAAATAAAATCATATAATTTCATAAGATGATACTGATACGTGTAGGTACCCTTCTCAGTTGAAATTGAAAAATCAAATTAACTTCTCCACACGTGTTTCGCAAAAGTGAAGGCCTTAACAGCGGAGGACAATGCTTAACTCAAATAACACAACTTAATTGTATTCTGGTTGGTCTTCCGTACTTTATGATTACAGCCAGATTATAAACACAAAATTACATTTCTTAATTACTGCGGATCTTCTGATTAGTCAAAATGATACAACGCACTAAAAAAAGATCTATCTCATAAGGACACTTAGGAAACCTGATGCGGCTTTTAACTAATTTTATAATATTTTAACAACTTAAATGTAAAAATCTATTATAATTAAAGAAATAACAAATAATTGTATTAAAAATTCATTTTCATCAAAAGAATTTTTTGCTTTCAGAAAATATTGTCTATATTCATAAAAGCAAATAAAAGCATTTGAAATTAAATAATATCTTTGTTTTATGGAGTTTTGTATGTTACAATTCGGAGCTGATTTTCAGGTAGGGGGGTCCAATTAAAAATAAGAAAAAAAATGATTTGCATTCCTCAAAGCCTTGTGCTTTTAACTATTGTAATCACTAAACCTGACGCGATTGAATTTTTAGCGTTTTCATAAAATTAGTTATGGAGGGGGTAATAAATATAAAAAATATTTCTGCCACGACTTTAATAAAAGAAAAAAAAAGAAAAAGAAAATATAATAATTTCGATCATCTGTGAATAGTTTCTGAAAGTTTCATTAACATCCGACAATTATTTTTTATTTTTGCAAGATTTTCCAAATTAATGTGTGTCACACACACACACACACACAAAAAAAAATGTGCTAAAAATTGTATGTTATTTTACTAGTTCCGGTGATACAAAGAGAAACAAGGTTTGTTTTTTTTTAATCAAAGTTTAGAATGTTCTAAAAAGAAAATTTTCTAAAAATAATTAAAATAAACTTTGATCTTTCCTCTTAATAATAAAATAAACATTTAGACGATGGAATTTTCTTTTCGTCAAATTTGGCGTTTTTCTCATCATGCTATGCTCTTTTATTTTAGCGATCTCATGGATGTACCTAGTTTAAAGTAACAAAAACTTCGTGAATTTATTTTTTTTTTTTGTTTTAAATTCAGTCTAAAATATCTCCAAAATTTTGAGAATTGAGGAAATCAATTTTATTTCTTCAAAAGGTCAAGATATCAGAATTAAAGAGAAAGCTTTCGTGACGCGAGGTTTTGAAGATCTGCAGAGTTTGTGATTTGAAGAACTCAATTTTCGGCCTGAATTGGAATTTCGCCCTAATCGGACTTTTTGCCTGAACTGGACTAATAACCCGAATCAGAGTTGAAGTGAGCTTTGAAGTTTCAGGGAACGAATTGAGAAATTCAAAGTTATTTCTTCAAAAATTATCATTGCTTTTTCCTAAGCTGGATCAGAGGTCCCTTTAGTTTTGGGCCGGAAGAGCTAGCTTAAAAGTCGGCACGTAGTGAGGCTTTTAAGCTAATCTGTAACTATATCGATATATGCTATAATCATCACATGAAACTTGTAGGAAGGCTTCCGCCTTTGTAAATCCGTTGCGCCGATTCAAAAAAAATTCAATCTGCAATAATCCATTTCCACAGTAAAATTATGTCACACTTTTTGGAGAGACTGAAGTCATGCAGTACACATGATTGTGCGCCGTCAATAGCAGATCTCATGATTTATTGAAAGCGGACTTCAACTGACTTTCAAAAATGTTAACATACATAAGAAGTCGAAACCTAAAATATGTTTAGTCATTTACGTGCCATAGGCAGGATACACGCTTGGGTGATCAGGTCTCTTTCGATTCATGACTGACAGAAGGATGCCATTTCTTTCTACGGTAGACTGGTTTCCAACCAAGGCTACAGGATCCAATCTGTCCTGCTATTCAACCTGGGGGGGTGGGGGTGGATTCATACATTTCCCCAAAGGTATTTGCACGTAAGTGAATGCAACGAACCCGACTGGAATTCGAGCTCTGTGATTTTTCATTCAGATTAAGATTCATTTAAGATTATAACAGTATTATTATAATTGTTTTCTCCATTGTATTTTTCAGATCATGCTGTGTACAAGATAAGGAGGAAGAATTCAAACACATTTAATTAAAGACGGGAAGATGTATGCATTATATTTCTAGTTGGTGTTCACTGTTGCTTTGATGAGAGTTATTAAGGTGAAGGTAAATTTCATGGTTGAGAGGAAAAAAAGACCAAACTGTGTATCGAGAAATTTGGAGGTTTGGGTTGGTTCAATTTTATTAAACACTAGCAGTAGAGCCCGGCTTTGCCCGGGGATGTAACATTAAGAGATAGATCAAGTATCGACCATCATAAAGATTGAAAAATAAAATTGACAAAGATTATTGTTTAAGGCTGAAGCACGCATGTCTTAATTAGTTTTTTTTTACGAATTGGTCAAACCCAAACTCAAACAAAAACATTGTTTTCAATCGTTATGAGTCTACCGATTGAATGGAATTTTATTATAAACAATTGTCTTGTAAATGTAATTTTTAAAGCATTCTGAATGTAAAAATAAAGAAAAAAGTGTGCAAGACAATAAGAAACACTACCTGCCAAAAAAAAGTGAAGTTTTGTTGAAATCGGTTGAAAAATGTAGGAAATCCGAATCCATATATAAACGAACACACATACACTCACAAACAACCTGGGTTTTATAATAAGTATAACTCGATATGAGTTGTCCCCCTTTCATTCTCGACAGCGATGCCTCTTAATCGCGTTTTCAAATTGATTTCGTGCAAAAACAATTGTTTTTCCAATTTTTGGCGCTGTCAGAACCACCGCAATGTAATTTTACGTAGTCCTGTGAAGTTTTGTTGAAATCGGTTGAAAAATGTAGGAAATCCGATCCAATATATAAACGAACAGACACACACACACACACACACAACCTGAGTTTTATAATAAGTATGATGCTAAATTTATAAGTCAGTCAGTTATGTGATACACACTTAGGCGATCATGTATCTTTCGATACATGACTGACGAGGCAAATTTTTTTCCTGCAGTATTTTGCCATTTTATTTCTGCAGTACACCAATTGCCATCCAAGATTTGTTCTGCTATTTACCCATAGCTGGGGGTGGGGGGGAGAAGATTCATACCTTTCTCAACGGTATCAGCACGTTAAGTGAATGTAATGGATTTGACTCTCCGATTCTTCAACCCGAGCCGCTATACATTACTCCACCGTACCTCCTTTAACTTTTCCTAATTTCATCATTCTTTCGGATTTAATCTAATTCACACACAGACACCAAAAAACATTTTTAATTTACCGCGCAAAGCCACGCTGGCTATATGATCTCTATATAGCCAAGCTTCTTAGTAAAGCAATTTTCATCTTGAAAGCCTATTCGACACGGATAAGTGACATAGATAAGGGATGGGGAGTAAGATGTGATTTTCTTTCGCCATTACTCACCGCCGGGCTCTATATAGCCGACCCGACTCTTCACCCTGACACCTATTTTCCAGATGAATACGAGCACAAGGATCAGCGCAGAAAGGCATAACCGATACAAAACACATCCTTTCCTTTGTCGCTTTCACTAACTTATTTACAGTCAATGACTGGACATGGCGAAGTAGTTTGGGACATTGTCTTCATATTATAGTCCATGTATGGGGGATATTTTGCTTTCAACCCCAAGGGGAGGAATTTGAAATTTCATCTTGGGCAGTGTTTTATTTTTTCTTTTCTTATTATCATCCATAGACCACTTTTATTCTTAAAATTTTTGAGCAGACCCCCCATAATCATTAATAATAAAATCATTTTATTTTTGACGAATAGATAAATTTAGGAATTGTATTATAGAAATAGTAAATGTATATGCTTTAAAGTAAAACTAATTGAATGAAAAAAAATTTATTTAACAACTAAATTCTATGTGAAACCCAGTAATGTTGTATGGACCCCAGTTTGAGAACCATTCATCTCGGGTGTAAAATAAGTATTTAATTTAACGTATATACTCGTGTATCATGTGACCTTTGAAGACCTAATTTTTGAAGCTAATTTGTCTACAGTAAATGTATATATAGTTTGGTTAACGGCGTAGCCAGGGTTAGCAGTATATACGTTAGCTTTATATCTTGTATATGATGCGACCCCCTTAAAATTAGCACCAAAATTAGGTCTTCAAAAGTCGCATGATACGTGAGTAAGCACGGTATGTACATTGTGAACTAAAAAAAAAAAAAAAAAAAAAAAATGGAGCTGTCGGCCGGAACTTTATTTATTTTTTTAAATAGTTTTTTCGTATTACTATATAAAGCAGCCAGCATCACGATTAAAATTTAAATTGATTCTGAAGGCAACAGACATTTGTTTAGGGATACTGCGAATTCCATGGACGGAGCGAGAAAGCAACGCTGAAGTCTTGGCGAAAATAGTAAAAAAAAAACAAAAAAAAAACATTTTTTGAGATATGTCTTATTAATTAACACATCACTAGGTGAAGTCATACTTTTCATAAGAGTATGTGCACGTAAATGGATATAACAAACCCAATGGGAATTGGAACTGCTTTCCAATTAACAATTCTGAGCAATTATACACTAAACCACACACACACAAACTTACAGCGCCTGACATTCCCAAGCGGTCACTCATCTAGGTACTGACCAGACTCGACGTTGCTTAACTTCGGTGATCGTACGAGAACCGATGTTTTCAAGGGATGTGGCCGCAAGCCTATTTAAAAAAAAAAAAAATCACGTCGTATGACTATATTTTATTTTGCCTTCCGTAGGAGAATCAATTTACTGGATCCCCAATTAACGCCTTTTTAAGGATCTGGATTACTTAATAGTAATATTGAAAAGAATTCTGGTCTTGGTGTTTTCTGTACAACTCCAACACTAGTTTGGTTCGGAGATAAGCAAATTAATATCCATACTATTTCAGCCAGTCAAGTGCCATACGCGATAAACGCTTGAGTGATCATGCCTCTTTCCATTCATGACTGGTTGGATAGAAGATTTTCTCGCAGTAGGTTGCCAACCAAGGCTATAGGACCCAGTCTGTCATGCTAGTCAATCCATAGCTGGGGGGGGGAGGGAAGAAGAGATAGATTTATAGCTTTACCTAAGAGTATTTACGAGTAAGTGAATGTAACGGACCCGACTAGAATTGGAACGCGGCTTTCAGATTACACATTCAGGGCCGATATCCATTACACCACCCGCACATCCATCTATGTAGAATGGTCACTGTACTAAAAATCAGAAAGAATGGTCAAGTTTTAATACAAGCATGACTGAGAAAATGGTAACGTTAGGTCTTCATTTATTCATTTCCAGACGATGAATGTATTCTGCGGGCAAGCTGTGCGTGTGTGTGGGGGGGTTACTGCTCTTATCGGGTCGCTATACTCTACCGATTCGGTGCTGCACAGTCTTGCTTGGGGTTTTATGGTTTCAAGGTCGTTAAGTGTGCATGAATCTTCAAGATTGGAGCAAACTAGAAGATGCTCCATAGTTTGTGATAGTCCGCATTGACAGTTGGACACGTCATCGATGGCATATATTCATTTCTGAAGGTTGGCTCTACAGCGACCAACAGCTGTTCGGAGGCGATTCAGGCAGGACCAGAAGAGACAGGTATCACTGGAACCAAGTCGGGGATTCTGTAGGGATGAGAGATAGCCTGGCGTTTCACGTTGTTAAGGTGGTTGTACCACAGGGACAAACGCCGACTAGGAACCCTGTGGTTCAGTCATTCGACTGAATTTGTGGGGTACACCGAAGGAGCGTTCACGTCACGCCCCGTCAGATGGGTTCTCTCATTTGCCAATCCTTCCCGCAAGCTACTGACTGTATCTACCAGACTTCTATCATCATGACTTCCCGAGTGTCGATGAGGCTCGAGGTCGCAAACACGGGTCCATTTCGGAAAGGCTTGGGCATTATCTCATCTAGCGTTGAAGGTCTTACGCCAAGCAAGATCTTTGAACGAACCTGCGTATCCAACACCAATGTAACATCCTATGCCTTACCCGTATTCGTCCACGAATTCCTAGCATGTTTTATTGCTGAGAGACTTCATAAAGAATCCTGCTTGGTTCCAAGAGGAGCACCTGGGTAGTACGTTTTCTAAGATACTGTATTAATTTTCCCCACATAGAAAATATATCCAAATTCATTGAATATTTACATAGGTTATTCCTAAAGAAATAATGGATTTTTATTAATTCGACATATTTTTTAATTATTACATAAACGTAATTTTAGTGGATACCCATATTTCAGTAAAAGCGCCGTTTATTAAACAGTAAATTTATTTATTTTTGACTACTGGAATGATTTTTTTAAAATCGGTATCACCCCATGCAGGGCAGTAAAGCCACCAAGACACAAGGTGTTACTAAGTATGGAAGAATTAGGAACAGAAACATTACTAAAGAGCGAGAACAAGAAAAGTGTAACCAGGAGAACAGTAGATAACAATTTGATAAAATTTAAATTTTTGAAGATTAAAGTTGGCCCGGAAAGCATTGAACCAGAAAGGAGTTCCACAAGAGAGAAGTGCGAGAGAAGAAACTGTCAGCGTAGAATTCATAGCCAGCTTAACTGTAAATTGGGAAGATCTAGACGCCAGTCTAGTACAATATATTCGAGAAATATTATTAAAAAAAAAATGCGCTCTTCGACAATATCAGATATTTCTCGAGTCTGAAAAAGATTCGTATTTATAGGGCAATATTCAACTTTTGCTTGATCGACGACGCACTCTATGGTAAAGGCGGTCTAAAGTACGTAAGATCCCACGACGCCCCCCTCCATATACCAAAAGGGTACGCAGGTTCGAATCCAACTTGTAACATTCGATTCAGTCCCTGACTAGTTATATTTTGGCGCCGTGTAAGATCACAATATGAAAGCATGAATTTGTCTCGGCCTTAAGGCTTAACAGACCAAATATTTCGTATGTATTCATAAAATAAAAGTCGACCCATGTTTATTTATCTTAAAATATCAGTCAGACCTGTGGACGGATTCTAGTAGACAATTCACCGAGACATTTTTTAGTCTTTTTTTTTCTTTACTGAATTTATCACTTTTATTATTCTAAGTTTAATAAATGTTATCATTACTCTCTACATTTTTTTTTATTAATGAAATCATGTCACAATATGAATTCTTTTTCGTCTCTCACCGAAGTGTTTAGAATGTGTGTGAGCGGCTGTGAAAGACTATATTTGTGTATTTATTTGAGAGGAAATGTAGCTTGTCTGCATTAGAGCTGGCTAGACTTTCTTATAAGTACATAATAGTATTTACTGTTTAACCTAGAAACGCGCGCTGTCAGTTCCGCTGTCGACTGCTAATGAGGAAACAAGTCGGAACATGTCTATCACAAACATCAGCCTGTTTTTTCCTCCCGCCATTTCTATCGTCTGTTCTACAACAATGACAATGGGACGCTACCTGAGATTAGCGTATCGGATCACATTTTAAGATTTGATAGTTCATTGATCATATCGTTTTAAAATCAAAGAAGACACGCCCGATTCCTTTCAAGACTGACAATATGTCGACCAGCAGTTCTCTTACAACTGCGTGGGTAGTAAAAGAGTTATTAATGAGAGATTTCCCCAAAGATTCATAGCCACACTCTTCTTAACCTTCATGGCAAGGCCGGCGTGGATTAACCCCACGAACATCTCGACCTGTGGGGGGTGCCTGAGGGCTATCATCAATATTTGCCATTTTCCCACCTTTTACCTATATTTGCCGTTACAAATTATTAAACTAAGCACTTCAACTATTAAAGGATGAAAAATTATCGTCAAACGTTATTTTGTTTTACGTCCAAATCCGTGAAAGTTTAAAAAAAGAAAAAAAATCATTTCTTATCCATAATGTTGAACTTTTTAACACGAAAAATCCAAAATTGATGTTAGTTAAAAATTACCGCAAAACATTAATTTCTTTAATGATCTTTTATGACATGTCTAATTTGTCTTTAGATACACTGTATTTATTTTCAAATTTTTCTAGTTGAAATGTTCACCTGTATTACTTATGAGCCATTATTGTAGATAATTAGGTTACAATAAAATTTGTATTTTATATGAATACTTTATGAAAATTTGAGATGCAGTAGAGTGGATGGCGGGGAACGAGACCCTTGCAGTTGCCCTGCTTGTATATTATTTGCTTCTGATGCGGTTCCTTGTTTTCTTCACTTCGTAGAAGAAAAAAAACAAAAAAACAAAGCCGAAGTATTTTTTTATTATTCTTGCATCCTCTCGCTTTATACGAGTTTTTTTTTCATACTATATCAAAGATCCTATTATTTTTAATGTTTTACAAATCTATGTCATCCTAAAAATGATACAATGGATAAGAAATAATACAAATGATTGAATTAGGATTATTATTAAAAAAAAAAAAAAAAAATTTTTTTGAAAAAAATCTTCATCTGGATGTGCCGTTAATTATTGGTCTCTACAGCTGTTGCTTATTTTGTCAACTTGGTAGGAAACCAAATTTGTGGGCTTTTTTTTTTTTGGTTGTCTTTGTCTTCTTTGGCAAGTGTCTTCTCCAACACTTAAAGTGCTTAATGATGCAGTGTATAAATAAATAATCCAAGAGATAAGAAATATTGTTAATGTTAGAATTAAGAACAGATTAAGCAAAATGAGTACGATCTCATTAATTGATTAATTAATCTCCAAATGTCTCTGTAGAAAGGATCTTGATTTGGTCAACCCCCTCCCCCAAATGGTCGAGGATATGCAGGTGTGCGAGTGATATTGTATTTCATTTTTCCTAGATAGCTCACCTTGATGTTGGAAGATCCCAACATCTTTGGGATGCAAAGTCTACGTTTAACTGCCATTTATGTGTTATATCAAAGATCCTATTATTTTCAATATTTGTTTTATAAATCTATAAAAATCTATATCTGAATGTCTCGTGTATTATTCGTCTCTACCAAAGTTGTTTATTTTTCAATTTGGTAGGAAACTAAAGAGATGGGCTTTCTCGGTTTTGTCTTTTTCTTTGGCGTGTGTCTTGTTCAACAAAAAGTTCTTAATAATGAAATCTATATAAAAAAAAAATAATCCAATAGATGAGAAATTTTGTAAATGTTAGAATTAAGAAATTATTAATCAAAAGAAAAAAAGTATTTTTAGACGTTTTAAACACAAGGTTAGGTATTGTTAAAATGGAAACAAACTCACAGTCCACTTGAAAAGATCCATCGAAATTAGTCTTGCATTATTTGCTTCCTTATTTTGCTGAATTCGTAGATAATTCAAATCGAAGACTTTTTAAAAACACTTTAATCATTATGTTCGGCGTTTTGGCAAGTGTATCATACAACAAACATCATCTCACTGACTAATTAATCTCTGAAGAAAAAAAAAAAAAAGAGCTTGATGTACTCACAGAACAAGGATGCTTGGGTAATCTGTCACTTAGTTTTTTCTTTTCAACATGGCCGACCGGAAAATTCCAACGTTTTGTGTAGGGATGCAAAGTCTCTTTCTGGCTTGCATTTGTGTGGCATATTCAAGAGTCTATTGTTTTAATACAATAACAGAAATTGAAAAACATGGATTAATCTCGACTGAATGATTAAATAAGAAGCAAATAGAAAAGCGTTTATGAAATGTTACTCTTTTATTATAGCTTCGAATAATCTTCTGGTCAAATCTTTGCTTTTTAGTTATCGTGTTTTTTTTTCTTTTCTTATTCATGTAAGAAATTTTTTCTGCTTTTCTTTTCTTAAGTGGTAACTAAAAACCATAGATTTGAACATATAATAGTTTCTTCTATCGCACTTCTCACTTGTGGAACTCACTTCCGGTTTCTTGCATCCCAGTCAACTTTGATTTTCAAAAATTTAAATGTCAATTGTTATCTTCACTCTTCTTTATGCTTGTTTTTTTTATTGTTCTCTCTCCTTAATAGCATTTTTCACCTTATTCTTTAACACCCAATAACCCCTTGCATCTTAGTGGCTTTATTGTCTTGCTTGGGGTGAAATGATTAAGAAATGTATATATATATATATATATATATATATATATATCCGTGGTAAGTAATCCAAGTGAATCCTAACAATATAAAATATTAAAACTGATCCACAAAAAGAGTTCAATGTATTTATTACAGAGCATATATAAATAAATTACATATAAATGAAACTCAAAATACCCCATCTCGATGGCCATCTGTCCTCCAAGAGATTAATCTTCCAGGGCTTATCAACACTAAAAGGTTTGAAGATGAAATAAAATGAAAAATGATATATATATATATATATATATATATATATATATATATATATATATATATACGTAAAAATTCGCCTTTCTTTTCAACCGTACGCAGATGGCTTAGGGGGAAATTCTCTGACTGTTGCCGAATCAGTATGTATGTATGTATGTGTGTGTGTATGTGTGTATGTGTGTGAGTGTAAAAAAATGTAAAATTGAAATACAATTCTCCTAACTCAAGAAAAGGCTAGAATGTGTCAAAAATTAAAAACGACAGCCTGTCTAGAAAAAACCCGGAAGCTAAATGGCAACAATTGAAAAAAAAAAAAAAAAAGAAAAAAAAATGGAAAAAAGGCGAAGCAGTGAAATGAAAAATAAATAATCACGACACCCTACACCTACACACATCCGCGCAGACGGGCGAATGACGGGGCAAATGCAACTGAATGCACACACAGACACATACACGATGAAAAAAATAAACTTACACCAATGATAAGTGTAGATAAAAAAAAAGAAAAACGAGAAGTATAAATGGTCAATTGCTGATATCCCCCGAGAAGTCGACGGACAGACCCGTCTAGAAACTTTGAAGTTGGGATGCTGAAGTTAACATCAGTTAGCTAAGTGACAAACTTTTTACTCATATGAATTATATATATATATATATATATATATATATATATATATATTATACTATATATATATATATATATATATATGAGTGTTTATATATATATATATATATATATATATATATATATATATATATATATATATATATATATATGAGTGTTATATATATAAAACTAAACACATACACAGACAGACTGTTTCGCTGTATCACAGCTCATCAATGTGGCTAGACATCCGATTGCTTCAAACCGGGCACAGTTGAAAGAAAGGCGAATTTATACGTACTTATTCTGTGAATAAACACGCCAATATATTCAGTGAAGGGGAAGAGCCTTGTAATGTTAGTAGTAATAGTCATTGTTTACAAATTCGCATTTATCTTCCAAGAGTGCACAAAGTAATTCAGAAATTTAAAAGATTTAAACCTTTACAAATTATTCTAATTAAAATAAAAATGAAAACAATTCTTGTAAAAATTCATTATTCATCGAAAAAAAATTCTTAAGACAATAGTGTCCATAATATATTTTATTCATAAAAACAATTAAAAGCTTTTCTAATTAAATAATATCTTAGTTTTATTGTATTTTTTTATTTTACAATTCAGAGCAGATTTTCGGTAACTGAGGGTCCAGTTTAAAAAAAGATATTGATGATTTAAATTCACCAAGGACTTTTGCTTTTAACTAATATAAATATTAAGTGGAACAAAATTTAATTTCAAGAAATTTCATAAAATTAAATAAGTGTGTGGGGGGAATGGGCTTCGGGTAACAGATGTAAAAAGAAAAACATTTTCCTTAAAAAAAAAAACACTTCCAAAATAATTTCATTCATTTGTGAATAAGTCCTGAAAGTTTCATTAAAATTCAACAATAATTTTATTTCTGAAAGAATTTCCTATACTAATCATCGGTGATGCAAGAAAAACAAGATTTTTAACCTAAATTTCGAATGTTCTAAAAAGGAAAAACGAATATAACTTAATCATTAAAAATCCTTTGTCTTTCATGAAAATTAGGTTTTTAATAAGTTTGGGACATTTTTCATCATGGTATACTCATTTCTTAGCGAATCTGTGGAGGTACCTAATATATATATATATATATATATATATATATATATATATATATATATATATATATATCGTGTAATTTATTGGGGTTATTGTAACGTCTTCCTTAATGTAGTTCTTATCGCTCACCCCCTTAATCACCTTTATCTAGAGACGAGACGCGTTAAATTTGAGCAACATCCAGCCGACACACTGGGGTTAAAATAGGAAACTAAAATGATACATATGACACACTCATATCCTCTCCCACCTCACTTCCTCACTTCGTTAATTTTGCGTATACTTGATGAGGTCCGTAAAAAACGTGTGAATTTCTTTTTCATTTTTCATTTCAGCTTTTTGGAAGTAAAGTCTGATGATCCAGAACCCTGTTAAAGGGTTATGGTGAAATAGCTTATTACATGGAATCTTAACGTGGTCTGTCTTTTATTCAAACATATCTGCTCTGAATTTTACATTGAGCTCTCTGGATATCAACCTCCTCAGGTCTACCCATACGGATTACCTAAATTTGCATAAACTATATATATATATATATATATATATATATATATATATAGGTATCTCCACAATTGCTTTTTTATATATATATATATATATATATATATATATATATATATATATATATATATAGAGAGAGAGAGAGAGAGAGAGAGAGAGATAGATATATATATAAGTGCACAATAACGTCAACAAATTACACACACACACACACACACACACACACACACACACACAAAGTAACAAAGTAACAAGGATATTAGATTTGTTCAATAATTCCGAGCCATTTTCCTTCGATTAAATCCCAGCGGTTTGGTGAATCATTCTCAGGGGTTTGGCAGAGGTCAAGACATGTCGTTGATGAATACCTCAACGAAATCATTGAACTTCAGCAGAGCCGGTTGAACAGCATCTCTTCAGAACAACAACATTCTCAATATTTTGATGTCACCAAATCGTAGCGTACCCGCTTTTATTGCTTAGAAAGCCTTTGAGATACTCATACTGTTTGTTACAACGTATCTTTGCAAGCAATCCTTTTCGAGGATGGTAGACGTGAAAACGAGAAAGAGGAAACAGACTTTATTGTGAAAATGATATGAGAATGACACTTGCTAAGGTAAAGGCGCACATTTCTGAACTTGTCTCTGAAAGGCAACAGCAAATTCACGTTGATTTTCAATAATAAATCATTGGGTTATATTTTTGTTTTTGTGTGAAAGTCATGTTTTGTTGTTTTGTTCTTTGAACAGAGTGATTTTGCGTACAACTGATGCATAGTTCATTTGTGTGCTAATAAAATATGTACCTATGTTTTGAAGAAATCATATTTTATTTTTCCAATTACGAAGGGTTCGGTGAACACACGGATGAAACTTGCGACGTTCACTGCCTCCAACAAGGTTAGAACCACTGCCTTAGACTGAACACACAACCTTTGATAACCTTTTTAAAGCTTAAATATTATATTTTATTCTTATCAACAAGCCAAACTCATGATTTTTTTCCTAATTGAACAAAACTTACATATTGGGCCTTGTATTAGGTGAACATTAGTAAAAAAAAAAAAAAAAAATAAAGTTGTAATAGTCAACAGAAAAATCCATAAAGAAAATGATTACATATAATTAATTTTCTTTATGGATTTTTCTTTTGACTATTACTTTTTTTTTTTTTTTAATTTTTTTTTTACTAATGTTCACCTAATACAAGGCCCAAGGGCTACTGAAGGTAGAGGGTTATTATATGGAGTTGTATTAGTGTAAGGAAGGACAAGACAACAGGAAAGATAGCTAATTCTAAAATTTCAGAGTTCAGTTAGAGACGTTAGAATTATAGAGTTGAAATAGACATTAAAAGAACCGGACAACCAATCCTAAACAGGAAACAAGGGAAAAAATTATATATATGAAAAAAAGACTATACATTTTACTTATTCTTTATCTTATCATTCTGTCAGATTCCGATCCATATCTGATCTCGATTTGACCCCAAACTCACAATTTTACTCAGTATTACTGCCTCGTTTCTCCAATACCACGTAACGACCAGATAATAAATAATACTCATTTTGTTGTTTCCATGTTTTGCTTTTCTCATTTTTACGGGTATTTTTGTATATCTAAATGTTAGGGATTAGGAGTCATCAAACTTTTTCGACGAGAGACCCCCTTTTGTTTCTCTTCCTTCCTTAGCAAACCCCATTTAAAATATCTTTGAACCTTAAAACTTGCAGTGTACTAACAAATTAAATTAAATAAACAAATATTGCGTCATACTTGAAGCAATTATACCAATCAGGTCAAATTACCTTCATAATCACAAACTCTAATTTGCAGTTAGTGGTTGAAAAAAAGGGATTATTATTTGAAAATCAACTTGGAAGAATTAAAAAAAAAAAAGAGTAGCATTAAATAAGCCTCATAAAAATAAGTTCAAAGCGACTTGGGTGGATGTAACCAAGGATTTTGATTCTGTTGATCATCGAGCTTGGTGCCTTTCTTTCATCAAAGAATACAACATACATGTACACGAAACAGTGATATAGTCTGTTCAACTGTCTTTGGCAGAGAGGAACCCGGACGAGACTTTGCCGAAGGGCACAGTTTTGTCCGGGGAGGTAGACAGACCCTGAACCCGTTTATGCGGGTTCTAAGGGAATAGTTTTGGCCAAGCCTATGGGCTCGGAGAACGCACGGTAAACTCAGCCTTGTACCACATACATCCCTCGTAGGGAGGGAGGGGGGCTGTTAAATATTAACATACATGTACACGAACTAACATTTAGCTCAGTGTCAGTCACACACCAACCCCAATTCAACCAAACAACCAATGTCAAAGAATTCTTTCACGACATTAATCCTTATAATATCCTACCATTTCTAAAAAAATAAAACTATATTCCAAAATATAACTTCAACTACAAGATAAAGCACATATCACCACTCCTAGCAATCATGTCCATACAAACATATTCACAAAAGCTGAGTATCAGCTACCATGTATTCCACTGTGAAAGCAGAATCACGTATCATATTTTTATTACTTCAAAGTTCCCAATAAAACTAAATTTCGGCATTGAATGACCCATAAGGAGTTGATATACCATTAAACAGACAAACAAACAAACAAAGCAGTTGGTGCTACTATAGTATGATATCTACTATTCATTTTCTAGTATGGTATAATATTTACCAACTGTTGGAACTTATGTTATGTTAGGGTTAGGGGTTAGGATTTAGGTTTAGAGTTGGGGTTAGGGTTAAAGGCAGTGAACAGTGAACTGGTTATGTATTCATTAACAATTTTTTATACAAAAAATTTTATCATCAAATAGAGATTTTAATGTTTGTAATGTAAACTGATTTGATATCATTTAAAAAAAAAACAGTAAACAGGTTATCGTTTTTCCTGAGCATTTTCCAGCAATAAAGGGTTCATCATCATTTACGGTAAATCGCAAATACCTCAGTAGATATTAGTAGCACCAAGCAGTTCATTCAACATCCCCATTTTCGCAGCTGTTAGTTGTTTTTTTACTTGAATTAGTAAAAGTTGCTATGAAAAGTGTGTGTGTGTGTGTGTGTGTGTGTGTGTTTCATTTTTAGTGTAGTTTTTCTTTTATGAAAAAAATTTTCTTTCAGTTTGTGAAGAAAATTATTTGCTATTTGGCATTGTTGTGATTTAGTAATTAAATTTATTGAAAATGATTGAGCTTTAAATGAAAATTAAAAAATAATGGGACAAAGTTATACAGAAATTTAAAAGATTTAAAACTTTATAAATTATTCTAATTAAAAAAGAATGAAAACAATTCTTGTGAAAATTCATTATTCATTGAAAAAAAATATGTTCTTAATAGTGTCCATAATATATTTTATTCATAAAAGCAATTATAAGCTTTTCTAATTAAATAATGTCTTAGTTTTATTGTATTTTTACAATTCAGAGCATTATGGGGTTTTTTGTCTGACTCCATTTAACAATATAAGCAATTTTTTATAGCATTAGCAAATAAAACAATACTATCATTTTACTACTTAACTAAGGGCATTATCAGTTTCAATATCATCAGATAATTAAAAACAAAACAAATAAAATAAAAAAGCTCATAAAAAACAATTACATTGGCAACTCCAGAAATAAAAATTATAGGTACCTCCATGTGATCGCTAAAAAAGAGCATAGCATGATGAAAAAGACGCCAAACTTGACGAAAACAAAATTTTATCGTTTAAATGTTCATGTTATTATTAAGAGAAAAGACCAAAGTTCTTTTTAATTATTTAAAATTTTTTTCATCTTTTTCATCATGCTATGCTATTTTTTAGCGATTTCGTGGAGTTACCTAAGTTATCACTAACACAATGCACCAAGAATGCATATTTTATGCAATATTTAGTAGATATTTATGAAAAAAAGATACAAGACAAAATAATTAATTTGAGAAAAGGTGAGCTAAATAAAATATAAAATTGCAAAAATCTACATCAAAGAATTTAAATAAAGAAATATTTTCGTTGTCTGTTTCAGTGATGAACCAAATTCTATTATTTTCACATTTTAACAGTCTATTATTTAGCGAACAATAGTTAAAAAACTTAAGGTCTTAGAAAAGTGTGTCATTACAAAAAAAAATGAATAAAATATCAAAACAACTTGTTACCTTGTCTTATCTGACTATAATTACTCTACAATCAATCTCGTATCTATCTATTTCAAACTATGTATCTATAGATAGATACGAATATTAAACGTATACAGTGTAACCCGGATATAAGAGAGTTGTCGGGACAGGAGAAGAAGTCTCTTATATCCGGGTTTCTCTTATATCCGGGTTTGGTCTATTTTATATACATTAACACAGGCTCTAATTTGGGACCAGAGAAAATCTCTGTTATATCCGGGTTACACTGTATGTACATTGTGAGATAGATAGATAGATAGATAGATAGATAGATAGATAGATAGATAGATAGATATAGATAGATAGATAGATAGATAGATAGATATGAACATTGTTAGATAGATAGATAGATAGATAGATAGATAGATAGATAGATATGAAAATTGTGAGATAGATATGAACATTGTGAGATAGATATGAACATTGATAGATAGATAGATAGATAGATAGATAGATAGATAGATAGATAGATAGATATGAACATTAAACATATATGTATATTGTTAGATAGATATGAACATTGTGAGATAGATAGATAGATAGATAGATATGAACATTGTGAGATAGATAGATAGATAGATAGATAGATATGAACATTATATGTATATTGTGAGATAGATAGATAGATAGATATGAACATTGTAAGATAGATAGATATGAACATTAAACATATATGTATATTGTGAGATAGATATGAACATTGTGAGATAGATAGATAGATAGATAGATAGATAGATAGATAGATAGATAGATAGATAGATAGATAGATAGATAGATATGAACATTGTGAAATAGATAGATGAACATTGTGAGATAGATATGAACATTGTAAGATAGATAATGAACATTGTGAGACAGATAGATAGATAGGTAGATAGATAAATAGATATGAACACTGTGAGCTCGCTAGCTAAATAGATATATAAACAGACTGAGATAGATAGATAGATAGATAGATAGATAGATAGATAGATAGATAGATAGATAGATAGGAATAAACAGAGAGAAATTCTGTTTAGTTTCTGTTTGCATCTTTAAATTTAAACCTGGAATTTTAAAAGATATAAATCTCTTGTTATTTATTCAATTGTTTATTTCAGTTAATTCTTTTAGTTTCATCGTCAATGATTATTGATATGGAACATAAGAGATGTTGAATCGTAGAAAAGAAGAAGAAAAGAAAAAGAAGGAAAAAAGTATAGTGTTGGAGATTTTCCCGCCATTCTACAAACATGTTCAGACTTGTTTTGCTTTCACTAAGCAAGTATCTTTCTACCCAACTGCTGCTTATTCGTCCTGGCATACTTTTCAGGAGGGGGAAGAAAGGATTGTATTTTCCGTTGTCCTCAAAAGTCAACGTGACTGTGACTGAATTCTTCACGGTATCTGAGGGACAAAAACCCTAAAAGACAGGAGGGCGACGTCATTTGCTGAATAAAGCTTCTTTTTTTAATTTAATTGATTAATTAATTAATAATAGTAGTAATTAATGTTTGAACCTCTGTATTGTTATGTCTTCAACAACTAACGGTAAAATGACATGTTATTTAAAAATGAAATTGTTATTAAAAGTTAAGAGCTCAGGGTCGGAGTTAGAGGAGCATGATAAAAATAAAAATTCAAAAACTTAACGAAGAGAATTTTTTTTTTACCTTTTTTTTATTTTTATTTAAAAAAATTGCTAACGTTTTGAATGGAAAGCTTTATCAAGCCGAAGTTTTTACTTTGTGGACATAGTACTGCTGCTATATATAGGCTGGAGCTGAACAGTCTTCACTTTCCAGCCTCGATAGAGTCCAAAAGCGTTTCTGCGTCCTTATAGGCAACGATTTATTTTCCACCCTACAACCCCTTCCTCCAAGACGAGACGTCGCGATCTTGTCACTGTTCTATCGCTATTTCCATGGACAGTGTTCAGACGAAATACAATCCTTAGTTCCACAACTCTTAATCTTCATGGCTAAGACCCGCCATGCCACGTACATTGCAGCGAACCACCTTCATTCACTTCATATTCCACTGGTGAGATGTAAGTTCCACTCAATCAGCTTCTTCACACGAACCACTGCTTTGTGGAACCGACTCCCAAGAAGTTGCTTCTCCGATGGCTACAATCTTATCATACTAGAGCTAACCGTTATCTTCCACACATATACGCATAAGCTGTGCCTTTTACTCTACCGTGAGTGGCTCCTAGGCCTTGTACACGGTGAACACCAATATATATATATATATATATATATATATATATATATATATATTATAATTATTTAAAAAAAACTTATATGATTCCAGCACTGTTTTTTAAAAATAAAACAAAAATACTAAAGAACTTCGGATTATTAACCTAACGGTTCTTTCCTATTTTTCTCTATATTTTCACACACACACACACACACACACACACACACACACACACACACACACATATATATTGACAACTATTATCAAATTTGAATTCCGGCGAAATAAACAAGCTATCTTTAGTCTGAATGATAAGCACTTTATTTGAGTTTTACTGGGTTTTTTTTAATTCATAAATCGATTAAAATTGATCAAAACGAAAACAAAAAAAGATACAGCATTATTATTATTATTGTTATAATCATCATTATATTTTGATTTCTGCTATGGTCACATGATCTACCAGGTCTGTGGGAAGACCTAATGCGGATGTTGTTATGGCGAGATTTCATGATTTGTTTTTCTAACTCCCACAGCATCACTAGCGTTACATGGGCAAAATTCTTATTAGTGTGTGAGCTGTACTTATCAAGACAATTTTTTGTATTTCTCTTAAGCTGGGATTTCCAGGGATTTTTTCAACGTGTTGTTGTGATCCTTTTTTTTTTATCATTCCAAGCGCACCTACTATGACTTGTTTTCAATTTCTACATTTTTTTCTATTTTGATTTCCAGGTTTTATACTTCGGTACCTTTTCAAATTCCTTGATTTTCATGTCACAGTCTGTTAGGGGCCAGAAAGAAAGACACATTTGAATAAGTGTATTGAAATAACAGAACATATATACAAAATAAGAGTGTTATTTGTCAGCAGATAGAAGTGTCTGTCCAAACTATCAGGTCCCGACCGCCTCCCTAGGAAGTCTCGCAGGTTAGTATTTATGAAGGAGGAAGAGTTCATTCTAATGTAGATAGGTCACCATAACAATATTCCAACTTAGAATCAGTAAGAAGACGAGTACCACACAACGATGATGACCTTCCTGTTCCAGTACCACCGGAGAATGACCTTCAAATATTTGACGAAGATGTACTTTGTGACGAAACTACTAGTGATGTGGAAACAACCGAAGTGGATGCAGTTTTTGTTCTTGAAAATGAAAACAAACAACAGAAATTTTCTTAAACGATTTGGTTAGAGGCTTGGTATTGTCAAAGGATAAAGCTGAACTTTTAGCATCTCGTCTCAAAGAACAGTGTCTACTTAAGGACGATGTTTGCATTCCTCATTACAGAAAGAGAAATAAGGAGCTGACTTTTTTCTTCTTTGTGAACGGACCACTTTGTTTCTGTAATAACATTGATGAGTTATTTCATTATTTGTGTCAAAAACATGTTCGATCTGAATGGCACTTGATTCATCCAAGAGAAGTCTTAAAGCAGTAGTACCACACAACAGCAATAAGAAACTGCATTTTTATGAAACATTCAGTGCCAAAGGAGTATTAGGAGAACATGCAAGTACTCCTCAGTGCCATAAAGTACTCAGAATAAAACTAGAATATATGTGGAGACTTAAAGATGATTGGAATATTGATGGGGATGCAGCCAGGATTCACAAAATATTGCTGCTTTTTATGCTTTTCGACAGTCGTGCAACTGAAAATTGAGGATTTTGGATTCAAGGAATGCGAGCTGACTGCTGTTGGGTGTTATACAGGGATCAACGGGAGAATAAGCACTAGAGAAAGTCTAAATATCAAATATTTTAAGTTCTAATTCAATAGAGAGCATTAAAGCTTTATTTTATACACAATAGTTTTGATTTCGTACAATAAATGGTCAAAAAATGTCATATCTAATGTTTATTATATCTTATAAGCTCATGAATTACATACCCAATTCGTGAAAGCTACAGGTATCAGCAACATAAAAATGTGTCCTGATAGAGAAAAACTGACTTCAGATTCGTAATCAGAATGAAAAATTGACTAAGTGTCATATAGGAAGAAAATGAGTAACTACCAACACTGAGGTTAGAGCGTGACACTCTGGACTTATGAATATGTTTTCTGCCAGGTGTATAAATAGCGGTGTCAGGCTACTGACTGGAGTGATTATTGAGTGAAACTATCCAGTCGAATTAGTGTGAATTATTGTGCGTCGATGATTTGTGGTTTGATTTTAGATTTACTGGACATTAATCCGAGCCGTGCTACTAATAAAGTATTCACTGAAATGGTTAATTATCTTTGGTTGACTTTTACTTCTTTGTTGTTGTTAAGTATTTATTTGCGGTTGTAATTAAATAGTGTTTTATCTTAACATTGAAGCCTTGAGTTATACTTAATTATTAACGGCCACCGTACGCTACAAAACTAAGAAAAGTAATCTTTCAACTGTGATGATTAAAAAAGTTTCATTTTGTTGACCAGTGTAATAATAATAATAATAATAATAATAATTATTATTATTATTATTATTATTATTACTAGAAGTACTCCTCTGAGATCAAGTGAGAACAAGTGCTCTCAATTCTTCAGGACCTTCCTCAGTATTCCAGTTAATTTTAGTAATTATATCGTTTAGACAGTTTAATTCCTTCTATTTGAACCAGCTTAGCTTTCAACCCACGAGTATCTGGTGGTTTTTAATTATTATTATTATTATTATTATTATTACTAGTACTTCTACTACTGAAACAAATTATGAATTGATGGAATCGCAGAGTTGACTTAATGGTTAGCAGAAAAGACAAGGAGTTCTGATTCCGGCTATAATGGCGTGTGTTTGCTTCGAACTAACACCCTTGAAAAAGTTAGATCTGGGATTACACTTGCTGCAGCTATTATGTAACTCAGTACGACCTGTTGCATATTACTTGAAAAGGAGACAATTAAATACAGCAAGTATTGCCTTGTGGTACTAACAACATGAGATATGCAGACAACACAGTGTTGATAGTAGACATAGAAAGGAAACTACAAGAACTCTTACAAAAGGTAATGAAGGAAAGCGACTAAACATCATCTGTAATAAGAATGAATGTATGGCTGTCAGTAAAAGCAACAGTCCAACATACAATTTACAAATTGGAGATGCCAAAATCAAACGAATACAATTTAAATATCTGGGAAGTGGTTTAACAGAAGGCGAAAAGGGCGACACTGAATTTCGAAGGTATATTGGGGTACCGAAATGTTCTATACCTTATCTATGAACACTAATGGGTATATCCCAATCCTCATATATACGTTGGACACTGTTGTAAGTGGAGGTAATATGTTGCCTAAGTAGTCCACCACTAGTAGTGGTTTATCTACTTCACACTGCTGGCGAGTATTATATTTTGTTGATGTTATAAAGATTACCATTTCATTTCCAACCTCCGTTTTGGTTATTCCTCATTCAGTAACCCTTCCTAAGTTGCAACATGAAAGATGCCCCCACACATCAAAAATGATTTCGTTAGAAACAAAGAAAATAATACTGAACTGTTATATAATATATAACCTCTTATATAGCAGTGAATGCTGGAGAATTCTTGAACAATTCAAGAGACTTGAAAGAACAGAAATTTGGTTCTACAGAAGGATGCTGGGAATCCTATGGACCGAACGTGTGAGCAACGAAGAAGTTTTGGAGAAAATGGAAACAAAAAGGATACTTATACTTAACATCAGGAAGAGACAGTTGAAATTTTTAGGGCATATAATGATGAAAAAACGCTTGAAAAATCTGATAGTCACAGGGTAGATTGAAGGACAGAGGGACAGAGGAAAGCGACGCGTAACTGACTTAGAGAGTTTGAGTAAATGAATGGCGGGACAAGGTTTACTTGAAATAACAAAAAGACAAAATTTATTAAGAGCTACGAAGGACAGGAAATTGTGGAGAGCTATGATCGCCTACGTCCTGACGGAACGCGGCACATAAAGAAGAAGAACGTACTAAATTTTAAGTGATTTTTTTTTGCCAATGTTCCCCAACAAAAAGTTCGAGAGCCACTCAAAGTAGAGTGTTATTGGATGAGGTGTGTGGAATGAAGGTAAAAGTAGAAAGTAGTAAGTGAGGGTCATTTGAATATGGAGGATAGGCAACGATTGACACTTGACTTGAAAAGGTTAAAATTGTAGCGTCTGAGGAAGTAACCACGTTCGAGTATATTCCAAGAAGCAGCACTTCTTGGGGAAAAAATGCTGTTAGAGTGAATTGTTTGATTTTTTACGGCTTATCAACCGTTTAAAGCCGAAACATGTTTTGGATTGTAAGAATAATTCTTTTTTTGCAAGTGAATATTGCACTAACAATCTTTTGATAACAACACTGATTTTTCCGGATGCAAGTCCTACTATTTAGCCCATAGCTGGAGGGAGATGGATTCATAGCTTTCTCAAGTGTGTAAGTGAATGTAACGAATCCGACTGGAATTCGAACGGCTCTCCAATTTCTCATTGCGAACTGCTGGCTATTATATCACCCACACACCCGTCTCGCAGAGTAGAATTTCCTCCGTGCAAATGAAATACGGATGGAGTGAGCGTTATTTGACTTCTAGGATGCAGCATGGTGGTTCGTAACTGTGAAGTTTTGAATTGAGAGAAAAAGGGAATTGGTCTCGTTCGAACATTTGCCATGGAAACAGTAACAGAGTAGCGACTTTGTATCTCTGAGGAAAGAGACTGCAGTGTGGAAAATATGTCATATTATGTATGAACAATTACTTAAAGATGTATCCTACTAATAACCATAACGGGTTAATAGTGAACAACTGGATAATGTTTCGGTATATATATATATATATATATATATATATATATATATATATATATATATATATATAAGAATAATCGAAATGTACAAGCAGTGAATTGCTGATAACCTCTGACGAGTAGACGGAATAATTTCCGGAGGGTCCGTCCATGAAACTTTGGAGTCGAGATGTTGAAGCTAGTATCAATCAGCTAAATGACAAACTTTTTACTTGTATTAATTCTCTCTCTCTCGATATATATATATATATATATATATATATATATATATATATATATATATATATATATATATATATATATATTAAATATAACAGACAATGAATTTCTATTATGTCTGATCATGAGCCGTTCTAATGTTCGAATGTTTGCTTTAGATATCCCCCAATATCTGAAGGTTCTTTTTACTGTGTGTATGTGTGAGTATTGTGTTATCAACTAATAGCTGTCTAATATTATGTACATGGCCATCTACATTAAAACGAAGCAACCCACACTCAACAAAATTACTTTTCAAACTAGTCACAACACATTACATTGCACCTAGACATTGGTTCTGTTGTAATACTTTCGTCAATCGCGTGGTATGACGTCAGGGAACCCCATCTTGAACTTACGATCTGCATCTGCTATTCCTCCGATCGTTAACGTTGCATAGCAATCTTCTCTGTCAAATTAACAAAATATCATCTTTGACAGTGGATATCTTTGCTTCACGTCTGTATAACATCCCAGAGGATGGCTTATGTGAGCCGAAAGCTTAGGACCAACTTAATAAAAAAGGATCCAAATGTAGGATAATTTTTGTCTTTATTTTTACCAGAAATTAAAGCAAACATTCGAACGGCTCATGATCAGACATAATAGGGATTCATTGTCTGTTATATTTAATAATATATGTTTAAATAATGATCTACTGCCCAATACACTAATATATATATATTGTATTCCAATCAATCAAAATTCGTAAATAATTATATAGGCCATACTACAACATGTTTGACACGAAGACTCACTCTACACCTTTCTGACCATAGCTCAATTAGATCTCATTTAAATATTCATGGAGACCTACCAGACCCTATTCGTAACATACTTGTTGACAACACAAATATAATAGCATCATCTACATGCAAAAAAAAAAAAAAGGCTAAAAATAATGGAAGCCTTATTAATAAAAAAAACAAAAACAAAAAAAAAAACAGTCAATAATATTAACTATGAACATGGACACAATATCTTGACCGTGTTTTGAAAAAAAAAAAAAGAAAACATTATATAAATACATACATGCAACAAACTATTTCTCATTTAACAGTTAAAATATTTCATCGTTGAAAATGGCTAAATATATAGCCGAAAGCGCTCGGAAAAAAAGAACATTCAAACAGTTTTTATATAATTTATCATCTGAAAAGAAAATAATTATTAGATCATGTGAGAAATTGTATAAAAAACTAAATCAAAGCACCTTGTCTGTTGTATTCAATGAAATGTGCATGAATGAAGGATTGCTGCCAAAATACAATATATATATATATATATATATATATATATATATATATATATATATAAGCACCTCTTAATGGAGTCTGTTACAGAGGCACACCTTCAGAGAAAGATAGCTCAATGCTATATTAATTGCAGAGCCTTAATATTTCACGCACGCATACACCCCCACACACAAATTCCCGGTGAACGGTGGTCGGCCGACTGCTGACTAAATGTTGCATGCGTTCTCACGCAATCATCTGACGGTCGCCAACAGTTATTTGGGAAAATGGGCACTTTATAGCCTCTCGGCAAGTTCATTAGTTTACAAGGGTAGGCGATACATACATACTATGCGCACAGCGACCAAACTCACCGAAAAACAAAAAAAAAAAAAAAAAAAAAAAAAAAAAAAAAAAAAAAAAAAAAAAAAAAACAGTGAAACAGTTCAGAGGCGTTCCGAGAATGTGCTCGATAGGAGCTTCAGCAAAGGAGCATACGACTAAAATTAAAATAGTGCTCAACAATACCGAGCCCCTCAATGTCCCCCACTATAAAGCATATAAATGAAAATAAATAAAATAAGAAACTCCTAATGGGGTCTGCTACAGAGACACACCGAAGAAAGAGAGTCCAACGCCATATTAATTGACAGTACCCTAATATTTACAAAAAAAAAAATTTCCCGGCGATCGGTGACCGACTTCAACAAAAATTTTCATGCGTGCGTTCTTATGCATTAATCAGGCAGTTAGCAACTGTTATTTGTGAAAATGGAGACTTTATACCCACTCCGCAAATTATATAAGGTAAAAGACAATATGAAAACTGTACGCCGACGCGTTTCAAGTGGATGAAACGCGTCGGCTAATAATACAGATTTTCCTATTGTCTTTTGCCTTATACATATTGTATTGTCATTTTCTACAGGTTAACTCTGAGAAATTATATATATATATATATATATATATATATATATATATATATATATATCCACCTTCCTTGGACCCAATGACCATTTGTACTAATAAAATTCTGGATATATTAGGGTTTATACACAACAGTTGAAATCTTTTGTGCGTTTGCTTTACAGACGATGTATATGCACCCTATGTCGAACCATCTTTGCACAATTTCATGTGGCTGAGTTTTGAATACAGATTGCCCTTCTCTCAGAATGGTTGCTAGTCACAGCTACAGAGCCCAATCTATTTAATCCAGACCCCATCATATAATGTTCGCGTTGTGTAACGGTTAACTTAACCGGAAAGAGAAACCGGTGAGCCGAGTTCGAATTACGACCGAGTTAGCTATGTTCGCTTCGGTAAGTGAAATAATCTTTTCTTCAGCCCCACACCTACTTCTACTGACCGGTAGCAACCAATCTAGGAGAAGGAAAACTAAATTCAAAATCAGACAGAAGTGGGAAATGTTCAGTCAGGCTATCTTGTCCTAGACACACTACTGTGGCTATGGCTACAGTACATATGGTGCTCATACATTCTGTAAAAGCATATACGAACTTTCAATTGCTAAAAATGGGGGGGGTTCCAAGACTACCAGGGAAATTGTGCTAGATGACCGTTGAGCAAAAGCTTCCTCCTCTTTTTTAATAGGTCTTGTTCTTAAACCTGCAGGGTGACTAGCCACCCTCCTCACAGACACTCTCTGTGGGGCTACCGGTTTAGTCGCCAATAATCCGACTATGAAACAGGTAGTACTGGGTTACTTAGTACCAGTAGCGCTAAAACGACCTGACACAGATAAGGGCATATGTTGTAGCATACCTACAGACGTTAATAGGTATACCCCCATTCCCATAAATATAGTGGTGAATACTGAACGTGGTCTAGAGTTCGTGTCCAGTTGTGCTGGTCAAACTCTCTGCCTCCGGGCAGAGAGGATCCTCAGACGAGGCTATGTCGAAGGGCAGAGTTTCGTCTCGGGAAACAGCAACCCGACATTGTCTTATACGGGATTTACGGGGAATTTTTGGCCGGGTTTACGGGCTCGGATACCCCGCATTAAATTGGGCCTTGTGCCAAATCTGACCGCTATCCAACCCCGTTTTATACGGTGTGTACGGGGAATAATAATAATAATAATAATTCTCTGTTATTTTGTGGAACAAATTCCCAAGAGGACGCTTCCCAAATCACTACGATCTTAAACATCAAATCCAGAGTTAATCATTATCTAATCTACATACCCTCATAATAAGCACTTCTTACTTCCTCCCTTTTATAGCGATCTCATTCAGTAACCCTCTGTCTTGAGTGAACCATTAAGCCTTGTATTAAGTGACAGTGAATAATAGTATAAATAAGACAGAGGGCTCGCGAGTTACACTTTGATCTTAATAAGAGCACACATATTTTGACACGAGACTCATGTGCCGATCCACATGTAAATAATTCAGACATTTTTACGGGTAATATGCTAGTATATAAATAATACATTATATTTGCAGGCATATAAAACATACATACATATTTTCTGAAGCTTAACTTAAGTTTAGTATGATGTTGTTGTAAAATAATGTCCGATTTTAGAATCAACTTTATCCCTGAATTAATGTATTTAAACTGTTTAGATCAGTCAAGATAGGAACCCTGGACATCTATACATTTCTGCCATCGAGTTACATGGTTATTAATGTTTTGATGATAGAACTTTAAAGTTCTGGATGTCAAGAAATTTTTGAATGCAGTTTCTGCATCTTCTTTACAACGGAATGTCTTTTGGCTTAAAAAATTGTTAAAAAAGCTTGAAAAAGTCAGTGGACAAGAGATCAGGGAGATATGGTGGTTGGGGCAAAGATTCGTATCCCAAGTTGGTGTGCTACTGCGGCGTCATCCTGTCAACGTATGGTCGAACATTGTCATGAAACAGAGATGGGGATCCCGTCGATTAACCAATGCTGGTTATATTATGCATTTCATTCAGTTACTGGCAATAAACTTCAACAGTGATGCTCCGGTTGAATTTCAGAAACCTGTAGTAGATAACGCCAATGGCAAGACACCGGTCACCATAATCTTCTGTTGGTGCAATTTTGGTTTTGGAAAGTGTTTGGGCCCTTCGTCATGATCTAGCCATTGAACCAAACGTTTACGATTGTCATAAAGGATCCATTTTTCAGCACAAGTCACCATCAAGAAATGGACCGTTCGAATTTCGCAAATGCAGAATCAAGCAAAATTTAAAACGTCGAAGTTTTTGACTTTCACCAAGTTTATGTGGGATCCATTTATCGAGTTTCTTCACCTTGCCAAATTTTTTTTTTTGAGATGGTTCGAAATTGCTGCAATGATGGTACCCAGTATCTGAGACATTTCTCTGGCACTTTGACGTTTTTTTTTTCAATTAGTATTTTCAGATGATGATTGTCAATTGCAAATGGACATCCTGGATGGCCTTGATCTTCAAGGCTTGTATCCCCATTGCAAAACTTCAGAAACCAGTACAGAACTCTGCGATCACAAATGGATCCGTCACCCCATGTTCTGTTTATGTTGGCAGCAGCTAGAGAAGCATTATGACCAAGTTTGAACTAATGTGAAAAAGTAAACGCATCTTTTTTCATGTTCAAGATGATGAGTGTATAATGTTTTAAGTTGAAAGATAAACAGGAAACCTTAATCACTAGGAATGACTAAGATATTCATGTGAAACTATTATAATAATATATCATTTTTATGTGTTATTCTCAATTTTGTATGCTCGGGTTTTCAGAAAGAAAAGCAACTTTTCCTATTGACGGCACTTTTCGACTAAACTTTTATAAACACGTTGCTGCTGCTAGAAGTTAAAACGTGCATTTAGGGTTTTACTGCATTTTAAGAACACTAAATGAATGACACTTCTACAATGCCATCACACGCATTATTGTTGTAGAGTAGGACTTAGCGTACTTCTTGTTCTTCCCTACTATTGACAATGGACTACACCTACTTTTAAATATGGCAAGTAGCCACATTAGAGTAGGATTTGGTAGTATTTGGTTTACTCAAGTATTTCCGTTCTATGTAGGAGTATTTAATAAACACCGTCTTTGTTCCCTCTAGTCTTTCATTCCTTAGATACTCTCTCTAACTACGGCCTTCCGAATTCTCGGAGATTTATCTTTGTCGATAGACTGCTTTTTGCGTTAAACATTGTCGTATGTTATTGCGCTCGAAATTGATCCTTAACTGCCACGTATGATTACTTGTTAGGATGACACATTATACATTACAACTGGTTCCTCAAAACGGAAATTACTTATGATTAACCTAATATTTATTGCATAACACCCGATCTTTGGTGTTATTGATTTCCGTTGCTGTACATATTTTTTGTCCCTGATTGATCTCCGATGAGAGATGATCGATAAACTTGTTTAGCTGTTTTTTTTTATTTTCGAAATTACCACTTTCCTTTTCTTAATAATTATTTCTGTTGTTTTAATAGCAATTATTCAGTTCTGTACCCCTTATAAAATATATAATCCTTGATTTAACTATTGATCAGTTACTCATTGCTTCACTTAATTATCGACGGATTAGTCACTGAACCAGAGAGATAATTGATTAGTCACAAACTAGTGGGATCAGAAGATTGATGTTCAAAGTGGATTTACCAATAAATACGATTGTAAGATAAGTAGAAAAAGATTAAGATAGATAAAAAGTGCGTATTGTATTGATTCTGATGTAAGTTTAATGTTTTCTTAATAATCCACGGGATTATTTAAAGGCATGACGAATCGTATGAATGGTTTTGTTAACATTTGTCATCGATCATCAAACTTTATTTTTCTCTATAAATACAAAAGGCCTGAATATATATATATATATATATATATATATATATATAGTTCAAGCGCTTATCGTTCTGACCAAGTGAGTTAGTTTCGAATCACAACAGGGTCGATTGGTCAAGGACGTGAGTTCATGACAATATCGACCTGGGAGAAGATCCCTGCGCGCGACACTATACCACAGTTTGACCCAAACCACGTGAAGAAAATAGGGTAGACAAAAATGTTAGGACTGTCGTCGATGGTTGGGCTAGCTATTGTCCTCATCTTTGTTGCCATATTTATCACAACGTTTCGGCCGTTGTACGCTCCGGCCTTCTTCAGGTGGTTCGAATATCGAACTGAATTCTTAATTTCGCTCGCTGGGATAGGCTGTTCTAGTTTCACGTGCCATGTCTAATGGATGTCATTTGTCAGTTATCTCCTGTTAATTCACCAAGTTCTCCACTATCTTAACCATGTATTGAACTCACAACTCTGAGTCCTGTCACTAGATCTAACCAACGCCTTTATACACTGTGCCACGTGTCCTTAAGGACTCATGGCACAGTGGATAAAGGCGTTGACACGTGGAACTAAAACAGTCTACCCCAGGGAGCGAAATAAAGGGTTCAGTTCGACATCCCAATCACCTGAAGAAGACCGGAGCATACAACGGCCGAAACGTTGTGATAAATATGGCAACAAAGATGAGGACAATAGTCCAAATAATGTAAATAGTGTACATAATACCTCATCTCAGAAATATGGACTAATATTATTACTGCAATATTTTCTTAAAGATGTTAAGCTCCAATATTTAATAGGGGAATTTTTATGGGTATCCTGTTGTCGTAAAATTCGCCATTAGTTTATTCAATCATTAACTTAAGAATTAAGATTCATCAGAAATTTAAAATTGCAAAACCGTGAACTTTTCACGGATTAAAAGTAGTTAATTCAAATATAATCCAAAATAGACACCACAGCGAAGAGCATATCCGAAATATTTATAGAAAAGGCACAGGGAGGCAACTTTATGGCGGTGGAGAGTGATTGAAGCCGAGCTGCCAGATCAGGACCGATAATATTGCTGATACTTCTTTGGATTTTATCAAGGAGCTCAATGTAAATAGCAGGGGCACTGCACCATATGTGGCAGCAATATTCCAAGCATGGATGAATGGTAGACTTATAGATATGTAAGATACATTATGGAAAGAAAAACTGTCTCGCACGACACAGTGAACCAACTTTCTTAACAGCTGACGTAGCAATGGATTCAATATAGTTTTTCGTTAGCCCAAGAAGGCGCAACAAGTCACACCCCTGGAGGTTATCATTAGCCGTTCTGATGGAGGGCAGAGAGGGGGAGATTAGATAAAATAGAAAAATATTACCACAGCTACTTAATTTTCAGCTCATTTCAGTTCATTTTCTTAATGAACCTATATGTAGGCGTCATACTAGGCTTTTTATACTAAATTATATATTTGTTTAATTTCATGGAGTATATTGAGGACCCTTTGACGACGTATGAAGGTCCTAGGAACCGATAGCCAGAAAATCTGCACATATGATTTGATTATAGTGGTGAAGATCTTGTGCAGAACCAACCACACTGTTTGAAGGGCCGAATACAGAGACCTGGCGCATCGTGTACCACAAGGTCCCCAAACGACTCTCTGCAGGCCATCCAAGGCTATAGAACCCTACTTTATCTGTCCTGCTTTTGACCCATAGCTAGACTGATAAGCGTATTAGCACATAAGTGAATGTAATGGATTCGACTGGAATTCGAACTCGGCTCTCCGATTTCTCAATCTGATTTCTCAGTCCGAGTCGTTATTACTCCAGCGTGCCGTGTTTAATTTACCCATACATAAATAATCTTATCTTTTTTATAGATTACTGGTCATAGACCGTAGGGGTTATCGTAAAGGGAACATCGGTGATCCGTGTTCGAATTCCGACCGAGGCCGTTGCATTCACTTTCACACAAATACACTTAATCCATTTCTTTTCCGCACTCCAGCTATGGGTTAAATTAGCAGATTATAGTGGACTCTCTATCTTTCGTTGGCAAGCAGTCTAGGAGAAAGATAACACTGAATGCAAAACCTATAAAAAGCCAATTTGTTCGAGAAACAAAAATGTACTCCACATAGAGTAAGGACTTGTTGTTTCTCTCAATTGATTTTTTATGTATCGTCTCCTTTCAAGACGGGGGCGATCACAACTTCCTATCCTTTGTAGCTCTTATTTTCTTTCCACCATCCCTCCCTTCCAGTCACTGTTTTGCCACTTATTTCCACAAGCTGGTTCGGTCAGTGAGTTAATATAAAAATAAAAAAAAAACATTAATTCTTTTTTCTGTTTTGTAAGTTAATCATCGAGCCATTCCGCCATTTTTATCGCGGGCTTGTGCCCAAGAGAAGCACGTATCTTCACAGGCACATTAAACAAAAGAAATATCAATAAAAACGAAAAGGAAAAATTTAGCAATATAATAAATTAGTGTTTAATATTTTTGTTCTTAATGCTCAAGAACAACAAAAAAAAACTGCATAAATTCACTTTCATGTGTTTAGATTTTAGTACAATTCTAATCATCGCTTTTTAAAACAATAAACATTGCCAAAGAATGAAGGTAGTTAAAATAAAAATAGTGTTATGGAAAGGCGTCCTTTTGACATTCCATTTTTTTTTGCGGGCATAAAGGTTCATGTTTACCAAAAATTTGATGTTTATCCTTTTATTATGTAAAGTATTTTTTTTTTTTTCATTATCGGTTTTTAAGTTCTGAACGAATTGTTTAAAATTTAAAAAAATATTTGCTTCTTAAAAATGGCTGGTCGGTTAGAAATTTTCACGTTTTTTTTTTGAATATATATTCATAGAGTGATCTCATAAAACAGCTTATGACACACACAGGTTGACGCCACTTTGTCCCTTTATGCATAGTAATTTCTTTTTCTGATCCTAAGAGTCATCATTTTATTGTATATTTGTTCAGCTTGAATTACCCACAAAGAGAAGGCCCTACGTCTGTCGCTGAAGTAATCGGTGGGAAAACAAGGAAATGAATTGAAAAGTTTACCTGTTCGATTAAATCTAAATGACTAAAAAAAGAGGTAAAAAAAATAACCGTTTTTTTTTTTTTTATAGAAATACAATAATTGCTCTGAATTGTCACCCTCAAAGCCTGATTAATTATTTAAGTAAAGCAAAATTAAAACAAATGTGAAGTCGTGTCCACAGGGGGTTTCTCTTCTGAAAGTGGCATGTCTTGTCATTGCAAGATCATATTTAAATAAACCTAATATGCTGATGAAAAACAGCGACAAAAATTGGCGAAAAATATTTTAGAAATAAAACTGTCGTGGTTCCTTAATGATCCTTTATCAGATTCTATAGAACTGGCGCTACACAATCGCAAACAAAGAGCTTAAAAAATAACAACAAAAAGCCTCCATCCGTTGAATACTTTCCACAGCAACAATAATAGAAATGGCTAGCTCGTGTAACAAGAAGCAAAAATAATGATATAACCAAATTGCTGACTTTCCACTTAGTTAAAAACAAAACATTAGGAAAGAAACTGATATCTCCATTAGTAAGAGCCATAAAATAATACTGAATGTTTCCTGAATGGACAACGGTTAATTTCACTATTGCCATTAAATGAAACAATAAAGAAAACTGCACACTATTTACTATAGTAAACTCACGCTCTTTGGGTCCTGTCAATGGATCTAACTAACGCATTTATCCACTGTGCCGTGTGTCCTTTGTGAGTTCAATACCCGGTTAAGGCAGTGGAGAACTTAGAGAGGGAAATTAGCAGATGATAACTGATAACTGACATAAATTAAACATGGCACGTGGAACTAGAACAGTCTACCCCAGTGAACGAAATAAAGGGTTCAGTTCGACATTCCAACCACCTGAAGAAGGCCGGATCGTACAACGACCGAAACGTTGTAATACATATGGCGACAAAGATGAGGACAATATTGCGAATAATGTAAATAGTGTATATAATAACTTATCTCAGAAATATAGACAGATACTGAAATAAAAATGCTTATAAACAAATAATGATATAATCAAGATGTCAGCTTTCCACACGACCAAAAACAAAAGTTTTGAAAGAAAACTCCCACCAGTATTAGAAAGATCTATAACATTCAGTGGACGTGAAATGTCTTATTTCTGAAAAAGAAAAAAAATTTTAAGATAAGAATTTTCTAAATCAATGATTGCTGAATCTTGTATGGAAATGGTTAATTTAATTATTACAGGCCACAATGAACCTGTCACTTTCTCCAGTGTGTGTGTTTCTTCGGCCATAGTGCATACCGTTGGTTGACACTTTGTATATCTTTAAGTTTATATATCTCTTAGGTCATCTGCAGGCATCTCGACTTCAGTCACTTACCGACGTGACGTGGCTTCACTTTGTCTTTTCTACAAATATTTTCATGGGGACTGTTCTGATGAGCTTTTTCCCCTGGTTCCACGACTACAGGATTTTAAGTGTTCTACTAGACTGACAACTAGGCCCTACCGTTTTACTGTTGAAATAGCTAGATGCAACTGTCACTTCTACTCTAACATCTTTTCTGCCACTTCTCACTTGTGGAACTCCCTTCCGATTTCTTGCTTCCCTGGTAACTGCAATCTTCAAAAATGTAAATGTAACGTCAATCGCCATCTTCTGTCTTCTTGAACCCCTGTTCGTCTTTTGTTCTTTCCTCAATTCTTCCCACGAAAGTCTTCTCATTCTGTTTCACTCTCTGTAACCCCCTGTGTTCTATTGGCATTATCGCCTTGCTTGGGGTGAAATGATAAAAAAGAGAAGTTTTCTATGTCTGCCTTCAACACGGTTTCATTTGCGTACCTTTTATTTGTTAACGTTGTGCCTATCAATAATTACGCTAACTGCTCGATCAATGAATGTCATATGTTGACTGTATGAAAACGGCTATTTTGCCATAAAAACAGCTTGAAAATAAAGAAATAGCAAAAAAAAAAAAAAATAAAAAAATAGCCGAATAAATAAAAAGAGCAATTTTCAGACTTTCATTGTCCAAAAGATGGCGCTTGTATCCTTTTAGTAAAATTTGCTTCCAGTGTGGGAAATTTGTCCTGGTTTTCCCACATGAAAGGGTTCAGGTTAAGAATTGCGACAAAAATTGAATAAAACAGCAAGCAACTACGGCTTGAAAGATTAGAGCGGACAAACTCTTTTAGGCAGACGAATAAAGAAAGACACAAAACTCCTGGTCGGATTATAGTAATAAATGATGATGATGTTTATTTACATGTACAAAAAAGGGTAAAGGGATAAACACAATTACGAGAGAAAGAATGGGAGAAGAAAATTCCTTTAATTTTAAAAGAAGAAGAAATGTTCATAAAAGAAAAAAGGCTTGCTCAAAATATTTCTCTGAGAGCCTAAAAGTTCTTTAAGCGAGAAGAAGGTTGTTGTTAAGGGTTAAAACACTCACAGTTTTCTTCAGAGTTCTTGCAGAGTAGGAAAATGTCGGAAGATGAATTTTGCAGTTGAGTGAGTTCGTAGGTCGACGACAGAAGTCTTGTAGGTGAAAGGAGGCAGATCTCAACTGGTATTTAGTAGTGGGCCGACGTTCTTTCTCAACAGCCCTTAGTAGGTAGTTCTTTCTTGAAACTGACAGCGAAGATTACTGCTTTTTTTTTTTTTCTATCGCCGACCTGTTGTTTCAGACGATTACTCACTGGCAAATCGGCGAAGATTTTCCGTATTTATAGAGATTTGGGAGGCTCAGAAATATCAGGGACTTTTTCCTCCAAAATTGTTATACAAATTTCCTGGCCCTTTCATTGGTTAGAAAATATATTCTTATCTCTGATAAGAAACAAGGTTTTGGGAGCTGTGTCAAGATGATAGCGTTTCTCCCAGACTTTATGGCACCATGGATAGGATAATGATGGTAAAATTCCTTTTTATATTTTCCAGCTCTCTCGTTTAACAGAAAATATATTCTCATCCCGGATAAAAATCAAGGCTCTGTTTTGAAAGCAAGGAAAAAGACTGGAAAATAGGCTACAAGGTGAACTTGTAAAATATTTTATTCGTGGTTCTCAAATTAAATTCCAATATCAGTTATATAAGAATTAATGGATGTGCGCGTAGTTCTTATCGATACGGAAAAATGGGAGTGGTGTGTCGGGTTCAAATTATAGCCGAAGACGTTGCGTTTCCTTTCGTACGAATATCTTTCTCTTCGCCCCATCTAGCTATTTACTAGCTATCTAGCTTTGGTTAGTAACCGGTTTATGAGAAGAAAAAGATTGAATTCAAAACAGGTTAGAAGCAAGAAAACGGAAGAGACTTCTACAGGTGAAAAGTGCGAGAAAAGAAACTATTAGAATAGATTTTAGGTTACATTTAGCACATTCATTAGGGAAACGATGAAGCTTAGTTGCCAATCCAGTCAAAATTTAATTGCATTTAAAATTCATTTGGTCTAGGTACTATGGAGGAGAGCTCATCAGAACAACTGTCATGAGAATATTTATCGAAAAGACAGAGAGAAGCCACGTTACATCGATGGGAAAATGAAACCGAGATGCCAGGTCAGGATCAATAACAATACAGTCCCTTGTGTGGTTATAAAAAGGAAACATATAAGAAAAAGTATAACTGCAAAATAAAATAAATGAATGCAGACATTTGATAATAATACATATTTTTTTAATACATAATTATTTAAAAAAATTTAAACGTGTAAAAGAATAAAGAAGATAATGAAAAAAAAACAGTTGGAAGCAAGTAAAAAACTAAAAACAGAAACAAAAGAAAATAAAACCATTTAAAATTAAATTTATTTGATACACCACTTTCAAATGAGCCATGTCTGTTTCCGCTGCGGTCATGTTTTATTCAAATAGCCGTCCAGGATTAAGCCTGCATTTTTAAATCAACAAAAAAGATTTCTGTTCATAAGTGTAACAAAGTAATTTTACTCTCCTCATGGGCACATTGTGTTGCATAAACAACCGGATATAGCAGTTTATTATATGATCCTTGTCACTAGTCACAACTCTGTTTCTCGTCGACACCAATTCTTCCGGTTGGCCAGTTAAATTGCTGCTGATCATTTCAAACTATTACACCTGACGTCAAGTAACACTTTACCACTCATTAAATCACGCCATGTTTTAAAACAGTCAGCAACTCGTGATAAAACGTTTCCAAAATATTACTTCTCAAGCGCGAAATTGATTCACAATCAGTTGTCTGTTTTCGATTTCATTTTCTTTTTCTCTCTTTTTCTTCTATGAATCACAAACATTTAAAATAAGACGTGATAAATAACACTAGGGAACAATTTTGAAAATAGTTTCTGTTGAGTTCGTTTTTTTTTGTTTTTTGTTTTTTAATTGATTTAGACTAAAATTGGCAAACTACAGTCAGTTTCCTTTTATCACGTCAAATCTTTTTTTCCTACAGCCCACTCCCGGAATAAGCACAATTGTGGACTGATTTGCTAATAGCGCCTCTTTTATGAGTTGCGGTCAAAGTTTTAAGAAAAGTAATTAAAATGATATTTAGTTTTTTGTTTCAATAATTAATAATTAATAATATTATTTTATTAATGTTGAATGTAACTTCATATGTAAGGGATTAAAGGTCGGGCGGGGAGGATGAAATCTGATACCTATTCAGTTACACCTGAGACAGTGCGGTGAGAGGTTATCTGTGCTCCATATAGGTGAGTCGTATTCAGCAAACAAAACATAAAATTCTGTATACAAGGTTCTAGCAGATGTTATTGTGTTTTTGTTGTTGTTTTTATAAGCTTGTTACTGATCTATTATTTATTGTTTACCCTAATACTTATTTCCATTCTTTCAGATCATGTCTGCCCAGCTACTTTTCGTTACAAGCGCCTAAACAGTCCTGATTCCTTTTGTTATATCTGTGGCAGTTTCACCATTCCAAGTCAAACGGCAAATATCAGCACATTTGTCAAGCAAGCCTATTTTGCATATTTTAAAGTAAAGCTTGGTGATCAAGTCAGGTTTTGGGTCCCTCACATGGTGTGCAAGCAGTGTGTTGAGAGTTTATGAACGAGGATCAAGAGAACACTCGATAAATTAGCATTTGGTACACCTATGATTTGGCGAGAGCCAAGAGAGTGAAAACTTCAGTATATATCAAGAAAAACAAATACAAAATTTAGTATCCAAGTTTACCATCAGCTATACGTCCAGTACCTCATTCAGCTGAAATCCTAGTACCCGTTTTCGCTCAATTACATTCTCTTGATGATCTGAATCCTGATGAAGAACTCAGTGACAGCCATGATGCAGATTTTGAAATTGAAGATGACTTAGCTCGTAAGTGATTCGATCAGAATGAGTTGAATGATTTGGCAAGGGATCTGGGGCTGTCGAAAAAGGCTTCAGAACTCTTAGCATCAAGACTGAATGAGAAAAACTTGTTTGAAATCTAGGGAAAGTTCATTTCTGCAGTATTTTCGAAGTGACAGTAGCTCCGTATATTGCAATAACATACAGGGTTTACTGCAGAACTTGGGAATTCTGATGTACAACTCAAATGAATGGCGACTGTTTATCGACAGCTCAAAGCGTAGCTTAAAGTGTGTCCTTGTCCACATGGCAATTTATATGGTGCTGTCCCAGTTAGCCAGAAAATGATTTGATTATAGTGGTGAATATCTTGTACAGAACCAACAACACTGTTTGAAGGGCCGAATACAGAGACCTGGCGCATCGTGTGCCACAAAGTCCCCAAACGACCCTCCGCAAACCATCCAAGGCTATAGAACCCTGCTTTATCTGTCCTGCTTTTTACCCATAGCTAGGCTGAGAAGGGTATTAGCACGTAAGTGAATGTAATGGATTCGACTGGAATTCGAACTCGGCTCTCCGATTTCTCATTCCGGTTTGTCTTCATGAAGAACATGGAGACATAAAGAGAGTCATTGAATTGTTACAATATCACAAACACAATTGGATCATCTGTGTTGACAATAAAATGGTACGATTCCTTCTTGGCCAACAACGTGGATACACCAAGTATCCCTGCTTTCTGCGTATGTGGAATAACAGCTCAAGAGAAGCATTGCCTGGAGAGGAATTGGCCTTCAAGACCTGACCTCAAACGTAGCGATCACAACATTCTACATGAGCCACTCGTTGACAGAAAGAAAATTGTATTCCCACCTCTGCAGATTAAAATTGGGTTTGATGAAGCATTTCGTTAAAGCATTGAAAATGAAAGAAACTGTTTCAAATACCTCATTTTGGCATTCCCTAGCCTGTCAAATGAAAAAAAATAATCAAGGCTGGTGTGTTTGATGGTCCACAGATTCGGCAGCTCATTAAAGATGATCACTTTATCGGGACATTATCAGAACATGAAAAGAATGCTTGGTCATCATTCAAAGACTTTGTCAAGAACTGTCTTGAAATTAAACGAGCAAATAATTACACCGAAATTGTCCAGAAATTATTGGAGAGCTACAAACCCTCGGATGCAACATGAGCATCAAGTTGTATTTTCTGCACAGCCATCTTCCTAACTTCCCGGAAAACTTTGGTGAAGTCAGCGATGAGCAAGGTAAACAATTCCACCATGATTTGAAGGTCATGAAAGAACAGTATCATGGTAGATGGGATTTAAATATGATGGCTGACTCTTGTTGGAGCACAAAGCGAGATTGTCTACAAAGTGTACACACCAGGAAAAGCTATAGGCGTAAATTTTTACCTTAAGTAATTGCACACAATAACAGTAACAATATCCTTTGTATGAACAAAATATATTGATATTTATTGTATAAAAATACAATTATGGCACAAGGCCGAAAAGGGAGAATGGGTTGAGGCTGGTCTTCACTGATTATTTTATACCTAGCTAATCCGATTCACGGCCCATTGACTCATTACAATTGGCACATTCACCACAAGAACTCATCCATCACCAATCAATCTTACATATACTGTAACACTTCAAGGTAGATTCTGGTTCACAACAAACGGTAACAAATGTAACCTTTCGTCGTGGTTAGCCCGGGGTGAATCTTGGTTTGATCAATGGAGTGATCTCTTCGATCCTGACCTGCTTTACCCCACGTTGTGATTGATTTGATTATAACGAGGGCAAGATCGACTCGTTGCATGTATCTTCGTGTTAGGCTGGTCCAAGTCGAGTGAAGTCGTACAATAAAAGAGGAGAAAAAATAGCACTCGAAATATATATATGAAAAATAATTACTATTTTTATATCAATACTGTGAACAATGGTTCGTTAGTAGTTATGTTCACACACAGGTGTTTGTCGTCCCAACCCGTTCCTAAATCGGACGCAACACTTGGGTAAGCTAGTAAGTTTTGGCTTGCGGAGTTAGCGAAATTTGTTTTACTGATTTGGTAAGTTTGGCTCAAGGCTGAAGTCAGAGGTTCTTGTGTTCGGTAGGAGTTGTGAAATCTGTCAGCGATCTCCGTCGCTTCCCTTCTTAGCTCTGAACTGTCTACTTTCAACACGCAATTCGCAACTTTCAACTCTGAACTGTCAACACTTCACCTGTTCGCACAAACTGAGCATTGCTTTTAGACGGTCATCTGGTCTAATGTATAAATACCGATTCTCTGGGAATGATTTTATTATCGGTCTATTGTTCTTTATAATTTTTAACCCTTTTCATGCTAAGTTATTCATCATTAGCTTGTTTTTGTTGATATTCCAAGTCGCCATTTATTATTAATTACCAACAATCCAAATAGTGTTACAATATCATAATACCACATACTATCAGGGAACCTAAAAAACGCACCCCGTGACATAAAAATTTGATGATTATAAAAATTTATACATAAAAATCTATGGATGATTTACAATGAGAGGGAAGGGGATGAACCCAAAAACAAACTAAATATCAAAACAAACCAAATAAGGATAACTGATGTTAGTTGGACCCGTCCAACCCTCAAAAAGAGAGGTGAATAAAATATATTTGTAAAAACATTACAGCCAAGCAATACTTTATTATTTTCCATCATTTTTAGATGTAAATTTTAGATCATACAATAAAATCAGCCCAAATATACTAGATACGGTATTTTATGTTTCTTTATACAAAGTAAGGTAGCATGCAAACCTGCCGTGATACAGCAAAACTGCGGTTAATTTTGGATTCAGAAGCCAAAAGTTGGTCAAAATCGAGTGTCAAACCTACTCAACGAAAATTGTGTTTCCCAGCGTAATAATTGGAACACAGTCATGAAAATATAGTTACCAACTATTTTAGATGAAAATATAAACAATACTATTTACACTGCCTCCTCCTCCTCCTCCTCCTCCACCTGCAAAGTTATGAGCTGCTTTTATGAAAACCTGCCACCATATTGTGCACATTTGGTTGTGATGCCTGTACCTGGAATTTTCTTATCAGATTTGCTGTCATGATGCGTACATTGTGTTTAGTTATTATATTTGTGTACCCGAGCGTTATTCTGTTCGTGTTGTCCTCCCATTCTATAATAATAACTAGAAAGACCCGTGAAAATTTCAAGGTTTTCCTATTTGAATTTTCTAATGAATTTTGATTCTTCAGTTAATACTTGAATAAGTTCATAGCAACTTCTACCACAATAAAATAGCCGTAGAAATTTCCAGGTAGCATCATTAAATGTTTGAGCTTAACAACTTTAACAAAATATTGCAATAACAATCATAAATATGAATGCTAATCATTAAAAAGTGGATACAAATGAAAAGATTTGAAATCGACAATTTTTTTCATTTCACTGAAACAAGCCATTAAACATTTCTATCTTTCATTATTTTTTTCATTCATTTTCTCACTGAGGCTCATTCCACGTGATCAAAATGGAATAGTCCTTTATTTATGAGGTACTGACAAGAAACAGACAGACAGACTTTCTTTCTTTCAAACCAAGTAGTTTCTTTTCCCCTCTTCACGCGATCAAAATGGAATAGTCTATTATTTGCGAGGTATTGGTAGGGCATAACGGTCGTGCGAAATGATGAGGAGGGGGACAATCACAATTATTATTATTATTGCTGTATTTTTTCGAGTAGAACGACCTTAATCAATTGCTGAATAAAAAACCCAATAATGATGCTCAAATAGAATGCTGATCATTCAGGATATTGATAGTTCGTTTCTTTCGCCAGAATTCAAACTTGCCTATAGCCGTTCATATGTTCACGCTAATTACTTAGACAAATGCTTAAAATCCCAGTTAAAAATTTAAGCTAAAGCGGAAAGCTTTTTTTTATAACCCTAACCTCATTTTGTTAGCACTCTACTCTCTTACTCAATAATAATAGTAATAAAAATAATTTTATTTTTTTAATATTCGCGATATTCCATAGTAATATGAAAAACAACTGGAAAAATATGATTATTTCTGGTGGTAGTGCCTATTGTAGAAGTCCACACATACAAAATAAATAAATGAATCATTCATTATGTTATGCATTTTACGCCACTCTAGTAACACTCCCCTCCACCTCACAATTGTGGTTCATGTTGACATTCAAGACAAATTATAGTTTGCCGGCTCCTTTCGCATAATAAATGAATAAACAAAATAAAAAAAAAAAAACGATATCAAGTGCAGGCCTACCACAATATCAGATGTCTTCATACAATTTACAAAATATTAATATGAATGCTAAGAAAAAGAATATTTTTACATTAATAGAAAACGAAAAAAAAATCTACCCCTTCGAAGAGAAAAGATGCAAATGAGGCTCCATATGGTTGCAAAAATCAACTCCTAATAAAAAGAATGATTACCGTATATACTCGCGTATCATGCGATTTTTCAGGATCTAATTTTGAAGCTAATTTTAAGGGTGTCGTATGATGAACATGGAATGATTACAGTGTGCCTGAAAGGTGGATCCTAAAGTTATTTAGAACGCCTCAAAATATCTCCAATTAAACCAGGGTTGTCCTTCGGGTCCGAAAAAGCACTTTATTTTGCAATTCATCAGTGGATCAAGTCTGGTCGCGCAAAGTATGGAGCAGTAGGGAGACTGGATGTGACCAACGCTAATCTCTTTACATAGTGAATTTTTCGATGCCGTGTTTCATCGAAGTTTTTTGAGGTTTGGTGGACAATACCAAGCCAACGCAATCAGTTGTCAGCCCACTCATGTAGCTCCTCTGGTTGGATCTTGCATCAATGGAGTTTAGTTTTGATTACGTGTTTCTGCAGCTACTTTCTCCGGTCTCCAGCTCTTCTACCACATAGCAGCTCTCCGTACAACACTTACTATAAATTATCATTATAATAATAATTATAATTTATAATATGATAATAATTAAATTTTTTCTAAAGCACCATATACAAATATGTCATACGAATCTCTCACTAAGACACATACTGAAGACTGAAAACTTGTACACGAACTGTCATTTAAATTATTTACATTGTTCGGACTGTTGTCCTCACCTTTATTGTCATATTCACGACGTTTCGGCCGTTGTACGCTGCGGCCTTCTTCAGGTAATATTAGTTGGAATTTCGAACCGCCTAAAGTCCGAAATTTTATTCACTATTTATTTATTTTATTTTTTCTTTAATAGGAGTAGACAGGTTCGCCTATCGCGCGTTTCACACTCCTCCCCCTTTTTTATTTTTTTCTATTTTTTTTTTTAACAGGAGTAGAAGTTTATCTCTTGTTTCCTGTTTAGGATAGAATTTATATTTAAATTTTCAGCAGAAACCATCACTCGTAAGAGGTACCACAGTGCGTTACGACATTTCCTATAGAAGTGGGATCGGCTCGGGGCAAGCAGGCCTCCCCTTTGTTTGAATGCACCCTCCTCAGAGTCGTAAAAGCTTGGCGGGCGTCTTCCTTACAGAATTTTCCGTTATAGATGTTCCAGGAAATTGAAGCGGGGCGTATGTTGACGAATCCAACGCTCGGCATTCCCAGACCATCCTCAGCGGGATGGAGGCAGCAGATCTCGGCAACGTATCAGAGGATCTTTGGCCCACCCCCTCCCCGAAAGAGGTCGAAAAAGACTCGAACTAGATTGAATAGTTGAATAGATGGGCATGGAAGAACGGAGAGTCGGTAAAAGAGAATCGAGTAGATATGCGAAGAAATGTGACACTGAGATGTCGATTAGTCACATTGCGTAGCTCCTATTGCCGCAATTCAGCGGCCATGTTCGTCGCCTCAAGACATTCTCTTTAACCAACTCCTAACTACCAGAGGTAGAGAGAAATAAAGGGTTCAGTTCGACATTCCAACCACCTGAAGAAGGCCGGAGCGTACAACGGCCGAAACGTTGTAATAAATATGGCGACAAAGATGAGGACAATAGTCCGAATAATGTAAATAATGAATAAATATGCACTCCAAAACTCTTAAGTTTACGGGGAATACTGGAATTTTATCGACAGTTCTTTTAATTATAAGTAAAAAAAAAAAAATACAATTAAATGAAAAAAAAAAATCAGCCGTTTCAAAACATGATTAACGTTTCGTCAATTTGTTCACGTGAAATAAAATTCTTTTTGATGACGCCAATTCATCGGTGAAATCTGTTGCGCGCGCGCGCACACGCACACACACACATATATATATATATATATAATTTATATTATTTTTTTAAAGTAAGGTTCACTGTGTACAGGGCCCGGGGGCCACTTGAGCACTTTATACGGTAGCAGCGATAGAGCAGTAAAAGACTCGGCATATCCCGCCTGTGACAGAGAGGTTGAAGTGTGGTGGAAAATAATTCTTGTCCAACAAGTAATCGGAGAGGTTTTTGAACTCTATCAAGACTGGAAAGTGAGGATTGGCCAGCCCCCGTCCAAATATGGCAACAGTACTCCATTTTTGGCTTGATCTGACTCTTATAAAGGTAGAGGATAGCATGAGGAGTCAAGTACTTATTGAGCTATATATATATATATATATATATATATATATATATATTTATTAATCACATAAAATCAATAACATCATTTGCTAACTTTTGTTTATTACACATTAAATTACGTCACTTAGAAACTTCCATAATTTACCTTGACTTTTCAGTTAGTCTGATGAATATTTATGAGCGTCTCTTAAATTAAAAAAAAATGAAAAACTAACATTTTTGCTTTTGTTTATATATACTTGTTTCCAAATAAAATCTTTACATTTGCCTTGATAAAGTCCATCAGAGGACAAAATGTATCGACCTAGTTAAGTTTTCCTTTTTTTTATTTATATATATATATATATATATATATATATATTTGTTTTACGGTAATATGAAAATGTCGTCAGTATATCAAAATTCAGATAAAATGAGTTAATTTATATTATTTTTCCCTCGAGGATTTTCGAATGTTACTACGTTCGTTTTCTAGGACTGCTCTGTGTGTATATTAAACCGATAAATTCATTATTGCCATCTACTAGAACACCCAAGAAAAGGATTCTATTTTTAATGTTGAGTTTCTGGCTCCTTCTTGTATGGTTTACTTACAAATATTTATTTTAAAGTACTGGGAGAAAAATGATATAAAATAAAAAGTTAATATTAATTTTGATATACTAACGACATTTTCATATTAACAGAAAACAACTACGAATTAAAAACCCTTAAAGAAACATTTCAAATATACATAAGCATATGCGTTGTGCTAGAGCGGCTATCCAATTAATATTGCAGAAGATTACTCCCGTATATTTGTTTTCAAATTCCAAACACAGGTGGCGTCTGTGGTATAAACCACAGGTGGCGTCTGTGGTTTATATTGCAACTCTCCTCAGCGGATGTTACACTTTCTGGGAAATAGTACATAATTAAACGTGATCAACAATTTGAACAAGGTCGGTACAGCCTATATATATATATATATGGTAAGATAAAGAACAAATGGGAAACTATGTCAATCTAACATTTTTCAATTTTATTAAAGCTTCGTCAGAGATTTTCTCTCAATCACCGAAGAAACTTTAATAAAAGTGAGACATGTTAGATTGATATGTTTTCTATTTGTTCTTTATTTTATCATTCTGTCGGATTCCGATGCATATTTATCTGCATTTGATCTTTATATATATATATATATATATATATATATATATATATATATATGCCTCCTCTTCGCCTCGGTTCAAGCAACCGTAACCTGGCGAGATATGTTACTACGAACAAAAGGTTCGTGCTGATTATCACGCCATATTTTTTTCCGCTCGACTTCCTGCTTTCATTATTTCCTCCTCAGATGTGAGAACGGATTATCATGTTGCAAGAGAAATGTGCATGAATATTTACCTTAAATGGTAAACGGTAAATAAAAAAAATACCCGATTTGGAAATCAGTCCGAAAAAATGTATATATTTGATATATGCCTCGCCTCACTCTCATATATATATATATATATATATATATATATATATATATATATATATATATATATGCTTCAGTTCAAAAGTTTGAGGAAACCCCTGGTAATTTTTAAAATTGGCCCCAAAAGTAGTTGCTTTGTACTTTAAATAAGAGAAAATTATTATACATGGTTTAAAAAAAAGTGAGACGTAATTTTTTATTTGAAATTTTATAATGACAAAAAATAAAAAAAAACATTTTATGATTAAATTTTGCTCTCGTCAAAATATCTTCCTCTACCCTTGAGGACTAAAAAAAAAAAAGACAAAACAGAGATTTGGGTTTACGTAAAGAATATAATTTCCACAAGGAAATCCTTTAACAGCTACAACACTCCTCGAATAAGTAGGCCCTTCACTTACATTTTAAATCTAAACTTTAACAATTATTTCCCACCTACCATATTCTACTGCTCTGATACCTATGATTTCCCCTAAAAAGCACTTTTCAGTAAAGGAAATATTGGCATATTCACTGAGAGCTACTTCCCAATAACCCTTTTCTACACCATCTTCGGTTCTACAACCATAGTTCCTTTACATACAGGATTATGTGGGAAGTGGGGGAAAGTTGGTACAGATGCATATTAATCTGATATTAGATATTCATATCTTTACGGAAGTTGAGATTCGCAAGTTTATGTGGTAGCTAATGTATATTCACACACTGTTATGTGCACTTATGTACACATCGCATCTAATTTTATATGCTCATTTTCCCCTCTTTTTCCTGTATTATTATTATTATTATCATTATTATTTTTATTATTTATTTATTTTTCCGAACCCCCCAACTTTCTGACAATAGTATTCCAAAATAATTTTTCATCAAAATGTTTTATCCTTTTTTTTTTTTTGCTGTTCCTTTTTTTTTTATCTTTCATTTTATTTTTTATTACCATTTTCCCTCTGTTCCCACACTATTTTCCTAAGACGCCAAATCTCTCAGCTCTGACCACACACAAGAGGTCTTCTCACCCCCAAATCCAATAACCCTCTTCCTCTATGTTCAAAATCCCACTCTCCTACTTCCTACACCAATCTAATTTAAGAATCTAAGTTTATTTTGATAAGAAGTTTCGCATAGCGAGAAATCAAACAAGGATCGGATTTTTACTAATAATACCATCTACACAAGCAGTCACACCAACCACAAGGACAAGAGTTGGTGAATCTTCCCCGTTTCTCTGTTTATTTCTCACACCGCTGATGAAGGACACCGGCGTGACCGAAACTTCCAAACTTAAAACCTTAATATCCGTGCTTCATTTTTGTCTTGTGGTTAATAATTAATATTTAATAAATATTTTTTGTACTGATCAGATTGGTGCCCTTTCGTTTGCCCTTATTTTATTAACCAACCTACCTATTTTACACACACACACACACACATATATATATATATATATATATATATATATATATATAATTGCAGGATTGTAGAAAAATGCTAATAGATTTAAGTACTGCCACTGAAAATCATTTTTTGTACATTGACAGGCTCTAGATATCTGAATTTTTGTATTCTAATATATTAACCAACCAGCGACGTCGTACTTTGAATTGAATTTTCTTTTAAAAATGTAATTTAAGGGCTCACTTCAGAATATGATCGACAATATTTCCCTCCTTAAAAGGAATATTTAAAAGTTGAGAAAATATATATTAGCCAATACGCTTGGGATTAATAAATATAAATTTTAGATTCATCCGGAGCCTGCTATTTTATTATAAATATGATCTATTCTTGTTCGTTAACTAGTCTTTCAGTGAACCTTTCACCACGTTCCTTGTTCGATCGTTTGTTACACAAACGAAACAGAAATTCTCACATTTACTTAATTACATCTTTCGCATATTTATTCGAGGATACAATATTACAAAAATTATATTTAGCGATATTTCCGACATTTCCGCTAACTTTATTTACATGAAACAAAAATCGCAACTGACTTCTCTTGCCTTTCTTTCATAAAGTCGAAAACTATATATCAGACGCATAAAGAAAACTATGTAAGTCTGTGTCACACACATCTGTACACATATAGATGTCTTTTCCGTTTATCCTATACTAACGCAGTTCATTTGGTTGTGATGTAAAAAATGATATACAAAAGTTGTACACAAAGAATCTTTGTAATTCACTTCTTTCAATTTGAAAGAAAAATAATACTCAAATAAAAGTTATTGAAATTTTTAGAACCATGTTTGAAGATTAGCTTAATTCTTCCTTTTATATACACATATATATATATATATATATATATATATATATATATATATATATATATATATATATATATATATATAAGCAAATATATGGATATAGATCCGACAGTATGAAGAAAAATATATACGGAAAAAAAAAACAAACAAAAATCTTTATATACAATTATGCTGTTTTAATGTTAATATGTCAACGTCGGACGTTTCGGTCTAATAAACCACCTTCAGGACATATTCATAAATGAGTACATATATATATATATATATATATTATTATTTTTACAAGCTTTACTGAACACACACACATATATATATATATATATATATATATATATATATATATATATATATATATATATATATATATATATACATATATACATATATTTAAAAATATGGTTATTTTATATATACATATATATATATATATATATATATATATACATACATATATATATATATATATATATATATATATATACATATATATATATATATATATATATATATATATATATATATATATACATATATATACATATACATATATATATATATACATATATATATATATATATATACATATATATATATATATATACATATATATATATATATATATATATATATATATATATATATATATATATATATATATATATATATATATATATATATATATATATATATATATATATATATATATATATATATATATATATATATATATATATATATATATATATATATATATATATATATATATATATATATATATATATATATATATATATATATATATATATATATATATATATATATATATATATATATATATATATATTGAAGATGGATTTGAAGATGGATTTCTAAAAATGAAAATAACGAACTCAATCATCATTCGAACACGTTTCGCCGATTTCATTTTCCACGCTGATAACTATAACGCTACCCAATCAGGTGGCATATATCAAAACTCTCAACTAGATTTTTCATCCCTCGACCCACCTTTCCCGTAAAGAGCAATTTTTACCTGGAAAACGTTGTTTGTTTTTAAATAAAAGCGAATTTGGTCACACGAAGATACACTGAAAGCGCCATGATCAATGAATCCCTTTAATTCCCTTCGTATTAACAGAAAGCCGGGGATATTTCAATATATTTCCCTTTTTGGTTTGACAAACATTTACCGGGTCCACAGTACTGGAGGTAGAACAACGACTTAAATAAAAGTGTGAACTAATTGACTAAAATAGTGACGCAATCTCATGACAATATTTTGACAAGTACACCCAAGCCTCTTGGACAATCGGATCACTATAATTCGACTTATTGTTACGATTTCATCTACCGTTAATTACAATTAGGTTGAATATAATTGCTAATTAAACGCGGATCTATCACATCGATAGGCGAGGTTATCTTTCGGTTTACTTTGAATTCATTCTTCGTGATCGGGTGGATACCCAGGACGTGTATTTTTTTTTTAAATCGGTATCACCCTATACAAAGTAGTAAAGAGACTAAGACACAAGGGTTTACAATTTGTGGAAGAATAAGGTACAAAAACATTAAAAATGAGCGGGAAGAGAAAAGAGTAATCAGGAGGAAAATAGATAGCGATTGACATTGCATTTAAATTTATCAGATTAAAGTTAGCTGGAAAGCATGGAGTCGGAAGGAAGTTCCACAAGCGTGAAGTGCGAGAAAAGAAACTGTTAGCATAGACCTTACGGTTACGCTCTAAATTGATGAGATCGTGACGCCAGTATAGTACTTATTTCTTTTTATTCAACTGTTTTTTTTCCTCGAGTCGTTCGGTAGTGAAGATTCCTTTTCACACTTAATTGAAACAAGGTGTGACACGTCGGCTATAAAAATGACTTGGTCAAAATCTAATTTCTATAATAATACAGTTAAAGTAAAAAATAATCACGTGTTCAGACTCTCACTCTTACAGGCGGAAACAGTGACTAATGACAATTCTAAGTACGGTATTTAAACGTTCTACTTAGGAGTAGAGTGTAGTATCTGCAGTGTATTCTGTTCGATAAATCTTTTGATGACTCATTACCCGAAACTTGGAGTAAGACAAGGGAGTATAGATACAGGATGCTACAAAAGTAGGTATACAGTAAGTATTATCCTAGTATAAGCAGTGTTATAGTCGTGATTCTAGGATTCATTTAATTCATTTTTTATATTTTTATTTTCATAATTTTTATTATAATACATTTATTAGAATTTTTATTTTTTAATAAATAATAATAAATATTTTTCAGGTAAAGAGGAGTGAATGAGGGGGGCAAACAGTTTGAACATTTGAGGACTTGATATGTTTATTATTATATATTTATTATTAATGTTTGTATAATCAATAAAACACATTTTGTGCACACGTTCTGTTTTTCCTTACTGTATACCTACTTTTGCACATACCATTGTTTACCCAAATTTGTTTACCGGCATATCAACTTCTCATGAGTCATTTAATGCTGAAATTTATTATTCTTAGGAACATTAGTAATTTCTTTTAGAAAAATATATTGGTGGTAATATTTTTGTTTATTTACAAAAACGTATTACTGGTAATATATTTTTTTAATCGTTATCACCCCAAGCAAGCAGTACAGCCACCAGCAGGCAAGGGGTTATAGGGTATGAAGGAATTAGGAACAGAAACATTAATGATAGGGAAAAATAGAAAAGAGCAATCAGGAGGACAGTAGATAACGATTGACATTGCATTTAAATTTTTGCAGATTAAAGTTAAGTTGGAAAGCATGGGGCCTGGAAGGAGTTCCACAAGCGAGAAGTGCAGGATAAGAAACTGTTAGCAAAGTTACGGCTACATCTAACTAGCTCAACTGTAAATTGATGAGATCTCGCCGCTAGACTACTATTGCGCTAAGTCTAGGTACCATAGCGAAGAGCTCATCCGAATACTTATCATGAAAGTATTTATAACAAAGGCACAGAGAGGCAACTTTGCGTGGGTGGGAAATTGACTGAAGCCGAGTCGTCAGATCAAGACCAATAATATTGCTGATTCTTCTTTGGAAGGAGGCCCAAGAAAATAGCAGTGGCCACGGACCATATACGGCAGCAATATTGTAATTATGGACGAATGGTAGACTTATAGATATGCAAGATAGATTTCGGAGAGAAATATTGTCGCGCCCGACACAGTGACTGACTTTCTTAGCAGCTGATCTAGCGATTGATGCAATGTAGTCTTTCCACCACATGTCAACTGAGGACGTTAGCCCGAGAAAGCGCAATGAGTCACTTTCTTGGAGGATAGCATCAGCCATGCTAATTCAAGGCACAGAGAGTCTCTCAGATGATTAATGGAGAGCAGTTTAGTTTTGGGAGCGTTAAAATTGACAAGCCATCTTTTGCCACAGTGAACGACGATCTTGAGGTCGATTTGTACATCGGCTGTAATGAGTAAATGGTAAATGCCAAGTTGAGACCTGTCATCGGAAAGGTTGTTAAGATAAAAACAGCATAGGACCAAGGATGGAGCCCTGGTGTACACCCGCGTGAGTACAAAAGGTGGCCGTTCGGGATAACTTTCATTTCACGATTTGATAGGAACGATAGGATCAGCTCAAAATCGTGCCCGGACATACCGTAGTTTTTATTTTGTGAAGAAGACCTAAATGCCAGACCCTGTCAAAGGCTTTCGAGATGTCCAATGCTACAGCCCGGGCTTCACAGATGATGACTTCCAGAAAGCAGGAGGCAGCGAGGCATTTATTATATTAGAAAGAACAGGAGCTAATATAGGAGTACACTTTTTGATGACTATAACAGGGATGCCTTCGTGTCCACATGCTTTGTGGAGATCAAGGTTAGAGATGACAGCAGAAACCATGGAAGAGGTTATATACATGTCACTCAACAGAGAATCGGTTCTAAATGGGAATTTAGGCAGGGATACTCCATATAAATCTAGAGTAGTGTTTGAGGAGAATACGGGCAAAGTATTCAGTTTTATCAGCAGAAGATGCTAACACCTCAAATCTATTGAAGGCGGGGGAGGGATAGAGACCTTGCATTTATTTAGTACCTTATTACAGGCCACCAGTAATCACGAGAGTCAAATTCTCTCATTCTTTTAGCAAAAAGGCATCTATTATGACGAGAGCTGTCACGCTGATATAGCCGGAAATAGTAGTTCACTACCTTGACTATTCTGGGCCTTGTACAGAGTGAACGTCACTGCAAAAAATCTAATTCTTGTAAAGATAGAGCATGGTAGGAGGAACCAAATACTTTCTGGGGCGGTACAAGGAATCGATCATTTTTCCAGCATCTTTATCGATGGATCGTATATTTTGTTTCATTTTATATATTTTCTGTTATGTTTCTGGGTAGATAGAACCCGCGGAAATCCCTGAAAGAGAAAGATCGAATTCCAGTCGAGTTAATTACATACGCTTACGTGCTAATAGCCTTGGGAAACGTATGAATCCATCTCTCCTCCCTCCAGCTGTGCGTAAAATAGCACTGCGTTCTACAGCCTTGGGTAGCAACTGGTCTAGAAGGAAGGAAAAAATATAGCCAAAACTAACAGCAGTTTTACTATGTAAAATAATTTTTTGGCTGTTTAAGTACAAGATTCTATTCAGAAAAATATTAAATTTCGGCATTAAATGACTCGATGGGTTGATATGCCGTAAACCAAACCAAACCCAACCCAGGAAGAGAAAGGACGCGATTTTGTTTATTTGCATATAGCAAATGTAAATACGACACTTGTTCATTCTCAGCTGACTTTTACTGAACCAAAATAAATAAAAATTAAATGTAATTTACTCCCTCCCGATCAAAAAAGAAAGAAAGAAGCGAAAACACTTCCGCGTGGATGACCCTTCTTACGGCTGTTGTCGCTTTCGTTAATAACCCACTACTCTGTCTCAGACGCTAAGATAACTGGCATTAAATAACAGTCAGGCAAGTACGACGAACGCACCCCCTCCTCCCAAATCAAGGCTCATCAGGTAATAATCATTGCTCGAAAAGTTGACTACACCTGTGGTTAGTAAGCAACGCTGCTCTGACTAATGACGAACTTTTCAGAACCATGTGATACACCCCTAACACTCATCTATCGCCTCTTTCCTCCGCCCCGTTACGTTCGTCGGCTTCATAAGGCTGAATTATCTTCACGTATTCGCGATTAGGTCAGACATTTGTTTTTATTATATATTAGTTAATTGCAAATGTTTGTGCCCAATTACAAAATTAAAAACAAAATTTTACATAATCACAAAAAGAAAAAGACATTTATTAGTCAAGTGCATAATCTTCATTAATTTTAACAACTGCTTCAAATCGTTTACAACAGTGGTCGCTAACCGGTGGTCTCCAGACCATTGGTGGTCCGTGCAAAATTTTTGATGGTCCGTAAAAAAATTGGGACATTATTTCAATTTTTATGAAACTTCAAATTTTCAATTTGTTTTATTTAAATAATTACACTATAACTATATACGTTCTTTCAATCCCTCCTCCTTCCCCGTCTATTCTTCCATCCTATCTCCCTCTCCGTCTATTCTTTCACCCTCTTTCCCTCTCCGTCTATTCTTTCACCCTCTTTCCCTCTCCGTCTATTCTTTCACCCTCTTTCCCTCTCCGTCTATTCTTTCACCCTCTCTCCCTCTCCGTCTATTCTTTCACCCTCTCTCCCTCTCCGTCTATTCTTTCACCCTCTCTCCCTCTCCGTCTATTCTTTCACCCTCTCCTCCTATTCTTTCACCCTCTCTCCCTCTCCTCCTATTCTTTCATCCTCTCTCCCTCTCCGTCTATTCTTTCTCCCTCTCCCCCTCTCCGTACCCTTTCTTTCTCCTCCCATTGTTACATTTGATTTTTTTCTTAAATTTTTTTAGAAACATCCATTTTGCATTTCTCTTTATAAGTTTAATGGGTGCATTTCATATTAAATAAAATAAAAAATTTCCAATTATTATTATATAAATGTATTTACGTTTGTTTTCTAAATTCATATTAGTGGTTCTCCAAATTTAAAATTATACATTTAGTGGTCCATGAAGTTCAAAAGGTTGGCGACCGCTGGTCTACAAGCTTGCTGATGCCATTTTCATAGAAACTTTTTGTTGGAAGAAGTTTGTTCGGTAGTTTTGAACTAACTGTACAAATCATTTTTATCATTTAAATTGTTCTGTAGAGACCGGAACAAATAAAAATTCAAAGGAGCCAGGTCAGGACAATATGGTGGGTTCTTGAGGGTGGGGTCCCATTCCAAATCTTTAAGCTTCTGAAAAAACTTCCCAACATGTGGTCTTGCATTGTCGTGGTGGAAAATGACACCTTTTTGACCTGCCAATATATTGGGGGAAACTTGAAGAAATTAAAAAAAAAGCAGATTTATGGGCGCATAAAGTATCATAACAATTTATCAAATGCATTAGTCATACACAACAAGGATCATAACGATTTCTTAAATGCATTAGTCATACACAGAAATAAGTTCAACCTCAACTGCAATCTAAAGAATGTCACACTTATTAAGAGAAAAAATAACGTAGACTAAATGTTCTTGAGCATACTGCTATCGAAACAAACAGGGACTTAGCTCTTTCGAGGACACATTTACAGTTATTACGTGCATTAACAAATAGGCGTCCGCTGTGATGGGAACTGTCACACCGATATATAGAGAAATAGTGGTTCCTGTGGGCTATAGCGGCCGAGCATGTTGGTGTGAACCATGGAGAGGATTGAGGTTACACCCGGTGTTTCCCAGAAGGAATGAAAGCATTTATGCCGGTTTTGACACAAGAAAAAAATCTTAGTACAGTGTAACCCGGATATAAGAGAGTTGTCGGGACCGGAGAAGTCTCTTATATCCGAGTTTCTCTTATATCCGGGTTTGGTCTATTTTGTTTACATTAACACAGGCTCTAATTTGGGACCAGAGAAAATCTCTCTTATATCCGGGTTTCTCTTATATCCGGGTTTCTCTTATATCTGGGTTACACTGTAGTGCAATTCTTAACGTGAAGGTTAAAAATATCAGTCCAAGGGGCGTTTCGAAGAAAGTCACGGAGTGAATCCCAATCAGCATGCTGATAATGGAAAGAGATCTTCTGAATAAGCGGTTCCTCTCTAATAGATGGTTGTTACGAAATATCAATAGACACTACAGAGTAATCCGAGTTGCCAAGAGGACAGTGCTGCGATGCTTGGTAAAAGATAGGAGAAAAGGTAAGAAATAAATCAAATAGAGAAGCCTATTGTTTGGTTTTGCTAGGGAAACGAGTAGGAAAATCCCACGATTTTAGAAAGAGATTGAGCAATGGAAAAACTCAAAGTCTGAATACCGGAAACATCAGTAACATTAGAATGTTTAAGCCACGTGTCGTGATGCGCATTAAAATCACCGAATACAAAGATGATCGCAGATGGATGAAGAGAGAGTTCAGTTTCTATCCTGTCAGAGATTATGTCTAATATACTGCAGTCCTGAGAAGTGAAGGGCGATAAAGGAAAAAGAGATAGCTAACAGAGTGTAATAATGAAAGTCGAAAGCAAACGAAAGTGTTGTCTGGGGATTCAAACGACAATTCCCTTGCCATTGGAAGATCATCCCGGATGTAAACATCAAGACCATACATACGAATGCTAGAATCTTTTTGGCAAAGAGGAAGGTAGCTTGGAACAAAGAATTCAGTGGTAACAATGGAAAAATTTAAATTGATTTCACAAATTGCAAAGATATCTGGCGACCGTTCCAAAAGAAAAGATTGTATACTTCAGAAGTTGGAACAGATTCCACGGACATTGCAGAAAGAAATGTTGAGTAAAGTAGCAGTTTTTTTTTCTTTCTTTTTACTAGTTTTCTCAATTTTTTTTTCATTGTATTAGTCATGAGGAGATTTGTTTTGAGTAGAAAAAGAAAAAGTCAATATAATTGTCACTATCTGTCGGCAATGGCAATACAAACTAGCCAGAATGTGACCGAGACCAGAGCATAATGCGCCCTTAGGGTTGTCTACAGGAAATACATGCAGGGACCACCGCCTAAGCGCGACATGGCACTACAATTACCCCGATATTATGCGACTGTTTATCAGTGCAGCCTCTTTCAGCGCTACCAGTAGGTTCGGGTACCTTGCTACCAGTCGGATGCAGCAGCCAGCAAACTGCTTACCCAGTACTTTTCATAATGGAAAATCACAACCACTGATTAGTTAAAACATTTAAATCATCATGGCCATGGAAGAAGAAAGAACCGATAAAACATACTTTTATTCAACAAACTTAGAAGTTATGTGAGCCGGACGATAGGTGAGTAACTTTCTTCAAGAAAACACAACAAAGTATGATTTCAATAAAAATTATCTGATAAATACTTTTCACATCAACAAATATGATCTTTTTGTATTCTGAATTATCAATCTATCACAGTCGAGATCATAGACTATGATTCTTTCATTAGCTGCATAGTATGTGCATCACTAGGGCTTCACACGGTTTTAATTCAGAGTTGCTATTTCCCTAGACTGGTTGCCACTCAAGGCTGAAGAGCATAGTCTGTTCTACTAATTAACCCATAGCCGCGCGGGATTCGTACTTTTCCCAAGGGTATTTGCGCGGAAGTGAATGTCACAAAACTCGACTGGAGATCGAACTCGGCTCCCCGATTTCTTATCCCAGGTCTCTATCCAGCACATTACATGTGAATTCAAACAATCGTAAAGTAGGGCAACCAATGTAGGTGAAGGACAGATTTAACACCAGTCTGAAGAGGGATGGGCTAGGGCGGCTGGCTAAAACGAATTAGACAGGATGGTTAACACGAGTCAAAAAAAGGATGGTAGGCGTACAGTTTACACGAGATTAAAAAAAAAAAAACGTAGGCATTAGTACGGTTTACACTTTTAAATGCAACATTTTTATACGAGAGTCAAATGTAATCATAATTCCGATTTAAATTAGAGTCAAAAAAGGTAGGCAGAGGAACGGTTTACACTGCAGTTATGAAAATAGGAAGAAGACGTACAGTTTACACTTGAGTAAAAAAAAAGTTAAGGAGAGGGGCGGTTCTGTTTACGCGAGTGTAAAAAAAAATATAGTAATAGGTAGGTTTTACACGAGATTAAAATATCAGGTAGAGGTACGGTTTACACACGAGTAAAAAAGATACGCAAATGACAGGTTGACACTAGAGTAAAAAAAGACAGGTGGACAGAAGTACGGTTTACACTAGATTAAAAGTGTAGGTAGGGGTAGCGTTTATATTAGAGTAAAAAAAGTTAGGCAAATGTACCTTTTACACTAGAATAAAAATGGTAGGCAGTGGTACAGTTTACATGGGTAGAAAATGGTAGGCAGAAGCAAAGTTTACACGAGATTAAAAAAAGGTAGAAAAAGGTACAGTTTACACTAGAGTAAAAAAAAGTTAGGCGGAGGTACAGTGTACACTAGAGTAAAAATGTTAGGCGGAAGTAGAGTTTACACTAGTGTAAAAAAGTTAGGCAGAGGTACAGTTTACACTAAAGTAAAAAAGGTAGGCGGAGATACAGTTTACAGTAGAGTAAAAATCGGTTGGCGAAGGTACAGTTTACACTAGAGAAAATTTATGCAAATGTACTGTTTATACTAGGGTAGAAAAAAGTTAGGCAGAGGTACAGTTTATATTAGAGTAAAACAAAAAGTAGGCGGAGGTACAGTTTACATTAGAGTAAGAAAAGGTAGGCAGAGATGCGGTTTACACTAGATTTTAAAAAATTCGATGGAGATTCAGTTTACACGAGAGTAAAAATTAGTGGCAGACGTACGGTTTACACTAGTATAAAAAAAATTAGATAGGGGTACAGTTTACCGAGAGTCAAAAGAAGGTACATATTGTTATACCCAAGTCTACGAGTATGCACTCGGAAGGTGGCTCCCATTGAGTGTGTGGATATGAGAGGCCTGGTTCCTCTGCAGGGGGCTAAATTTGGTGTATTCTAAGACCCAGTGACAGGACTAAGAAATGAAAATACTGAGGCACATATAAACAAAGCAAGTTAGGCACCTCGAGGTTAGCAAGTTTGTCTCGCTAGAACAATTATGACCGAGTAGTGTGTTCCATACTTTCGGCCTTGTGTCACATCTAAGCTACATTTGAAAAATCACGATAAAAAAGCACGTTCTGTTCGTTTGTGCGAGTTTTCAGCGATAAACCAGTTTTCTCCAGGAAAGTGACTCTTTGTGCCTTCTCCAACTAACGTTCTCAGCTGACATGAAGTGAAAAGACTATATTGAATCCATTACTAGGTCAATTGCTAAGAAAGTTGCTGCATTGTGTCATGCGAGACAATTATTCTCTCCAGTATATATCTTACATATCTATAAGTCTACCATCCGTCCATGCTCATAATGTTGCTGCCACATTTGATCCTTGTGCTCCCTATATATATATATATATATATATATATATATATATATATATATATATATATATATAGAGAGAGAGAGAGAGAGAGAGAGATCCTTGATAAAATCCAAAGAAGAATCAGCAATATTACTGATCCTGATCTGGCGTCTTAGCTTAAGCCACTTTCCCACCGCCGTAAAGTTCCTACCCTGTGCCTTTTATATAAATACTTTCATCGTAATTGTTCGAATGACCTCTTCGTCGTTATGGTACATTTAAGAATTGTGGGGTCGTGGTTATTACTAATTTTATTTTGTTTCGTTTCGTGTATATAATTTTATTTCACATTTGTAAATATTTATTGTGATTTAGATTTTTTAAAAATTGTTATTTTATCACCCCCCACCCACATACAATGAATTGTACATATGAGGACTAGTTAGGACTTTCATAGAGACAATGAGGTATTATGGTGGATGTAGTAAGTAAGAAAAGTAAGAATGTGTTGTTTTGGTGTAAGGAATATTGTGATATGTTTGGGTCAGTGTTTGTGGCTAGCTAAGTTTAATGTCCTTTTTCCCCATTCCTCATTTTGGCCTTGCCACATTTTGTAAATTTTACAAATAAATAATGCGCTTCGTTATGACACCTAGACTTTATGGATTTAAGTACAGTATTAGACTGGTGACAAGGTCTCATCAATTTAAATTTAAGTTGGCTTGATGTAACTGTAAGTTCTAGGCTAACAGTTTCTTTTCTCGTACTTCCCGCTTGTGGAACTCTCTTCTGGCTACATGCTTTTCAGTCAATTTTATTCTTCAAAAATTTATTATGCAATGTCAATTGTTATCTACTGTCCTCCTGATTACTCTTTTACTGTTCTCGCTCCTTAGTAATGTTTCTGTTTTTTCCTACACCCAGTAACCTCTTATGTCTGAGTGACTTTATAGCCTTGCGAACTTGGTTAAAAATAAATAACCCGAATATAAATAGTGTAAATAGTTTATTCTTTATACGTTTTGGTTAAAATAATGTGGTTATCTATCGCTCCATGGCAGGCACACAGGGCTGCTTTTTCTCCTTGCAAGAATTTACTATATTTAAATTGTTTTCGGACAAGAAAAACAGTACGTAACCTTGGTGCTTCTTAAATAGACTGGTTCCATTCTTTAAAAAAGCGAATAATTTATTTGGAAATAATTTTTGAAGATCAGCATTTATTAGAAATTCCTTAAGCCATGTGTAGTATTCAGAAGTAATTGAAATCTCTCTTCCACCTCTGTTTAGAATGGAACAGTCGACTGTAGATATAAGCAGTTGATTTTTTCCACATGTATTGATAAAGTGGATGTAAATATGGGGACTAGTTACGACTTCATAGCGTTTCTGAGGCATTATGGTGGTTGAGGTAAGAATGGCAAGTAAGAATGCGTTGTTTTGGTGAAAGGAATATTATTTGTATCTCTGGGTCAGTGATTGTGGCTAGCTAAGTTTAATTTTAAGACAGATGATGACCATCCTTTTCCCCCTTCCCACTTTTTGGCCTTGTGCCGTATTTGTACAATTTACGTACAATAAATATCGTTGATAAAGTGGAATAAAGCTTTAAGTTTATTCGAGTTTCTGATTTCACTTCACCGTACCACATGTCAGAATCGAAAAATACTGATATTTTTTTTATCATTTTAGAAAAGAGGTCATGTTCAAAATCTCGATATAGTGTAAAATCAATAAAAATGACGTTTTAAGGAGTTATCTATAATTTTTTTAATTTATAGATGTCAAGTTGGAAACTGTATTTATGTCATTGATATCTGCGTACAAAAACGGAAAACTGATTTTTTTTTTTTTTTAACAAAAAGATTTCATTTAATGCTACTAAACAAATAAACGGCAAATCCAGTCTGCCCCTCCGTGTGTTTGAAACCCTTCTAACTCGGGTCACACTTGCTCTACATAGACATATTATACCTTTTTGAAGTCAGAGTGATCCAGGAACTGAAAATCTGCCCTTCATTTGGTGCTTGAACATCCAGCATTGGGATTTGTGTCTGGATGAGGACAGTTAAAAATTCAAATTTTAAAATAATGAAAAAATTTGTGATTTTAAAAGTTTATCATTTATATTGAGTTTAAAGTAACGCAAAAACTTTGTGAATCTAAAAATGCTTGTTTTAAATCCAGTTTAAAATATCTCCAAAACTTTTTGAATTGAGGAAATCAATTTTATTTCTTCAAAATGCCAACGAATCAGAATTAAAGTGATAGGTTTTGCGACTTGAGGTTTTGAAGTTCTACAGAGTTTGTGATTTGAAGAACTCAATTTTCGGCCCGAATTAGGAATTTCGGTCCAAATTGGGCTTACTGCTCGAATCAAAATTAAAGTGAGGTTTTGAAGTTCAATGGATTGAATTGAGTAATTCAAAGGTATTTCTTCAAAAATATCATTGCTGTTTTCTAAGCTGGACCAGAGGTTCCATTAGTTTGGGCTCGGAAAAACAAGCAATAATTTGTCAGGTGAAATAGACTTTTTTTACACTTCTTTTTACCAAAACCCTTTTGCCATTAAAAAAAAAAACAAAACAAAAAAAACTCAGATATATACATTTGTAATTAAATAGAAAAAAAAATGATATACCGTAATCTTTTGTCTATGGTGTATAAGACGCAGTAAAGAGGCAGAGGAATTCCAAGGAAAAAAACTTATTTCCATGTATAAAACGCATCTGATTTTTGAGCAAAGAAAATGACTAAAACCTGTGAAAAACTGTTATGGTGGAACACACCTATTATATAGTTAATAGACTCTCCCACCTAATATAAGTAGGAGTAGTAACAGAAACGGGGGCAGTCGAAGGGCGGAGTCTTCTTCGGGGAGGTAAAACCGGCCCTGAACCCGTTTATGCGGGTTCAAACGGGCATATTTTTGGGCCGAGCCCACGGGCTCGGAAAACCCACAATAAATAACCGACCTTGTGTCACATGTTGCCCCAGTGGGTGGGGGGGAGACTCAATATCGTCAGTCGAATACGAAAGTATCAGCGACCACGACCAGATTACTCTGCGTAATACCAAGTTCCTAACATTTTGTACGTCGAACCTATTTTAGGACTGACTCAGTACAAATACAATCCTCCACTGCGAAATAACCCCACAACAAAAAGAAAGAGGAAAAATGAAAAAAAGGGGCACATTTTGTTTATTTTTGTGATATGTAAGCATTGCGAAAATGATTCTTTGGGTATAAAGCTATGAACTGGCCTGTACATATTGAGAAAATAAATCGAAATAAAATTGAATAAATATTAATTTGTTTGTTTTGGTTTTAATTATAAAAGATGTATTTCCCTTTGTTGCAATACGCCATTAAATATATACTATATGTCGAGTAAACAAGTAAATCTTATTTAACTTGATTTTGTCCATTTTGTGTCCTGGATAAATGAGATTGATTTTTAAACTAAAGTATAAGATGTAACAGATTTTGGGACATGATTTTTTATGAAAAACACCTGCCTCTTATACACACAGGATTACCGCATTTATATTTTAAATAAGCAACTGTTTGTCAGGTGAAAGTTTTTTTACATTACTTACAAAAAGATTCCTTTTAAAACATATATCTATAATTCTAATTAAAAGAATAAAAATTTACATATATTAATGAAAGTATATTGAAAAATATGCATATATCAATAAGGTAAGCACAATTTCAAACTTGACATTTGTAAATAAAACAACTAAGTTCAGATAACTCTGTAAAAAGTTAGGTATCGATTTTACACTGTATTTATATTAGGATCAGGAGCCCCACTTCTGAATAGATAGCGAAAAAAATAATATTTTTCGATTCTAACAAATATGCCTTAAGGAAAATCTAATAAATGCTGATCCACAAAAGTATTCACCGGAAAATATTTCCCTGTTTTTACGAGTGGACAACTCTATTTAAGTAGTGCTGCCGCTGGGAAAGTTAGTATGTATCGTTTAGACAAGTTTACTCACCAAAATCCATCTTACATGTTTATAAGTCTGCCAGTCGTCCTTACTTTGAATATTGCCGCCACATCTGGTCTGGTGCTTCTGCTATATATTTAGAGATTCTTGATAGAATACAAAAAAGAATCTGCAATGTTATTAGTCCTGACATGGCATCTTGGCATCAGTGACTTTCCCACTACCATAATATAGATTCCCCTCTGCTTTTTCTATAAATTCGTTCATGGTAATTGTTCTGATCAACTTTCTTCAGTGGTACCTAGATTTTATGAATTTATGTGCAATACTAGATTGGCGGCAAGGTCTCATATTTTTAGAGTTGAAATGGCTATATGCAAACATAAGTTCTATACTAAGAGTTTCTTCTATCACATTTCACACTTGTGGAATTCTCTTCCCAGCCAATTTTGACCTTCAAAAACGTAAATGCAACGTAAATCGTTATCTTCTGTTTTCTTGATTTCTCTTCTTTTATTGTTCCATCGGTCGTCAGCAAGTTACCATCGGTCTCTTGATCATATGTAGAATGTGATCTACACTAAGTGTTTTAATATTTTGGCCTTGTGTCAGAGAAATATATCAAGGATATTTTATAAATGAAAATGTATATTTTTATATATGCATCTATAGGAATGGCAATGTTTTTTTTTCAACTTCAGAACACGGTCATCACACTGTAGGCTGTGTTCATAGTTTATATTGAGAGTCGGCTTCTTTTTTTATGTATTCATTATTTTAACCGTTTGTTTTATAGTGATTTTCCAAGCGTAGCTTAGATGTGACACAAGGCCGAAAGTAGGGGATACTCAGTAAGGATCAGACTCACTATTCAGTCGTAACTGATTTAGCAAGACAAGCTTGCTAAACATTACAACACGTCGAAGTGCCCCACTTTATAGTGATTTTCTAGGCTCGGCTTAGATATGGCACAAGGCCGAAAGTATGGAGCACCCAGTGAGGATCGAACTCACTACTCAGTCGTAATTGATCTAGCATGACAATCTTTCTAACCATTACACCACGTCGAGGTGTCCATCGTTTGTTTTATATGTATGAGGCGATTATGGTGGTGTTTTCTTCTCTTGTTCTCTCCCTATAATAGTATATTTCTCTCATATTCTCTAACACTCAGTAACCCCTTATGTCTTAGTGGCTTTATTGTCTTGCTTGGGGGAAATGAATAAAAAAAAATATGTATATGAAGTAAAGAAAATTTAGCGTAAGTTTAGGAATTATGGTTAGAAATTGAAAGAAAGGGAAAAATTATTTTGTAATTAGTTGGTAAGGAAAAAAAATCATAACCAACAAATGGCTTCAACGTGTTGTTGGAAATATGTCTTAATTTTGAAATAAGATATCTGATGACATGGAGTTAAGAAGATTCGTTTTTTTGATGGTACATTCGAGGTCGTCAGATTTTGAACATTGACAATGGTAGCCAAATACCAATCGTATAAAGAAGACATTTCTCAAATATCACGGACCTACAGCCACATATCCAAACGCGTAAGATAAGGTGACAATGTAACAATTACAGAACTTAGTAAAGATTATATTCGCCATATTATCAATGGTCCGGTGGTATCCTGTTATCTATCGCTCTGTGTCAGAAACCTTTTTTTATGTTATTGTTTATATTCTACAAGCAGAAATATTCCCGGTGTTGTCTAGTACAAAAAGACCAAAATAACATTAACTAGAACCGGTACAAGAGTCACTTCCCCACAGTCTATGATAGGTCCCCACGAATCTATGATACAGCCCTAATTCTAGTACATCTCAATTTTTATAAGGTAGCATTCATATAAAATACAAATTTCATTGTACCCTTATTATGTACAATAATGGATCATATGCGATATAGGTGAACAATTCAACTAGAAAAATTGAAAGTCAATACAATGTATGTAAATACAAATTAGAGACATGTCATAATAGATCATTCCATCTTCAATAAAATCAACAATTATATGTCTTTTCGAGACATGAGAAAAACAAATTCACGGATGTGGACGAAAAAAAAACCCAAAATGACGTCAAAATTTCATCCTTTAATAGTCAGTTGTGCTTAGTTTAATTTGTAACGTATATAAATGTAATGTAGAAAAAAACAAATGTTGATACGATAAGGAAGGTCACAAAGCATTGCTCGTGAATAATGTGCCGGTGGTGTAACATCTGCCATATGCTAGAAGGAAAAGCAAGAAAAGAGAAAGAAAACTGGAAGTGTCCCATTTGTAGAGACATTATACTTAATTTAAGAAAATGAAAAATTGATTAAATAACATATACATTACTCATACTATTTATTTGCAAACATCACAACTAACAAGCAGCTATCCATAGAAACAAGCAGACCGCCGACACATATAAAGAGCTAGGTAGATATAAAACAGACCCCATGATGTCTGGATAGAAGTTTTAACAGCAGTCTTGATAGTATTTTTATGCCAGCCGATCAGAAGTCGTACATATACAGCTGCTCAATGAATTTAACGCATGCTACCCAATGAAATAACTTTCAATCAGTAAGTCACTTATAAACTCTACATGAAACGAATACAAACTTTCTAAAAGTGTTATATGAAATGTTGTGTTTATTATAAATCTTGTTCATAATTATTTGTTATTCCTTGATCGAGTTTCGATACACAAGTTATAGAAATTTGTGTTTCCTTATATTTTTATAGTTGTTTGACAGCACCACATAACTACTTCTTGGCGAAATGGGTAAAGTTATGTGGGAGTAACCCAAAACTGTAACACAATGATCCTCGGCACACAAACTAAGTTAATTTTGATTCAAAGCCAATGAATATTTTTTTATAATGTTTTAATTGAAAATGGTGATAGTTTAGGTAATTCTTTTAAACAAAAAATGTGTGGGAGCTGTCTGGATTATTTTTCTTTTGATGAGAACATAAGCTCATAGCAGGCAAAAGGTTTTCAGACAGTAACTTTCATTTAAGATGAATGAATGGTTTAGCATTACTGTTAGCGAGTGTAATTGTACTATTTCACTGTTTGGTGTAAAATGCAATGTCAAAACATGAATTCTTCATTTATTTAAGTTATTCAAACAAAAGCTTTTTTCCCGTGTTAAATTGAACACTAAACTATCTATATAATAAATGTAAATATCAGTGTGTCACTGTGTCACGCTTTTTCAACTTTACTCCTACAGGCCGTAGCCCAACATATCATACCATTTTGGAATCAGGCCGACCCCGTTAGCAAATGAAAAACATTCCGGGTCGGATCCGGACCCACAATCCTGAAATTTTGGATTCCAAATTTTCATTACTGCGATTGTTTTCGGATTCCGTCATCTTGGCTTTTACTGATAAAAACAATTAAAGAGACACAACTCTCTAACTTTCAATAGCTCATGTTCAGTGTTTCAAAATAAAATTGTCCGTGTTTTCAACTTTACTGTTAGAGGCCGTAGCCCAACGTATCATACCATTTTGGAATCAGGCCGACACTGTGAGAAAATGAAAAACATTCCGGGCCGAATCCGGACACGCAATTCTGAAATTTTGGATTCCCAAGTTTTATTACTGCAATTGTTTTCGACGATTTTTACGTGAATTTTTGCGACGAATTTTTTGCACAATAACAATTTTTATAACTTGGAAATAAATTTGGGAATATTCGAAATCAATCGTGAAATCCAACGAAAGTCACCCATGAAATAGAAATAATAGTTTGTACGGAAAGTAAGGACTTACGTACATCAAATTGTCTTTAAATTAAGTAGAGATAGAAGAATTATCGTTGAACTTTTAAAAGGTAAGCTTAAATATTAATGCAATACTTAAATGCAGCGATCAATTTTGAGTTCCTCTGTAGTTTATTGTTGCCTATCGCATCTCCTATTGTGATGAAAGTCCAACGAAGAGCCCCCCACAAGAGCTAGCTTAAATGTAGATTGCGTTCAAGCATGAAATAGACTATCACCGCTTCGTGTAGCATATCTTAAATATATATATATATATATATATATATATATATATATATATATATATATATATATATATATATATATGTCGTTAGTTTGTCTGATGATCGCAAAAGCGTGAAACCCAGGGTCACAAACTCATATCAATCCAACCAAATATGTTAGCTCTATCTCTGATATTGAGAGCTTTCTAAGTACCCGCATATAATATATAAATAATAATAATAATATATATATATATATATATATATATATATATATATATAAATATATATATATACACTTTTCATTCATATATATATATATATATATATATATATATATATATATGCTTTACGTGTGTGTATTTACAGTATATACTGAAATGATTAGCGATATATATATATATAATTGTGCATTTTGGGAAGCAATCCCTATTTTATACATGTTTCATTGAAGATGACTGACAAGGCACTGTGATTAAGATTTTTAATTTTTCATGCAATTGTACAAGTATTTTCTTTTCTGAACATAAAGTGTGTACAAACTGTGAAAATGTTCTATGAATCCAAGCCACTATCAAGGATATACTTTTACCTCCATTATGACCTATTTAAATACACACAAAAACCTACGAAACTCCAAACGCAACATAAGAAAATAGCCTCACCCACGTGCAAAAACGGCTTAAAATAATGAAAGCATCAATAATAAAAAAGAAGACGACTCTCAATAATATCAATTATAAATACGGAACATGCAGACTGTGTTCGGTAATTAAAAAAAAATCCCCATTTATATATATACAGGGTGACCCCAAAAACGGGAATTTTTGAAGTGCGTATTGCCAGACATGAGCAAGTGGTAACACTGCGAGACAGTGACCTTGAGCAAGTAAACATTTCGCCATTTAGAATTCAAGATGAAATTCACAGTATCCCAGCTGAAATGTTGCAGCAGTCAATGAGGAATCTCAACAGCAGATTTCAAGAATGCATTCGTACAGGAGGACGCCATCTACAGGACGTAATTTTAAAAAAATGAAAATTCCATCATTGTTTCTTAAATGGCATGTTTTAAGGTTTCAATTACTATGAATAAAATATTTTCTTCCATCACACTTGGTTTTATTGGACTGTTAAAAGTTCCCATTTTTTGGGGTCACCCTATATATATATATATATATATATATATATATATATATATATATATATATATATATATATATGTAAGCAAATGTAAATGGATATAGATCCGACAGAATGAAGAAAAATTTGGAAAAAACAAACCAAAAATTCTTAAATGCAATTATATTTGTTTAAAATGAATGAAATGTCGACGTCTGACGTTTCGGTTTAATAAACCTTCTTCAGGACAATATTCATTAAAATACAATTCAGTTCAAATTGAACTGAATTGTATTTTAATGAATATGTGTTTTGTGTATTTCATTCATTTTAAAACAACATAATTGCATTTAAGAATTTTTGGTTTGTTTTTTCAAAATTTTTCTTCATATATATATATATATATATATATATATATATATATATATATATATAATTTCCATATTCATTAAAAACTTCCTTGACATATTTTTCAGATACAAGGCCAAAAAATTAAAACACTTAGTATAGATAACATTCTCCATACACTCAATGGACTGATGTTATCTTGCTGTCGACCGATGGATCAATGGAAGACAGACGCATTTGTTTTTATTGACGATATTTTTTATATAATCAGTTAGAAGGACAAAATATTGGAGAACTTACAGACCCATTCTCATTATATTATCAATGAACCGAGTTTATTTTGTTATCTCTTGCATTATGGCAGGTATTCACTTTGTTTCTTTTTATTCGCCCCAAGCAAGGCAGTAAAGACGCTAAGACACAAGGGGTTATTGATCGTGAAAGAATAAGAAAAAGAAAAACATTATTAAGAAGTGATAAAAGAAGAGAAAATCAAGAAAACAGAAGTTAACGATTTACGTTGCATTTACATGTTTGAAGGTCAAAATTGGCTGTAAGAGTGCTACAAGTGAGAAGTGCGAGAAAAGAAACTGTCAGCATAGAACTTACGGTTACATCTAGCAGCTATTTCAACTGTAAAATGATGAAACCTTTTTGCCAATCTAGCACTGCGCTTAAAATCATGAAGTCTAGGTGTCGTAGAGGAAAGTTTTATCAGAATAAACACCATGAAAGTATTTATAGAAAACGCACATGTAAGCCTCATTACGCCAGTGGGAAAGTAACGGAAGCTGGGATGCCAGGTTAGGATCAATAGCACTGCAGATTCCTCTTTGGACTTTATCAAGGATCTCTAAATATATAGCAGGAGCACTGGAACATATGTGGTAGCAACATTCGAAGCATGGACGAATGGTAGACTTATCAATATGTAAGCTCGATTCTGGAAGCAAAGAATTGTCTAGCATAATATAGTGAACCACCTTTCCTAGCGCTAGACTTAGTAATTCATTATAACCCTCCAACTTCATGTCAGCAGAGAACGTTAGCCTGAGAAGATGCAATGAGTCATTTTCCTGGGGGTTAGCATCAGCCATGCTGTTTTTAAGTCCTTATTTGAAACTTAATAAATATATTCAATAAAATCAAACACGATGGCTGCCATAAAGCAAAAGATAGCAAAATAACTTCGCGTCATTGATATTATAATGATTAAGACGCTGAGTAAGTTCTCAAATATTTGGTCTTTCTACCTGGCTAATTTAAACTTAATAAATATCTGGATTACTTACTCATGAACATACTAAGCATATCATCAAGAAACATGGTTTATATTGCTATCATTTCTACCGATCTATAGCAGGCATTTAAATGTGTGTTTTTATTGCAGATATTTGCTAAGTTTAAATTTCGCAGGTACAAGGCTAAATATTAGAGCACTCAAAGAATATCATTGTCATTATATGCTGCATGTTCTAAATTTAACCTTTTATGTCAGGCACCCGTTCGATTTTATTTTTGTTGTATTTCGCCTTTCTCTCGTATTTCTTACTGAAAGTAACAAATATATTAGTCATGCTTTGCTGAGTCATTTTAAAGGTATTTTCAATAACACGCCTTTTATTTAACAACTGATTTAGTCAGCAAGTCGCTCTTAAAAGGCTACTACAATCAAATGTCAATAAATAAATAATCTCCTGCTATAATCGATGTAAAATATATTCATTGGGTTTCATTAAAGTGTAATCTGATTAAAAGACACCATAATACACTTGATAGTTATTCAGTGATTTTCAGTATATCATACGGGAAAAAAAGAAAGTAAAAAGAAACAAAACAGAGAAAAAAGAAAGAAGAAAAGAAAGAAAACAGAAAGAAAAGACAAAAAGAAGACAGAAAGAAAAGGAAAGAAAAAAGAAACAAAACAGAAAAGAAAGAAAGAAGAAAAGAAAATAGAAAAACAGAAAAGAAAGAAATAAGAAAAGAAAATAGAAGAAATAAGAAAACAAAGAAAACAAAAAAGAAAAAAAAAAGAAAATGAAAAAAAGGAAACAATAGGAAAGAAAGAAAGAAAGAAAAGAAAGAAAAAGAAGGAAACAAGAAGTTGGTAAAAAGAATAACAAAGAAAAAGAGTAAAATAATGCAAATACTTCAGTTTGATGTCGAAGTTTCCGTCGCGTCTTTAAATTTTACTCAGCTTTTTACTATATGTGCAATCAGTTATTTCTCCGTTTAAAAGTATTAAAGAAAATATGAAGATATGAATTTGTCGTGAAGTTAGGCAATGGGACATCAGACTTACATAATAGCACATTGGTATCACAGAACGTACAGAATAGGACATTAGAATTGCTTACGGAAAGGGGTGTCGGAAATTACTGTTGAAACTTATTGATATGAGAAATCAGTTTATTTCCTTTTCCTTCTTGAACAACAGAAAAATCTTTTTGGAGAAGATAATCACTGGCTACGAAAAATGATTTGATTGCAAGAATCCAAAACGTAACAAAATTAGTTTTGATCTAGGACAGCCTGAACGGAATCTACTGATGAAAAATATTCTTTTTCTATCATGGAAGTAAAAAAGTTTTGATTTATTTTTTTACGAATTTCTAGAGTTTAGAGAAAATGTTATTATTCCACGGTGTAGTGAGCAACTGTATCCTTTGAATGACATATTGGAAGAGAAAATACCCTTTGGTAAGAAAACTGGCTGACGATTTGGCAGTCTGTCCTCATGTTGCAAATATGACGCAGTAAACCAGTACTTCTCGGCCTTTCTTTTAGCTCATGGCCCACTTTGAACCAAGAAGTTTTCTGTTGCACATGAAATTATTATATAGTGTAAAACATTACTTCCATTTTGTGGGCTATAAGCCGTGGTCCATATATTAGTCTGGTGGCCCAGTAAAAATTATAAAATTTCTGTGGCTCATCTGAAAGTTTCCATGGACATGTGGTCGTAGGTCCGGAAACACTGTAGTAAACGACCCTGGGAGAGGAAATTCTTCTACGTGCCCTCTATTCTATAAATACGTCATCTTCAGAGAGTTTCATTTTATACAGCACTCCTTGTATAGTCAGAAGTTTTAGCAATTTCAAGGCATTAGTTGAATATAAACTGGAAATCGTTCTTTTATTGTGGAAAATTATAATTATCCACATATAAAATAAATGGTGGAATAAATTTGTCGCAGCAAAATTTGGCCTAATTGTCCAATTTTTTTTCCAGTCCTTATCGACTATAAATAAGAATGTATATCGTTTATATTATGTTTAGATACATCAAATCTAAAGAAAACGCACTTCTACTTCGCATAATTTCAGTCAGTTATGTGCCATGCGTGATACATGACTGACGAAGCAGATTTTTTTCCGCAATAGGTTGTCATTTCTTTCTGCGGTAGACTAGTTGCCATCTAAAGCAATAGAACCCGGTCTGTCCTGCTATTTACCCATAGCTTGTAGGGGGAGAAGAAGAGAATTCATATCTTTCCCAAGGGTATTAGCACGTAAGTGAATATAATGTATTCGAGTGGAATTCGAACTCGATTCTCCGATTCCTCAGTCCGAGCTGCTACCCATTACTCCACTAGCTTAGATGTGGCACAAGGCCGAAAGTATGGGGCACCTAATGAGGATCGAACTCACTTTTCAGTTGTAACTGATCTAGTGAGACAAGTTTGCTAACCATTATACCACGCCGAGGTGACTTAGATGTGGCACAAAGCGGAAAGTAAGGGGCACCCAGTGGAGATTGAACTCACTACTCACTCGTAATTGTTCTAGCGAGACAAGCTTGCTAACCATTACACCATTTCAAGGTGTCCAAATGATTTTCTAAGCATATCTTAGATGTGGCACAAGGCCGAAAGCATGGGGCACCCAGTGAGGATCGAACTCACTATTCACTTGTAACTGTTTTAGCAAGGTCAATCTTGGTAACTATCACACCACGTCGAGATGCCCAAAATCAATGTTTAATTCCAGAAATTAAGTGCAGGCGAAAAAAGCAAATAAAAAAATAATAATACTTAAAAAATAAAAAAAATGTTCATTTTGTGGTGATTTTCTAAGCGTAGCTTAGATCTGGCACAAGGCCAAAAGTATGGGGCACCCAGTGAAGATCGAACTCACTACTCAGTCACAATAGATCTATAGATACAAGCTTCCTAACCATTACACTACTTCGAAGTGCCCAAATTATTTCCTAAGCGTAGTTGAGTTGTATCGCATGTCCGCGGTACGGGCACCTAGTGAGGATCGAACTCACTACTCAGTTATAATTGATCTAGCCAGACATGCTTGTGAACCATTACAACAAGTTGAAGTGCCCTTCTTATATTTTATATGTGCTAGGTTTCACATAGATCTTATATGTTATAGGTCTCATTTTCAGAAAATAAGTAAAAGCAAAAACTTTGTGAATTTAAAATAATAAAAATGCTCATTTTATGATAGAGACAAATAAAAATTACAGAATCAAGTATTTTTTAAATTTCCGATTAAGCATTCTACCTTTTAAGACCTGCTTTATCCCATTCTCCACATTTTATTTCATAGAACCTTGTCTGTCATAAGACCATGGACTGCCAATGAAAATATTTTAATAACTTAATGATGTCTTGAATTTATTTGAATAAAAGATTGGTTTATAAATGCTGGAAACATTGGCATCAATCTAATATTTTCACAATGCGACATTTTAATTTTTTGAGTGATTGATCATATCCTTATGTTAGTTTGGAAGTCGTGTGAACGCTGTGGCCTGCCATTTGTCAGAAAGCTCCATAAGGATCCTGAAAGCAATTCTGGTCTGTTGAACCTCGTGCATTCTCCTGTTGGAAGAGCACATCATCGTTAGAGTACAAGCAGTCAATTGATTGATTGATTGATTTGTGTTTTTTTCCGGCGTATCAACCCTTTAAAGGATATTTAAAGCGAGAAAATATTTTTAGATTGAATTTTTTGAGGGGAGGTATATATATATATATATATATATATATATATATATATATATATATATATACATATATAATAACGATAAGAAAGACTGAGTTTTTGGATGAAACCAGTCGATCATTGTACTCCTTAACTTTTTTTAAGGCAAGCAGTCATTGTAATTAGAGTGCACAATATCAAGAGACAGGACATTTCTTCTTCTTCTTCTGTGTCCCTTTAGGACGTTGGCAATCATGGCTCTCCACAACTTCCTATCCATTGTAGCTTTGAGCAGTGGCTGTTTTCTTATTCTCCTCCCCATCTTTCCTCTTATGCCATCCATTTACACGAGTTCATTTGGCAGGTTTTCTTCTGTCACTCTTGCCTTCAATATGCCCTGTGAGTGTCAAATTTTCCAAGCCTTTTTTCTCATTATGTGTCCCAGAAATTTCAACTGTCTCTTTCTTTATACGTGTCTGTTTGTTGCCTCAAGTCCCCTCTTCATTTGTGAAGAAATTATATATAGATGTCCACTTACCTGAGTTTTGTTAAGATTGTATCCACTCGTCAGGAAACTTGATTGTTAAATTTCACAATCAAGTCTTTTGACGAGTGGATGAAGGGACAATACTAAAGAAAAGGATTATGTGGAGAGCCATGATCATTTACATCCTGAAGGGATATGAAATTAAAAAAAAAATTATATAGGCCAAATAGATATTTATTCAGTGGAACTAAGCATAAAGTCATAAGTAAGAGGCATCCAACAAGAATTGAACATATGAATAAAATAAAAAAAGCCCGCGTGAACAGCTTACTAAAAGCATACAACATCACGTGGCATCTTAATCTGCACTTTCAAACAATTTATGCGTCTTTTTTTTTTTTTTTTAGACCGCTCCTTTGAATTCAAATTAGCACAGCAGCGTCTGACACACTGGAGCTTTTGTTTTGTGTCTTGTTTTCTGTTCTTGGCTTTCTTTTCTTTTCTTTTTATCGAGCTCAGCGCAACAGTTTCATGAATTACGTCATCTCGTGCATTATCGTTCGTTTAAATTGGACATAACGTGCTTTCATTGAGCAAATTTGGGCGATCAGGGATGAAAAAAAGAAGGGAATTTCTGTAAGGATCAACCTCAGAAGCTCAGAGCAATGATCGGTTCCAAGAGATGGTTAATCTGTATTCCAAAGCAAGTGTTTAATAAAATTAGTTTGGTACAAGACTTATGAAGCGCACGCACACGCATATACACTCAGACAAAGATACACAAAAACATTCAAGCTGGTTCTGACATGGCATTTCGGATTCATCTTTCTCCACTCCCTACCGTAATGTAGCTTCCCTGTGCCTTTTCTATAAATATTTTAATGGTAATTCTTTTGATGAACTTTCTTCTTTGGTATCTAGAGTTTACGAATTTAAGCGCGATACTAGATTGGCGGTAAGGTCTCATCATTTTACACTTGAAATGGCTAGATGCAACCGTAAGTTCTATGCTAACAGTTTCTTCTATCGCACTTCTCGCTTGTTGTAGAATATTGGTTAGCTTTCAAGTGGTCTGGCACACAAGTAGACTGGTGTAGTCAAGCTGAACCTCTCTTCTGACTTCTTGCTTCCCAGTCAACTTCAAACATTTAAAGGCAATATCAATCGTTATCTTGTGCCTTTCACTTTCTTTTATTCTCTCCCCTTAATAGTATTTTTCTCATATTCTTTAACACTTAGTAATCCCCTTGCGCCTTAGTCGCTTTATTGCCTTTTTTTTGGGTGAAATGATTAAAAAAAATAAAACTTGAACATTACACGAACGCATATAGATTGGTCCAAAGTCGCTTTCGATTACGTTGAGTCATAATTAATTACCGTTTTTAATAATCAATTGAAATGATGTATATATAATCCACTACTAATCAGACGTGGTACTTAAAAATTAAATATTCTTCGTGGTACAGAATGTTTTACATTTAGCGGTTTGCGAGACTTGATATATAGCGACTCTACTACAAGAGTCACTGTATGTCAAGTCTCGCAAACCGTCTCTCTGTAAACAGCGTGAGTGTGTGCTAGGGTTTGATATAATTAATCTCTAGTACTCCTCCCATCTTTTTTTTCTTTTTCCCCTTTCTGCCTTCTCATTAATCATTCGCAAATTATATTTATTGTATTTTACCTTCTTAAGAATCTCTCGATTAAAAACTTTGAAAAGTTGGAGCAAAACCGGTTAGTTTTCCTCTTTTTCATTTTTCTACCATCCATTTGTAATTATGCTAAATAATATTCAGTTTAACGTTTTCATAGCAATACTTAAAAATAAATATAGAGTAAACGAATATACCTATTTTCTCACGGGAGTAGCAGCGTACACATGTTGTTCTCCTCCATGGTAATGAAAGGTTGCATACAGCAAGTAACAAAGGAAAAACATTTGGAACTCGACTGATCTATTCTAACTCCACGCACCATTTCACCTGACCTTGTACCAACCGATTGTTACCTTTTTCGATCGCTGCAAAACACTTTGGTAGAGGAAAACTTTCTCTAATGAAAACCAGATGATTTAAGAATTGAAGGCAACTCTTTTCACATCAAAAACCGCGGAATTTTATTCAAATGCAATCGAAGAGCTGCCGGGTAAGCGACAACAAATCATTGCAAATAATGACATTGCAAATTGCAAGATGCAACTATTTACTCCTGTCTCGATAGTAAGTCTAATCGATTCGACAAAGTTAAATTTTGACAGCTGATGTCATAAACGACCTTCAGTTTGTTCTTAACTGAGGCAAAAAATGGCTTGTTAATTTTAACTCCTCCAAAACTAAACTGCTTTTTATTCATCATCTGAGAGACTTCTCTCTTCTTTCCATCAGCATGGCTGATGCTAAGCCCCAGGAAAGTGACAGGTTGCGCCTTCTCAGGCTAACATTCCCGACTAACATGAAGTGGAAAGACTATATTGAATCCATTGCTAGGTCTGCTGTTAGGAAGGTTGGTTCACACTGTCGAAATAGACAATTTTCTCCCCAGAATTTATCTTACATGTCTATAAGTCTACTATTCGCCTATGTCTACGCCACATATGGCACGATGCTCTTGCTATATATTTAAAGATTCTTGATAAAATCCAAAGAAGAATCAGCAATATTATTGGTATTGATCTGGCATCTCACTTTCAGTCACATTCTTACCTTCATAACGTAGTTTCCCTGTGCCTTTTCTATAAATACTTTCATGGCAATTGTTCGAATGAGCTCTTCGCTATGGAACCTAGACTTTATAGATTTAAGCGCAGTATTAGATTGGCGGCAAGTTCTCATTAATTTACAGTTGAATTGGCTAAATGTAGCCGTAAATTCTATGCTAACAGATTCTTCTCTCGCACTTATCGCTTGTGAAACAATCTTCCGGCTCCATGCTTTCCAGCCAGCAACGTCAATCGTTATTTACTGTCTTCTTGATTACTCTTCTATTGACCTCGCTCCTTAATAATGTTTCTGTTTTATAATTCTTTCAGCCCAAATAACTCTTTGTGTCTTAGTGGCTTTACTGCCTTCCATGAGGTAAAATAATTTTAAAAAACCGAGTGAAATATAATTGCATTTTATTTTCTAAAGAATGACGTTGACAAGGGTATTAGTACGTAAGTGAATGTAATCGATTTGACTAGAATTCGAACTCGGCACTCCGAGCCGCTATCCACTACTCTACTCTCTCTATATAAAGAACAATTTTAGGGGAAGTATGACAAACTGGAAAAAGTTTTTCATCACTCTAAGTTTATTTTTACGTTGATGCGCACGAACGAGAGACGCTGGTAATTTTAAAGTTGGTTATTTTAATAGACATCCGTTTTTTTTAACAGAGTAAATTTACGTTTAATGGCCTGTGCAATATCGTGTAATGAAACATTTTAATGGCAGCTTTATTAACAGTCTGATGATCCAAAAGGTGAGCGTATAGCAACTTGCAAGTTGCCAAAAAACATTGTTTTTCATGATTATTTTACGTTTTCTGCAAGGCGCGGCCACATGTTCGTATAACTCCTATTACACACCCCCCATATATATATATATATATATATATATATATATATATATATATATCAATATATATACTCTTAAGGTGTGCTATATTTATGGGATAAAGTGCTCAATATCAGAGATAGAGCGTGTGTAAATATAAAAGTGAACATTGAAGTCAACACTTAGAGGCGACAGGCTGTTTCATGCTTGATGCAATCGTCAGACCTGATTGCGACAATTTGAAAAAGGCTAGTACGTTCAAGCCCTCGGTCACGATGACTTGCCATACAGCCTTGTGAGTGAAGGTCGTATGATGACGCACGCAAGGAAGTCTCCTTTCTGACAATGCGATCATGGTGACATACGAACCCGGGTCTCATTGACCACGTGCCCATATAAATTGGACACTGTTGTCAACATCGCGAACCGATAGTCTGTTTCATGCGTGAATGTAATCCGGTCTCAAATGAATGACAAACGCAGGAATGAAATATAGCAAATAAATGTATTGACGTAATAATACAATTGGTAATACGGTTAGTAGATCCAGAAATGCGGTTAGTAATAATAATATATATACAGTCTGGGAAATTCAGTATCGAAGTATGACTTCCTTCTGAGTCTACGTGCTCGCAACTGTGACTCATACAAAGCGGTTACCTCACTCTCTCACTGTATCAATCTCTCACTTCCGGGTATTATCTAGCGTGATCGACAATTTGAACAAGGCCAGTACGCTCAAGCCCTCGGCCACAATGACTTACCATACTAACATACACTACCCTACTCTATATTTCGGACAATTTTAAACCGATTCCGGTGAAAGTTTAAATTCAAATTCTTCGAAAGATGCATTTCGAAAAACTAAACAAAGTACTAAGAAACAAGAAATGTTCGTTAGAAACATTGAAAATGTTGCTGAACTGCTATGTGATCTCAATCCTCTTATACTGCAGTGAATGCTAAACAATCTCCCCATAGAGGAGGGCTCAGCAGAAATGTAGATTCTGCAGAAGGATTCTGAGAATTCCATGGAAGGTGCGTGTAAGCAATGTGGAAGTCTTAACAAAAAGGACACTTATGCTCAGAATCAAAAAGAACACAGCTGACATTTCCTTGGAGAATTTGATCCGCACAGAGCATATCGAGAGCAAGAGGGATAGGTAGAAGCAGAGGGCCAATTAACTGACGAGCTTGCGTGAACGGATGGTGGAACGGAGGGTTGGAGACTTTGCTACAGGACAAATATTGCTAATGGCTACAAAGAATAAAAAGTTGTGTAGAGCCATGATCACCCAGGTTCTGAAGAGTCCTGATACATAGAAGAAGAAGAAAAAGAAAAAGAAGCAATGAGTGGGTGACATTATAAAAGCTATCGAGTATGTGTTCAAATCATTAGTCATAGGGACACGGTACATAGACAAAAGAAAATCCAGTTCGGAATGTTATCCTCATCTTCATTGCCATATTCATAACGTTTCGGCAGTTGTACGCTCCGGCCTTCTTCAGGTGATTGGAATTTCGAAGCGAACCCTTTATTTCGTCTACCGGGGTAGATTGTTCTAGTTCCACGTGCCATGTTTCTTCCGGGTGTCTCAGTTATTTCTCTTTTAACTCAACTCTCTAGATATTTGGTTTACCATTGCTGTGGCCTGGTATTGAACTCACAACTCTTTGGGTCTAGTCACTGGATCTAACCAACGTCTTTATCCACAGGGACATGTGTCCTTGAGGATAACAGTCCGAATAATGCAAATAATGTAAGTAATCATAATAGCTCATCTCAGAGATATAGAGAGATATTTAAGAAAATCTACGTTTAACATATTAAGAAATTGAATTTTCTAGCAGTTTCTAAAGGACAGTACAGGAAAGAGAGATTAACAAAGGAAAAGAAAAAATGTAGGTCTTGTTGGCAACTTTCTTATGATTTACTCATGTACGCAATGGCAAACTGAGATACGCCCTGAAAGACAGGTTGAAATCGAAACCGAAAATAACGTATCACTTTCAGTTTTTTGTTTTGTTTTTACTTTTAAGATTTCATTGCCAGGAACTATGTCGAAATTAACCTTATTATTATTATTTAAATATCACTTGTCAATTCACCCACTCACGGATGTGCAGGTGGTGTAATGGATAGCGTACGTTTCTATCTCTCTTTCACTCAATCTCTCTCTCTCTCTCTCTCTCACTCTCTCTCTCTCTCTCACCCTATTTCATTTTCTGGATGAATTCTAGTTATAACAATAATTAGTGCACTCCGCTAGAGCAATTACGACTGAGTAGTGAGTTCGATCCTCGATAGGTGTCCCATATTTTCGGCCTTGTGTCCACGCTACGATTAGAAAATCGCTATAATTAAAAATTAGGCCCGAACATTCTGCGATAATATGGTCGACAGTTTCATCGTATTTTCGGCAGATCCTGCATTAGCTTAGTTCCATCCTTGGTTCTGTGACAGTAATAGAATCTAGTTGCGAGGCTTTGGTCCTGAGCTGCAATAATTAGGCCTTCTGTCTCAGTTTTCAACCCGGTGCCCATCAGCTACTGATATGCTTTCTGTTGGTCCGCATCTGCTTCTTTCGTTCTTTTTAGGTACTACTACTACTACTACTACTACTACTACTACTAATAATAATAATAATAATAATAATAATAAATCTCTAATGGCCCAGGCATCATGATCAGAGACCACAAAAACAGACTGTGCCTTTTTATTGTCATGGCAGTCCCTTCAGACTGTAATGCATCTTTGAAGATCTTCAAAAAGCTATCAAAGCACAAGGACCTTGACATCGGAATCTCAAAAATGTGGCAGACTGATTAGAAATATTCTGAGAGACTCAATGAAAGGATCCCTGGTAGCCCAAGCCTTAAAGAAATACAAAAGATTGTACTCACAGGTACAGTTCACACCTTACGAAGGGCTTCATCTATGTAAAATGTCTGTGACCTTATTTTAAAAAAAACTGCTCAGTGGAAAATGTCATGATGCCATTTTTGACTCTGGTTGGGACCCGGAAAGAAATGAGTATCTAACAGACATGAAAGGAAATCAAATAATAATAATAATAAACTTAGATAAGAACGTGATATAAGAAAAGGTACATGTGTTTAACAATATTTCGACAGTCTATTTTTTGCAAATTCTGTATAAAAATTACATACAAGTATAAACAAATATTAAAAATACAAGTCTTTGTACAAAACGTCGCTTGTCTCGAGAAAAACGATTGTACTGATAATCAATGCAACAAAGTGAATGAAATGTAACCAGCTGGAATAGAATGCAACTGAAACGTGAGTAACATGATGGGGTCGCGCTCATCTCGAAATCTTTCGCTAGTTGATTAAGAACAATTAATCAAATAGACTGGTGTGAAAAGGTTTTGGGCCAACTGCATAAAAATATTATAAACCTTTATTTTATTAAAAAATGAAGATTGTTTCTGCAGTATGCCTTTATCGGTTGTGCCCGTGGACCTTAGGGATTCGATAATAAGCTGTGAAATAGGTGTTGTGTAACGGAAGAGGCACTGCTTTAAGTAGCTTGAAATTGAAAACAAAAAAAAAGCCATATAAAGCTATTGATGATATGCAAATTTCTGAGTAGGGATTATTCCATCTTATTAACATGAATGTAAAGTGTCTTGGTAATTCATTGTATTTGAACATTAGCTAGCTTTATTTACACTAGAATCATGGCTAAAATTTCTGTTGGAACAAAGATGAAGGTTGTGATTTTGAAAGGGTAGATGACACAATGGGAGATAACTAGGTGGTTGAGAATTTCTAGAGTGTTCAAATCATCTAAAAGACGTTTGATACTTCTGGAATTATTTTAAGTGCAAAGAAAACTAGAAGACCGTAAAGGTCAAACAAGACTTTTGATGCTTAAATAGTAATAACTACTATATTGGAGCCTACCTGATTTCATCTATTCACCCTTAATTACGGCCTTTTGATGCTTAAATAGTAATAACTACTATATTGGAGCCATTTTATTTTAATTTATAGGGCACAATATCAACAAGAATATAGGTGATACCACTGGGATAAAAAATCTTGAGTGTAGTGCAAGCGAAATGAACACACACTAGTCCTAGTGATGCAGTATTTGTAGTGGGATTGAAAGGATGTCCTCTTCTATGAGCAAGGCCGGTACAAGGATCTTGTGGGCTCCCATCAAATCTATGATACGACCCCTCTTCATTCTACAACACCTCAATTTTCATAAGGCAGCATTCATAGAAGATATAACTTTTATTCTAACCTAATTATATACAATTATGGATCATATACGATATAGGTGAACAATTCAACTAGAAAGATCGAAAATAAATACAATGACAAGTTAGGAACATGACATAACATATCTTTCCATCTTAACTAAATAAGCAATGTTTTTAAATTCTTAACACCAACATGAGTTTTTTTTTTCTTCTTAAAAAGTTGTATAATTTTAACACATTTATTATTATGGATAAAAAAATAGCGAATTTTATATAGTGTTTATTTTTATACTTAACATGAGCAAAAAAAATTCAGGGATTTGGACGAAAAAAATAAAAGACCCCAGAATGCCGTCAAAATCCGCGAAAATTGTTCACCCTTTATTAGTCAGTAGTGTTTAATTTGTAATGTATATAAATGTAGGTAGAAAAAAAAAAGAAGCAAATATTGATAAGATAGCGAGGGTCACAATCAGGCTTGCACACCAGTCGGGGGGGGGAGCGCTCGGGGATAGTACGCACCGGCCCTGACTATGAAATCCTTCAGCAGTACAAAATGAGTGATTCGAACAAGCATGGCACACTATTATTAGGCCAATAGATAGACAGAGAGAACTAACGAGATAAATAAGAAGAAATAAAATGGAGAAAATACAACGCGAGTGCTAACATTATTTCAGGTTTTGTGAATTGTTGCACATGTCCATGAGTCATGATTGAATTCAGCGGACATTCAGGAAATCTGACGTCAGATTACACGAAAATTTGGACTGAAAACTTTTCCACTTAACTGATAGGAAATGTCTTCAGGTTGTCATAGTTTCGTCGTCGCTTCTGCGTTTAGCGTTCATGTTTTGAAAATGTTATCAACTGGGCGGACATTTAGGTGAATCCATGCTGACTCATCATTAGTGAATTAGAGCAAATGATGTGAAGAGAGTTGCCTGACTTTTTAATAATCGACATCTACTTTTCTCTCCAGCACCATATATATGTGTGTGTATGTGTGTGAGAGAGAGAGTTCACGATAAAAGAAGAAAGCAAACATCATACTACATTTTCATTGTAACATTATAGTAAATGTATTCTTATACATTCATACATACACGCACACATACATACACATGAGCACTTCGATGTAGTGTAATGTTAGCAAGCTTTTCGCGTTAGATCAATTACAACTGAGTATTGAGTTCGATCCTCACTGGACGGCCCATTACTTCGACCCTGTACCACAAGTAAACTACGCTTAGTAATTCATTGTACAAACACAGACGTGTGTGTGTGTGTGTGTGTGTGTTATAGTTAACGGAATGGAAAATCGTCGCGCCTAGTTCGAAATCCAATCGAGTTCTTTGCATTCGCTCCCGCAGAAATACTCTTGTGGAAAGTCTGAACCCCGCTCCCGCAGTTATAGATTAAATAAATGAAAAAATAGGATCCAGGTTTGAAGACTGGCGGGAGGCAAATTATTTCTTTTTTAGTAGAACTTCTTGATCTAGGGCGGCTGGAATTATTTCACTGTTTAAGAAAATAAAAAAATGTGGATATGAACTCAAACATTTGTACCGACTAAAACGTTCTAGACGAAATAAGATGTCAGATTAAAAGAAAATCCGTTGAAAATCACTGTGTTTATATTTCGTATACGAAAATGAAGCTTGAAGTGTGTGTAAGTGTTTGTGCGAATGTAGTCGCGTTTGTGCTTGTGGAATTCTGAAAAATGTTTGGCACTAAAAAAAAATAAAAAAATAAATAAATAAAAAAGAAGAAAAAAAATCTGACGTTTGGTCATTTGTTCTGACTTTGGGATGCTGAATGGGCCGAGAACTTTTCAGTAGCCTCTATATAGGGAGAATACTCAATAGCTACGGGAATTTGAGCCGAATGTAGCACGGATTTTGAGAATCAAATACAAAGGAAAAGATGGAAACTAGGTGTTAAAGTAAATTTTCCATCGTCAATATCACCGAATTTCTTGGTAGCAATATGTTCCACCGTCTGTCACTCTGCATGTTTGCGTGTCTCGGGATATCTCTCTCTCTCTCTCTCTCTCTCTCTCTCTCTCTTTATATATATATATATATAGCCAAACCTAGATAGCCAGATAAACCTACCAAGGTTTCACCTAAGGGGATCGATAACAAAAGTGATAAAAACGTAAATAAAAACAAGAAACTAAACCAAATCAGATAGAGACTATATATACCCAAACATTTTAGAAAAAATTCTGTCACCTTTTTTTTTCATGCGCATGTGTAAATTACATCACTTTTTAGTCCAATAAAGCTCGAAAGGACGAACCGCGTCACACGAAAAAATTTCACTTTTACATAAATTTTCTTTAAGATATATATATATATGTGTGATTTCCTCAAATAACACACAGGCACAGACACACGCACACATATAATTTCCTTAACACAGCTAACTGGGAACGTTATTGCTACGTTGCGGATACGCTGTGTTTTGAATGGGAGATACGTGATGTTGTGGCGACGTTACAGTAACGTTGCAATCAAATATGTTCCCGCTTCCAAACCAGGTCAATCGTGTACAACGTTGACACAACGTCATGGCAACTTTTCGATGTCCTGTCGACGAAAGATTTCGCATACCAGAATTTCTTTACTTAAATATATATGAATGTTATAAAATTTATTTTCATATTTTTTCCAATTCATAATCACTAATTTCGACGATGAATGCTTGTTCTAATACCTTCCTGGAATTTATTATTCATTTTTTTCTGCTAACGCTCAGTAGTACTATACTATCAAAATAAAGCTTAAATTTCAGGGCTTAAATTTTATTGTCCTCTAATAACAGAGGTGCTCCTTAAGCAAGTTTTTTTTAATGGCAGAATATTTCAGCAAAATCGATGTTTTTCTTTTTAATGGATTTGTTATTAAAATAAGATCCTTTTAGTGATAAAATCATAAGCCAATGGGTTGAAGTAATAAATCTTGGCCTTAGAATATGCTCAAATACCTATTTCATATGGACTCAAAATTGCCTTGGTTATTCCACTGGTCAAATTGAAAAAATTTTTGTGTACTTGCAATGACTCCCGCCCCAATTATTATGGGATTGTTGAATTCACCAGAATCTATTCGTAGCCTATATTTTGTATTTTGGCAGTTAGATCCTCGAATCTATTGCTGCATGTTGCGAATAGGTCCTTATATCTGTTCAAGCTTCAGGGCCTCAAAAATGGAGGTCCGCCACTGCTAACGTTACAAGGAAACGTAGTTGAAACGTTTGCTTCAACCCATTTGCTTATGATTTTATCACTAAAATAATAACAAATACATTTAAAAGAATTTTTTTAAAAAGACATCGATTTTGCTGAAATATTCCCACATTAAAAAAAGTTGCTTAAGGAGCACCTCTGTTATTAGAGGACCCTAAAATTTAAGCCCTGAAATTTAAGCTTCTTTAGTTTGATAGTATAGTAGCACTGAGCGTTAGATTAACAGAAAAAAAATGGATAATTCCAGTAAGGTATTGGAACGCGTATTCATCGTCTAAGTTAAAGATTATCAATTGGAAAAAAATATGAACATAAATTTTATAACATTCATATATATTGTTAAGTAAAGAAATTCTGGTATGCGAAATCTTTCGTCGACAGGTTATCGAAAAGTTGCCATGACGTTGTGTCAACGTTGTACACGATTGACCTGGTTTGGAAGCGGGAACATATTTGATTGCAACGTTACTGTAACGTCGCCGCAACTCTATTTCAAAACACAGCGTATCCGCAACGTAGTAAAAACGTTCACTGTTAGCTGCGTTAAGGAAATTATGGGTGTGCATGTGTCTGTGAAATCACACATATACAGACACACACACTTTACACACACCACAGTTTAAAAGTTTGAGAACACCACTAGTATTTTTTAAATTGGCCCAAAACGTAGTAGTTTTGTACATCAAATAAGAGTAAACTATTATACATGGCTAAAAAATGTGAGACATGATTTTTTTTATTAAAAATTTTGATTATTACAAAAAGGAAAAAAAAAGCATTTTATGATGAAATGCTTTTTTTCTTTTTGTCATAATAAAATTTTGGGCCACCTATACTATATCTACCGAGGCATTTGCGACGAACCGTAAATGACGATGCACACATTATTGCTAGAAAATGCTCAGGAAAAAACGATGACCTGTTTACTGGGTTTTTTTTTTTGTTTTTTGATTTTTTTTAAAATGATATCAAATCAGTTTACAAATATGAAAATCACTATTTGATGATTTTTAACATGTTTTTCTATAAAAACTTGTTAATGATTTTTAATACATTACCAGTTCACTGTTCACTGCCTTTAACCCTAACCCCAACATATTTCATACTTCCAACAGTTGGTAAATATTGTACCATACTAGAAAATGAACGGTAGATATCATGCTATAGTGGCACCAACATCTCTAATAAAAAAAATCGTCTCTCACTTTTTTTAATCATAAATTTTTTATGAATAAATTTTGCTCTCAACAAAATATCCTCCATTACCCTTTATTAATGCAGCACAATTTGTTGGCATGCATTGCAAAAGTTTCTCAAAATATAAGTTTAATAATTCATTCCATTCTTTTTTAAATGACTCCAAATTATGAACTATCAAGTTTATTCCATGCTAATTCTGGGTGTGGCTTCGAACCTTTGAACTGTATTGTATATATATATATATATATATATATATATATACAAAGAATAATCACACATAGAATTAATCAGAAGTATCAATGCGATTATTGGCGACATCCATCGCTAGAAAACATAATATATGCATTAAAATCCTGTTCATCCATAGTGCGAGTTTTGATCCTTGAAGAAAAAACTTGTTGTCTGTGATTTTTCAGTTTATTTGATGTTAAAATGCTAGTTCTTACGGACAGTCTTCCATCCATCATCAGGCATGTGTTTTTTTCCTTATAAAATCAAAAACTTGAGACGATATACCTGTATGTCGACCGAAAGATGTTTTTGAATATCTGCTATTATTGACGGTTGTAAGATATCGGAACGTGCAAAGACGCAACGCTAAGTTTTCAAAATTTTTAAGTGAGAATTTTATTTAAATATTTCTTGTGATGTGTTAAATCCACGTATTCTATTTTTACAAGTGTATTCAATTTTTATGTCATGAACTAAGTATATAGTTCAATAATATAGTGTAATGTCATAGTAGTAATTTTTTATAGGAATTTTTTTTTTATGTACTGCGGATCGATAGTTTTAATAAACATAAAACATTAGGCAGCATATGATTTACATACAAAGAATAATCACACATAGAATTAATCAGAAGTATCAATGCGATTATTGGCGACATCCATCGCTAGAAAACATAATATATGCATTAAAATCCTGTTCATCCAAGGATCAAAACTCGTACTATGGATGAACAGGATTTTAATGCATATATATATATATATATATATATATATATATATATATATATATATATATATATATATAAATTAGTCATCTTTTCTTTTATGCGCATGTAAATCACATCAATATAAAACATCATTTTTTAGTCCAGTGATGTACGAAACGACACAAGAAAACATTTTACAATTTTACATAAATTTTCCTTATATATAACCGATTAGTGAGTTCGATCCTAACTTGGTGCTCCTTACTTTCGGCCTTGTGCCAATCTAAGCTACGCTTGGAAAATCAGTATATATATGTATGTATGTATGTATGGGTTGAAAATATGAATTGCTTAAAGAATGTCATGTCAGATCCATATATTTGCAGATAATAACCGTAATACATATTTCACTTCCAGTTTTCGTCATATATCTTCTTTTTTTCTTTAAGTAAAAGCCCCCAACCGTACAAGTGCCTCCTTTTTTGTTTTAAATTAAACCTATTTGAGAGTGATCAGTTAGTGGGATTTTGTGAGGCTCGATGGTAAATATTTCAGAGAAATACTGAGCAGTTTGGAAAATCTGTTTTTACTTTCATACATGATGCTTCAACAATGATCAACGGAACTATGTCTAAACCTTATTTTGAACAATAGCCAAGTAGACTAAGTGTTGGCTCCTGAATTAGGCGATATGGAAATTGTGAGTTCAAGCCGTGGACCTCGTAGTACAGACTTATACTCAATGTAAACAGGACAAGTTATAACTGAGCAGTACTAAATAAGACCAAGATATCCCGAAACATCGACAACAGGACGAGAACACTCTACCCGAGGTGATTAAATAAATAGCTCAATTCGAAATTCCTTGGAGATTATCCGGTTCGATAAAAAGTTCTCTTTTCGCTCTCCATGTTTCGAGATACTTAAACTCGTTCTTATTTTGGTATTCCTCAATTGTTGCTTGCCTTGTTTACAGCCCAGGAATTGAATGCGTGACGTCATCAAATTCACAAAGGAATGATCTAAACCACTAGCCTATTTTCCCATCGGACAATCCTTTAGTTTAGAAATTACTGCCTTAAATCTAATCCGCCTGCTGCTAATATTGCTGCTTGTTAAACTTCACTGGATCAACAAGTACCTGATGAAGGCCGTAGTGCACAACCGGAACGTTGTCATAAAAACAACAAAGATGAGGACAATAGTTCTAATGTAAATAATGAGAACTGTTCATTTTAAAAATTCAAACAGAAAGTATGTTTTATATATTTTGCTGGTTGGGTGAAATGTCACAGTCAGTTGGATTTCGTCAAAGGGCTGTAATTTGCTATAGCTGAGCAATTTTTAAAAAAGTTCAGGCGATCATGGCTCTCCCCAGATTGAATTGCAGTAAAGTCTTTGAAAAGATAGTGGATTGCTTTCTTGTTGACTTCTCAAAGGTTTAAGATTAAAAGTTTTTCTTCTCTTAGAGTGGTTGCCAACCAAGGCTGAAGAACTCATACTACCCTGCTGTTTAACACATAACTGATGGCAGAAGAGAGGGATCCATATCTTTTCTATTAGTGTTAAGTGAATGTAACAAACTAGACAAGAATTTGAGCTCGGCACACCAATTCCAGATAACGCGTCGATAACAGGTACACTACCTGCCCATCTACCATTAATTGATTGCGCAAGAAATAAAGGTTTGAGTAAGTTTGAAAGAAACGGCTTGAAATATTAGTTCCGACAGCAAGGCCTCTGATCGGGAGATTAGAAGTTTTGATGAGCATGGAACCACCTATTAATTGCTGTTGTTCCAGATCCAACCTGACACGGGGTGATAACACCTGTTAGGGTCCCATCTATAGGCAAATAGTTAACCTCCCAACCCGGGTCAAAACACCATGAAAATATAAAAATACATTTAAATAGTAAAAATATGAGCAATACATTTTTATATAAAAACCGACAATATATAATCAACAATTTATCTGTAATGGAAATTGGTTCAAAATGTTTAGTTGAAGCTACAAAACTGTTGAAAATATTAAATGACCCATAGAGGTGTTGATATGCTGCTAAACAAAACCAAACAACCAACATGAATTTCGTGACATTAATCTATATAATATCCTACAATTTCTTAAATCAAACAGACTGTATTCCAAAATATAACTTAAAAAATAACACAATCACCGCTTCTAGTAATTATGTCGGCACACTTGTACATGCATAAAAGCTGAGTATCATCTACCATTTATTCAATTGTGAAAGCAGAATAACATATTATATTTTTATTACTTCAAAATTCCAAAGAAAATTATATTTCGGCATTAAAGGAGCCATAAGTAGTTGATATGCCGTTAAGCAAATCAAAAAATCAACAACAAATATTAGCCTAAAAAATTATACTTATTATATATATATATATATATATATATATATATATATATATATATAGTGTGTGTGTGTGTATGTGTGTCTCAGGTAAACAGATAGAAGCCGATACAAAAGTTTCAATTTCCTACAAAAGTTTCAATTGAAACTTTGTATGGCTTTATCTGTTTACCTTAGACACACATACACACACATATATATATATATATATATATATATATATATATATATATATATATATATATATATAAGTAGTATAATTCATTATCTAACCATACAAATACACATAGACACATTTCCTTCTTTCATTTTTGGATCTTATGAAGCCTACAAAGGCGAAACGCGTAATCAAATCTAGTTTCAATGAAACGTTTTCCATTTGTCAATTTTTTTAAAACCTTTGTCGGGATTCTATATCCTATTTTATACACACACACACGCGCGTGTGTGTGTGTGTGTGTGTATATATATATATATGTGTGTGTGTGTGCGCGCGCTCTCGCGTGTGTGTAAAAATTTCTGATAAAGTGTATCTATTAAAGGACAATATGAATAAAGACAAAAAGAAAACTTATCTTAGCCGACGCGTCCTTGCCTTAATGATTTTGCTCGAGTACGAAATGCGTCGGATAAGATAAGTTTACCTTTTGTCTTTATTCTATATATATATATATATATATATATATATATATATATATATATATATATATAGATAGATAGATAGATAGATAACCATGGAATATTAGTGTTTGAGCTTTTTTATTATATACATATATAAGACCCTATCTCACACATGTACACACACGCATCAGTCTATAACTCTCTTACACATATATAACAATGTAAGACCTCTATCTTATTCACAGACACACAATATGAGATATCTTTCACTCTCTCTTATATATACATACACAGACAACAATATAAGACGTCTTTCTCTCTCTCTCTTACATACAGATAAAACAACTTTCACTCTCTTACATACATGCACAACATTATAAGAATAATTCTCTCCTTCACACATTCACACTGAATAATAAAAAACAACTCTCTCTCTCATACACACACACACATAACAGTATAAACCCTCTTTCTCTCTATCTCTCTCTTTCACATACTAAACAATATGAGACAACGTTCTCTCTCTCTTTCACATACAAAACAATATAAGGCTATTTCCCCCTTCTTTCTATGTCTCTCTCTCTCTCTTTCTCTCACACACACTGACACATGGTCTTCTCTCTGCCTCTGTCTGATTATCTATGTGTCACTCTCTTTCACACACACACACCCAGATAAGTTTCGGATCCTAACATCATTTTTTAAGACTTATAATAATTATTTCTATCTCCACAATGTCTAATAAGACACAAGGTCGTTTTAATATGAGTCACACAGACACACGCCCACATGTGTGTGTGTGTGTGTGTGTGTGACTCACATTAAAATATATTTACCTGGGATGTATGCCCAGTATCACAATTCAGGTCAAAATTAAGTAAAATTCGCTCGAGCCCCAATAGGCCGTTCAAGGCAGTACCTATCCCTCAGGAGACGGCTACGCTTAATCCCTGTCGCCTGAGACGTCCTCAAAGGGAAAGCGCCGGGGAAGCATGAATTGTCCATACTCCCAGGTACGCGTGGGACTCCCACTAGAAACCTGGCCATATGTTACATTCCGTTTGAGTGAGCGTGCAGATAAATACCTACTATCCTGTTAGCGCGTCTCTGGTCGTCGGGGGTATTTTTCTATTTTTTTTTTTCTTTCTATAAACATAGATTAAGCACTCCTGATCATGAATATATTTTTTTACTAAATTTTATTTTTATAAAAGTTAATAGATTAACTTTTGTAGGTTATTTAAAGCTAGAAAATATTTTTAGATTGTAAGAATTTTTGGAGATAATAATGATTTACTGATACAAGTACTACTAATTAACCCATAGCTGGGAGAGAAGAGGTGTATTCCTACCTTTCCCATGGGTATTTGCGCAAAGTGAATATAAAGAACGCGACTGGAATTGGAACTTGTCTCTCCGATTTCCAATTTCCAGTCGTTATTCATTAAACCACCCGCACATTCAAGCTTACAACATCGGGTCTTCCCAAGCGGTCACACACACAAGTAGTGTCCAGGCTCGGTGTTGCTTAACTTCGGTGATCGTACGAGAACTGGTGTTTTAACGTGATATGGCTGCTAGCAGGACTTCAAATCAAGACTGATAATTCCCCATTGATCCAACGATTTGGATTCCCATTATGGGATAGTCATCATTCGGGAAGTTTGGCGGGTAGTTTGACAGCTATCGGCACCGAAAACGAACTTCAAATTCCAGCCTAATCTGCTGCTTTCACTTTAGAGCAAATGCCCTTAGGAAAGGCATGAGACTACCTCTTCTCCCACTAGTTGGGTAGATTGAATTCTTAGATGGGAACCAGTCCAGTGAAAAGAATAACAATTCGTTCATATATAAAAAAAACAGAATCTGTGGAGAGCCATGATCGCCTACGTCTCGAAAGGACATGGCATTTTTTAAACCTTCACCAGCAAAAAAAAAAAAAAAATCAACAAAAATAACAAACAAACCCATAACTATTTTAATTCAGTTTCCCATTTTGTATTAATGTGAATTGTGATGTGCTTATCTTACAAGCATTAAATATAATAAACGAGCTTGTGTAATTTGTTTTAATCATTTCACCCCAAACAAAGCAATAGAGCCACTAAGACGCAAGGGTTTACTTGGCGTGAGAGAATATGAGAAATAAAAAAACATTATTAAGGTGTAAGAATAATTAAAAAAACAATAATTAATAGACAGAAGATAATGATTGGCATCGCATTTATATTTTTGAAGATCAAAGTTTACTGGAAAGCAAGAAGCAGGGACAGAGTTCCCTCAAGCTAGAAATGCAAGAGAAGAAACAGTTAGCATAGAATTGAAAGTTACACCTAGCCATTGCGGCTGTAAAGTAATGAGACTTAATTGCCAATCTAGTAGTACACTTAAATTCATAAAGTTTAGGTACCAAAGAGGAAAGCTTAGAAAATTTTATGAAAATATTCATAGAAAAGGCAGAGGGAAGCTACGTTATGGCAGTGGGAAAATGACTGAAGCAGAGATGCCAGGTCAGGACTAATAACATTGCACATTCTTCTTTGGAATTTTTTTCAAGAATATCTAAATATATAGCAGGAGCACCAAACCAATATCCAATATTATGTTGCACTAAGATTAGCATTGTAAAGCAAGACGTCGGAAGAGAATTCCACAAGCGAGAAGAAGAAATGGAATGGCGGGATAGTAAAAGAACAAACTTATTCCTTCAAAGGAGAGGAAATTGTGGAGAACCATGTCCGCCAACAACCTGATGAAACAGAAACAACAATTAACCTATCTAACGAGCTTGTGTAAATAGTAGAACATAACCTGGGATAGATAGGCGACAAAAAAATCTGTTCATTGAAGAGGAAATATGGGTCTCTCATGTATATCTTAACTGAAAACACTACTAAAAACATCAAGTCCATATTCCTCATTGATCTTCTTCTTCTTTATGGGCTGTGTCCCTTCAAGGCGTAGTCGATCATGGCCCTCCACATCTCCCTGTCCTCCGTAGCTCTTAAAATTTACTAATAAAAAATAATCTATATCAGTCATGGGCAAACTGTAGCTCGTTTTGTCTTTCTGAATGACATGCTTAATTTCATAAGGAAAATAACGTTACTTTAATTTTCTTTGTTTCGTTCTCACTTGTTCACTCACACATTCTCTCAGATATAACCATATACATAAACAATGATTAAGTACTGTTGTCTTTGTTCGAAATAGTCGAGAATTAGGAATTCCGTGGTTAGAGAGAGTATCGAAGGAACAGAAGACTACGTAGAGGAAACAAAGAAGAGATTTATTAAATACTCCTACATAGAACGGAATAGCTTGAGCAAACTCAATACTACTCAAATCCAACTCTAATGTAGCTACTTGTCATATTTATAAGTTGGAGCAGTCCATTGTCACAGTAGTAGGGAAGAGCAGGAAGGACGCTGAGTCCTACTCTACAATAAAAGTACAAAGTTTCTTAAATTTTGTAAACTTTCGGTCTTATCGAGTCGTTACAGCACACCCTTTCAGTGTTGCACACAAAACCTTGCCTAGGGTGTTAAGGTTTCAAGGTCGTTAAATGTGTATGGATTTTCAAGATTTTTGTGATGTCAACGAACACTCGTTTGACACTTTTGTGATGCCAACGAATACTTGTTGTCACTTTCGTAATAGTCGTTGTAGTAGAGACTTTGTAATCGCAGATAAAACTATAGTAACCCCGTCGAACAATACTGATCTCCGACGCCTTCGAATACACGATAATACTCTCTCGAACAGTAATCCGTGTAGTGATCCGTATAGAGAAATAGTATAGTGAATAGAGTAGAGAATAGCGCTACTTATAGTAATACAGGATAGAGTAGAAATAGCGATCAGTATAGTATAGAGGATAGATTGGAAATATGGATCGTTTAGACTTCACGCTACTACGTACTTATACGTTTCTCCCATGGTCACGTGGTCCATTTAATTCAATAATGGGATCGCCTGTGTTTGCTCACTGGTGATCTATGTTCAAACTCAAGTGTCAGCAGCGTCACTTTATTCCTATATACGATATATATATATATATATATATATAGAGAGAGAGAGAGATTGAGGCAAACTAGAAGATGCTCCATAGTTTGTGATTGTCCGCATTGGCAATTGGGATCAACATTGGTAGCATTTCCCCATTTCTGAAGGTTGGCGCGACTAACAGCTGCTCGGAGGCAATTCAGGCAAGACCAGAAGGGTCAGGTGTTACTGGAGCCAAGAGGGTAGGGGGGGTTCTGTAGGGCTGGGAGAGAGCCTGTCTTCCACGTTGTTAAGGTGGTTACAACACAAGTCATTTTAAACTACTGGCGATTTTCACTAAAGAAGATCATACGTATAAACTGAATATATTTTGCTTTTGAAACAAGAGACCTTCATAATAATTTTTCAAAGAAGAAGAAATATGTTTTAATTTTCAAATGAATAAACTAGAAATAAATCACACGCAACGACATGTGTTAATCAAACTGTCATCAGTGGTAGTATTATGTTAATTAATCAGCAAAACCTTTCTCTCTTTGACTATGTTTTCAACTGATTAACATTTTTTTTCTCGTTATCTCGTGTTATCTCATTCGCAGTATCTTCATACCACGAGGAGTAACTTCACTCATTCTAACATATTATACCAAGAATTTAATTTTTTAATAATCGGACATTTGACTTTTTTCTAAAAAGAAAAAAACAACAACTTTTCTTCCATTTCTAAGGTATATGCTTACGTATATGGTCTTCTCAGTGGCGACTCTAGGTCATCAATGTTTGTTGGGCTCATTACAATCTTTAACAAAATATACTATTGGTATAACTTAGATACGTGTGGCGGAGAGCTCTTCTTTTATAATATAGATCAAGCATAGGCAACCTTTTTTGAGTCAGTGGGGCGCATGATTTATGACTCATCACAAGGTGGGCCGCACCACTAAAAAGATTCAAGGTAATTTTTCGTACTAGTCACCTTGGCTATTTTCACTACAGAAGACCCAGTGGTGACACTGGGGGTAGGGCTTGTAGGGCTCAGACCGAGTGAGTCAACATTCAACATAGTGCGTCATTTTCATTCTTGACCTCAGCTGGATCCCAAATTAATTGTTTTAATTGCTTGCCTCAAAATATTGACCGAAATACATTTTGTTGATATTGTTCATAAGAAAGAAAAAAAAACAAGAAAGAAAGTAACAAAAGAATTAAATAAAATTAATGTGACTAGTCGGAAGCAATCATCACATATGTAACTAAATAAACGATTGAGGAAAACTATAAACATATTCTTACTACAATATTTATTTAAGTATGACAAGAAACATCAATAATAATAAAAATACCATTATAGTAATGTTGTTTTTTTGTGACTTTGCATATGGCTATATAATATATATGCATATATGTGTTGTGCATAAGTGACTTACATGTGCTTATGACATTTTAATTAACACACACACACACACACACATATATATATACACAGACACCGACAATTTAACTGAGTTTGAAATAAGATATTGTTCTCTCATTTTGAGTAATAAATTTTTTAAAAAGTTAGCGATTTAAAAAACAATTTTTTTTTTCGAAACCCTAAAAAAAAGGAGTCGACCGTGATCGGGATCATTGACTCAGTGTTAGTGATCTTTTTCTTAGTTGTTTAGTATGTGCTTCGCAAGGGCTACATACAGTTTTGAATTCAGAGTTTTCCTTTTTCAGATTTCTAATTCCAGTTGAGTTTCTTGGGAAAGGTATGAATCTACTTCTACTCTCCCAGCTATGGGTTAATTAGTAAGACTTGTATTACTAAATCATTATTATCTGTAAAACAATTATTTCAATCTAGATATATTTTCTGGCTTTAAATAACCTTTAAAAGGTTGATAAGCCGTTAAGCGAATCATTCAAATCAAATCAATAAGGCCTGGGTAACAGGTAAAGAGTATAAACCGGCCCTTTGAAGTTATTTTATGACTCCTTATTTATTTTAAAAGAATATATTTTTTAATAAATATAGTATTTCAAATGAACAAACAATTTAGACTTAAAATTGGATCATCCTGCCATCAACGAAATGACACGTACCAAACTAGTATCATAAATGCCGGTTCAAATAAATGATTTCTTTATTTAAACTGAATATAAAGAGTGTGCCAATAACTTTGACCGATTTTAAATGTGAATTAAGTTTAAGTGTCTAATGATTTTTTCTTTTTCTTTCAGATTTGGCAATTTTAACCATGAAAAGATTAACACTCAAACAACATGTTAAAGTTATCGAAGCCTATTACGAAAAAAGTTCAAATTCATAAATATATGGCCCAATAATAAAATAAAAAATCATAGAATATGCAAATACAACTCTCTCCTGTAGTCTCACGTGTCACAATTATGACCAATGAGCTATCAAATAACACGATCCATGAACTCCCTCACTCTATCTCTCCCTATATATATATATATATATATATATATATATATATATATATATATATATATATATATATATGTTCATATTTCTTTCTCTATCAGTTCATATATATTTCTCACATCTCTCTCTCTCTCTATGTATCCTGTTCATATCTATCTGTTCGTATCTTTCTCTATTTTCATATCTTTACCTATCTCTTTTTCTCTCTATCTGCAGATATTTTTATATATATCAGCCTATGATGATTTAGCACACAATAAGGATGCTAATTGTAGATTATTGTTCCTTTCTTTTTTAATAAGAAAATCTGAGTCGAATACTTGCACAAACTTTTAAAAAAATATCGGATGTTTATAGCCTCACTTTCAATTGGAGAGGGAGTTTACGAAAAAATAGTCTGCTTTTTTTTTCATTTTCTTTCTTTCTTTCTTTCGCGTATTCGTAAATGAGACAGTAATTTTTAAAATCATTTATTTATTTAAATGTAAATTGGGAAAATGCTAAAATGAGACGGCCTTTTTCAAAGTAAATAATAAAATGACTGCAGAGTCAAATATTCAAACTATTAAACAAAATTATGAGATTTTAAATAGTACAAAAATACACGGCGAGTTTTCCATTTATCAACATGAAAAAGTTACTTAACGAAATGATTTTTCCTTTAAGTAAGATATATATGACGATCCTTTCAAAAAAATACTGTTGCTTACGTTTCGAGAACGTGACTGAAGCTAGCAGATATAGATTCATAGAAGTCCCTACGAGAAATGTGCTTTAGATAATTTAAACCAATGGAGGTTCGATTCCTGTCGGAGGTATACATTTTTTGACTGTTATCAGTTTCACTGTTTAAGAAAATATAAAAACAAAAAAAAAAACAGGAATAGGAACACAAACACCTATGTCCCCTAAAAATAACGTTTATAATAAGAAGAAATAATGGCGGATAAAAACTTATTTCTCTCTCTCTCTCACACACACACACACACACACATGGGGGGGTGTTCGTGTGTGTTCCCTACCCTTTTTGCTGAAAATAAGAACTATTTATTTGATGTGAGTTGTTTCAGACAGATAGATAGAAGATATGGCATTGAAATATGTATAAAATTTATGCGTACGATATAAAACGCATTAAAAAGTAACAATACATACGTATATAAATATATAAAGAGAGAGAAAGAGAGTAACAATACATACGTAATAAAAGTAACAATACATACAGAGAGAGAGAATGTATTTAACATATGTTTAAAAAAAAATCCCCTTTCAATGAGAAAGTGAAACTGAGCACATTGGAAACAATCTAGCACTTTTTCGTATATACTTAACAAAGCATGCGCATGCGCAAAATGTCCTTCACGCACATGCACGTACACACACACATTATATATTTTACATAGTCCAATATACCATCTCCTCTGGATATAGAGATTTTATTTAATGTGGGTTGTTATAGATAAATAAAGAACAGATTGAGCTAAAAAGACAGACAGATAGGTACATAGATAAGTAGATAGATAGATCACAATTATTAAATATAATTATTATCTTTGTCCAGCGGAGATGACATTGAAATGTGTATAAAATATTTAATATGCCAACGATCTATAAAACGCATTTAAAAAAGTAACAAAACTTACGTAAATATATGTGTGTGTATTCCCTACCCTTTTTGCTGAAAATAAGAACTTTAATGTGAATTGTTTCAGATATATAGATATCAAACAGATGACATTGAAATGTGTATGAAATATTTAATTAATAGGCGTACGATATATTTAAAACGTATTAAAAATGTAACTATATATATATATGTATATATACATATATATAGAGGAAAGAATAACAAATAATATATATATATATATATATATATATATATATATATATATATATATATACACACACACACCGGTGTGTGTTTAACATATGTTTAAAAAATCCCTTTCAATTTGAAAGTGTAACTGAGCACATTGGGAACATTCTAGCACTTTCTCGTATATACTTATGTGCATGTGCAAAACGTTCTTCACACACATGTACACACACATCGAAAAAGACACACACATATATTGTATATAGTTCAATATACCATCTCCCCTGGATAAAGAGATTTTAATTAATGTATGTATATATATATATAATCCACAATTTACATTAAGTAAAATCTTTTACCACAGAAGATGATATATTGAAATGTGTATACAATATTTGATATGCGCACGATATATTTGATACGCACTAAAAAAAAGTAACAACATACACATAGGTATATTCAATACTTCGCTAAAAAAAAGAACATACCCTGATGAAAAAAAGCCCCTAAAGTTGATAAACAATTTTTTTTTATCTAAAAATGTTGATGCTATTATTAAGAGGAAAGACCATTCATAATAGCCATTAAGTGCTTTTCTAAATCATGTCTTAGTTTTATAATTCAGAGCTAAATTTTGGATAGAAACGCTTCTCGATTTACAAAAAAAAAAAAAGAATCGATGATTTATATTCTTCAAAGTCTTCTGCATTTAATTGAAAAATCACAAAAATGCACATTCGAGTTTTCGAATATTCATAACATTAAGTAAGGGCAGTGAGTAGCAGATGTAAAAAATATTTTTACTGTGACTTTCTAAAAACAATAATTTTTAAAATAATTTCATTTCATTTATTTTTGAATAAGTTCTGAAAGTTTCATTAAAATCAGACAATTATTTGATTTTTGCAAGAATTTCCAAATTAATGTGCTTTTCAACTGAAAAACAACTAAAAAAAAACTAATGCTAAATATTACGCGACCGCTGACGTAAAAAAAAGGTTTTAACCGAAATTTCGAACGTGCGAGAAAAGATTAAAATTTTTTTTAAATAATTAAAAATACTTTGGTCTTTCCTAATAACATAAACATTTTGGCGAAAAAACTTTGTTTTTTAAGTTTGCGACCTTTTTCATCATGCTATGCTGTTTTTTTTTTTTTTTCGGCGAATTGATGAATATCCTTTACTTTAACTCATATAATGATCATATAATGATCGCCTAAAAAAGTAACAAAAACATACACTTCACACACACACATATATGCATGTATGCGTGTAGAGAGAGAGATAGCTTATGCTTAACATGTTTTAAAAAATTCCCTTTTAATGTTAATGTGAAACTAGGAATTTTGAGAACTAACATTTTCGTATATAGATATGACAAAGGATAGGTATGTGCAAAAATTCCTACACACACACAAACAAACACGGTCGCAGTTTTGGAAATTCTTAGTTTCATTTTCGCAGTGAAAGGGAATTTTTTAAAATTTATATTTCTTTGAATGAGTTATTACTGACGAAATACAAGTTCTTGAACTTAAAAGTAAGAGTATTTGGCCAGGCATTTATCATAAAAAAAATACATGCTGAAAGCGAAAATTAATCTCAAAATTCAAGTCATTTTAAATAAACCTGTCAGTAAAGGATTTTTAATATATTTATAATTTTATTGTAGGAATAAAATACAATGAAAAATACTCTTTTTTTTTGTTTTGTTAAGTTTCTTCAAATCGGAACTTATGTTTTTTACGACTGACATAAGCTGTTTTAAGAATCCACAAATTTTTTAACTAAATTCCTCCCCATTTTGAATTGTCATTGCGTAATTTTTTCGCCATTATATGAGTAAAAACATGAATGACGAATTAATACTGTTTCTATTCTTCCTTAAAGTAAATGTAAGTTAAGCGCTCCTGTCCTAGAGCGATGATTAACCTCGTACGTAGACTGATCTCTGGAGTAACAAGTTCGATTCTAACTGGATGCTCCAATGTTGTGACCTTAAGAATTTTTTTCTTTTTTTTCTTTTTTCTTTTTTATTCTCATAAATTCATTTTTCATGACCATCTTGTGATATTTTTTATGATTAGATCAATAGGGGAAAGGAAACATTTTAAGCGATGACCGATGCAGAAGCCATTTTTTAAATTCCTTTTTTATGAGGACTGATGACTACACAAGAACTCTTTCTTGCTCTTTTTTATGCTCATACAACACTACACAATAACCTTCTACCTTGAGTGGCTCTTAGGCCTTGTATTGGGTAAACATTAGTAAAAAAAAATAAAAATAAATACAATTTCGTATATTAAAGCGTTGGTGCGTGAATTTGGTGAAATAGTATTTGTGAGTTCAATCCCTGAAACAAGTAGTGCAGACTTAGACTCAGAGGAAACAGGGTTTGATTGATTGATTATTTTTTTACGGTTTAACAACCTTTTGTGTATTATTTAAAAATCGAAACGTATTTCGGATTATAAGGTCATTCACAGTAACTGGTGTTCCAAGTGGTCTCCCATCTAAATACTGATCAGGCTCGGCACTGCTTAACTTTAGCGATCGAACGATAACCAGTGTTTTCGGCATGATTTGACCGTAGAAACAGGGCGAGCAGTAACTAAGCAGTACTAAACAAGAACGAGGCAAGATATCTCGGGATATCGACACAGGAATAAGAACAACCTACCCAGTAGATTCAATAAAGGGTTCAGTACGAAATTGCATAAAGGTGTGGTGAGTACGAAATAATAACTCACTTTACTTCAAATTCGGGCAAGCTGAGGAAAAAGACGGATAGAAATTCGCGACTCTATAGGAAATTTTCTTTGGACCAATGAAAACCTTGACTTCACAGAAATTAGCCGTTAAGCCCAAAAAAAAAAAAAAAAAAAAAAGAAACAAAAGAAAATAGTGAGCCTATGCGAAATCCCTTTTTATATAAAATGAGGGAAAATAATTAAATTAACAAGAGAAGAGAGTCCGAAGTCATGTGAAAGGTTTCGTTTCTGTTCACTCGTCCAGATTTTCGCCAGTGTCAAATTACTCGCCAATTATATTATCGACCTTAACCAAGCATCTGGTACTTCAAAGAACTTTATTTCAACAAGCCAAGAAAGCAAAGTATTTCAAAACTCTTTCTTCGTCTACTTTTGAATGCATGAAACCGTATATCACTTCTATGAGCAACAAACACTCTTAAGTGTTTCTAAAATATTTTTGAATATTATTTTCTGTCAGATCATTTAATCTGCTGTATGAACATTTCCTCTTCATGACAATTCATTGAAAGTACAAATTTTTAAAATCTCTGACTTATTTTCCTGAAACGAGCTACTGACACAACTTCAAGCGTGTAAATTCATAAATAAATTCCGTATCTTGTTTTGTTAAAATTCACTTTGTGTTTTTTCATCATTACCATATTTCATTAATCTATTTGGCGTGGGTAAATCAACTGTTCATTTTAACCACGCTAGTGTAAACATTAGCTGGATCGAGAGACACCTGAATAAAGCCGGTGGGTACAACGGCAAAAACGTTGTGGCATTCACAACAAAGATGAGGACATTGGTTTGAATGCAAATAAATAAATATAGAGAAGAGTTAACTTCAATGACACTTCTAACATTTCTCTAATATGCACAAAACGACGTCTTAAATTTTCGCATAGACTTAATTCAAGCAGAGCGCCACAAAATAAAACAGTCGGGGGTTCAGTGGGTGACCGTGAGGTCAGTATTTTCTATTTGGTTCACTCATGAAATGTATATATTTCTTTTTTAGATATATTCTCCAAATGTAAATATTTCTTTTTTGTTTTGACTTTAAATACACAATTTTGGGGTTTTTTGGTTTCTGAAATGAGATCTATAGACTTTTGCTTTCCGTAAATGGAAGTTTCGTGGAAAAAAAAGAAGAAAAAAAGGGAAAATAAAATTTTATGATTTATTTTGAAAATTGATGGTAATAACGATTTTAGACAAAACATAGAGTTCAGCCCAGTAGAGAAAGACTGCAATAAACTGAGGCAAAGAAGACAAATTTAATCTATTCAGTTCGCATTTTCAGCAAAAAAGGGAATATAGGGGGTTCGCGACTTACGTCTGATATCCGTTCCTATGAACAGATATCAGACGTAACCTGATTTTCGACGTAGATCGGAAATCACCTAAGCACCCACGAGTTTGCTTTACGCTTAGGAGCCAAAATGCAGGGCATAAAGTCCCCCCCCGGCCAAAAAAAAAGCCGATACAAACGTGAGATAGCGAATGTAACGCAATCCAATATGGCGTACAGCCCGTGAATAAACAACGCCGTTTTCCTCATATAGCGCCGCGTGACGACGTATTATATGGAGATGGACGTAACCCAAGGACCTTTATATTCAGTATAGTTGCAGTATAAACCACAGGTTGGCTCTTTGGGTGTTGAACAAACACATATTTCTGAGCGAGAGTCTGCAAGAGGGATTGGCTAGCCGTCCTGATAGATGGGTATCCTCGAATACGAGTGGTCAGCTATATATATATATATATATATATATATATATATATATATATATATAGGGCCGGTGCGTACTAACCCAGAACCTCCTGACCGGAGGTGGCAAGCATGATTGTGTTCCTCGGGCAGTGCTTTGTGACCCTCGCTATCTTATCAACAATATTTTTTTTTTTTTTACCTACATTTATATACATTACAAATTAAACTAAGCACTATTAGATCGTTAAAGGGTGAAATATTTTCACGGATTTTGATGTCATGCTGGGGTCTTTTTTCTTCATCCAAATCCGTAAATTTGTTTTGCTCATGCTAAGTCACGAAAGAACACAATATAAAATTCACTATTTCTTATCCATAATGTTAATTAAACGTGTTAAATTATTCAACTTTTTAAAAAGAAAAGTCTCAAGTTAAAAATTACCGCAAAACATTGTTGGTTGATTTATTTAAGATGGAATGATCTATATTATGACATGTCTCATTCGTATTTATTTTCAATTTTTCCAGTTGAATAGTTCGCGTACATTGCATATGATCCATTATTGTACATAATTAAGTTACAATAGAATTTATATTTCATATGAATACTACCTTATAAAAATTGAGATGCAGTAGAGTGGGGGTCCCGTATCATGGATTCTGAGGAGGGGGCTATCATAGATTGGGGGCACGAGACCCTTGCACTGGCCCTGCGGGAATATGAGTGACTGGGAATTTAAGTGAGATCGTTTCATGTAACCGACACACATTTTTCATTGACGTTTTTCCTTCGCTCCCAGCAAAAAAATAAAAAAAAATAAAAATATAAGCATTCAGAAAACATACGGTTAGAAATTTTAAGACCAATCATCATAAAGTCATGATAAATAGCATTGTCATTGTGCTTACGTAAATCGTGTTGATTTTCACAAGGGGAATCCCCTGCCACGCGTCAGGCTGGCAGCCATCATTAGTCACATAACTGAAGCACTATTTTTACCAAGTATATCTTACTCCACAAAGGACGTTAAATCCACTCATTTTTTTACAACCTTAAAAAAAAAAAAAAAGAATAGGTAACTGAAAAAAGCGATGCCTTAGCTTTAAAATTCATTTTGAAAATGAAATATCATTCTTGCAGCTTTTATTTTATTTTTAATTCGAAGTTAATATATAAAAATAGATTTAAATAATAAGCAAAATACGTTTCTGTATTTCAAACCGAATTTAAACTGACTGGAATGTTCTTTTCTGATTATCAGTAAAAAGGATGAAATCGACCATATTGACAAATCTGTCAACATAATTTTTTTATTAAAAACTTTTCAGAAATAGAATATAGTTTTTTGAAACGATATTTGAGAAAAATTAACTGATTTAAACTTTTAATTGAAACAAATATTAGTTACTCTTAGTTTAGAATATCGCTGAAAACATTTTTTGAGTTGAGTGCTTTTATTAGGTGCTAACAGTTTTATCGACAGCCTGATGCTTGGCAAATTTTTAAGGTAAAATTTGTTTTTATTAAGTTTTGGGCATTTTTCATTATGCATGTTCATTTTTAGGGAATCTTTGTAGGTATCTATCTATCTTCTTTTTTTTTTAAAGAAGAATAGTTGATGTATTTATTTATAATCCGACAATTTCTACAATATTATAGTGGATACTTGGTATTTAAAATAGACGCCCCATATATATATATATATATATATAATTATACAGTAAATATTATACCAAAAGGTATAATAGAGTAAGTATTATACCAGCATTACCAGTTTTATAATAGTGGTTCTAGGATTTATTTAATATTAGAATTAATTAATTTAATTCATTAAAACAATTTTTAATATTTTTATTTTCATAAATTTTATTTTTGAGTATATAATAATATTAATGTTTTGCAGGTAAAGTTGTAATTTAACGATGGCTGTTAATTTAACGCACAAGAAGGGGAAATGGATTTGGAAACAATCCTGGCAGGTCAGAGAATAGTGAACGTGTGTAACAAATACAATGCGTTTTGTGTGCATGTTTTGTTTTTCATTACTGTACAGTCTGTGTACAGTAATGAAAAACTACTGTACAGTGTACAGTGGTGTGCAGAAGTGGGGCAGATGGTGCGACTGCCCCGGCCATGCAATCAAAGAGTGTAATAAAAATTTAGTTTATATTTAATTTGAATAAAAATGTTTATTTCATGTTTCATCTGTTTTTACATAATTAAATTGTCTTTCTTTCTCATATTTCTTAGTACTAGGACCCATAGGCCCCACAATCAAGGAGTTGACTCCAGGCATCACCAAACCCCTGCACGTCACTATTACTGTATACACACACTAGGAGTATAACATGTCTTTACTGGGAATTTTTGCCGTTCTGTTGAAGTAGTTTAAGTTTAAAGTCAGCTCACCCGAAAATCAATATTAGCAACAATATTTGGGAGCAACTGAAGCACACCCCCAAATGGGTGTTAAACAATTTGAATTGGGGGGGGACTGAAAAAGAAACTACATAATAATAAATAATATTATTGTAATAATTTAAACTATTTATTTTTATTCAAGTTTTTATGAAAGATATATAGCCAAGAACAGATAGTAAATAGTAAAACGCTGCTGAGAGTTATAATGAACAGGAAGTAGTGGAGAGCCATTGTCACCAACAATTTGGACTCAAAACCGGCATTGAAGAATTATCTATCAAACAAAAAAAAATTCATGAAAATCGGATGAAAGAAACTATGGAAATGCATAAACAACATCCGATAACACACACATTTTGAGAATTATATATATAGATATATATCAACATTTCAGATAGAAATTTTGTCTTTATTCACTTATATATATATATATATATATATATATATATATGTGTGTGTGTGTGTGTGTGTGTGTGTGTGTGTGTGTGTGTGTGTAGGTGTTAGTGTGTGTTCTTTGCAAAGGTTGTAAAAAAATTTGTAAAGTTGAAGTCCACCGTGGAGCAATAATTAACACTATATACTCTACGCATCTACCAGATTTGTTTGCTAACTTCTGTTTCACGGAGAAACGTCATTTTTTACAACCTTTTTAATAATGATAATACTATGTGTGTGTGTGTATATGCATGTATAGAATTAATGTAAGTAAAAGTTTCTCACTTAACTGATAGATATTACTTTCAGCATCCTGACTCCTGAATTTCGTAGACATATCAGTCCGTCCACACTTCAGGAGATATCAGCAATTGACTGCTTATATTTCTCGATTTTTTTTTATATATTAGTATAGTGGATACTCTGTATTTGAAAGAAATATCCCATTTTTATTGACAATCTATTAGGTGTTAATACATATTCCCTGTCCTTTCAGGGAATGAGTGATTATAAATCTCCATATTCTCCTGTCTTTTGTTGCTCTAAATATCCTTTATTGACCCTTTCTTCTTCTTCTTTTTCGTTATCATTCTACCATTCATTCACAACTCTTTAAGCAGGTTACCCTTTGTTTTTCTTTGCTTCTCTTGGTTTCCATATCTCTTGTTAGTGTTTAATTCACTAGGCCCTCTTTCCTCATTACTCATCCACAAAACTTCAACTGTCTCATTCTGATTGTAAATATAAATTTCCTTGATGTCCCTGTTTCCCTTAAAATTTCCTCGTTGTTCACATGTTCAGTCCATGGTATTCTTAGCATTCGTCGGTTGAACCTCACATCTGTCGCTTCGAGTTTATTCTTCGTCCGTGGGGAAACTGTTCAATGTTCATTGCTCTATACCAGATTGGATATTACGCAATCCTTCATTGTTATTTTTGTTTCGAAGAACATTTTTCTATCTAATATTTTACTTAGTGTCTGAGAGGCATCTTTTGTTATTTCTATATGTTTTTGAATATACCCACAACTCTTTAAATAATGAACAATTTTGATATTTCTTTCATTATTCGCATTAAAACTATGTCATCATTGAAATTGATATTTTGTTTATTTATATGAGTATAGTGTGAGGGGTGTGCTGATAGTGTTAAGGCTATCAGCGCAGAAAATGAAATCGGTAAGCCAATTTCAATTTCCGCTTCGTTCAATTTGCACTAAAGCACTCGGGAAAAGAAGGAATCCATCTTCCTCCAACTATAGATTAAATAGCAAGGTAGACAGAACTCTCTTACCTTGCGGTAGCAACCAGTGTTGGTACAATCTAATAACGAATGACTGCAAAAAAACATCCACCTCCCCAAATTTATAGACAAATCATACAGATGAATGATGGGATTTCTTCCTAACCAATAAGATAAGCCACTTCTCGACCTGACCAGACCGTAAGGTACAGTTTAGAATGATTTCCAGGTACTTGTAGAATGACACCATAGGGAACAATTTAGAAAGATTACCAGGTTACTAGTAGAATGATATCGTAAGGTCAGTTTAGAAAGATTTCCAGGCACCTACAGAATTATACTATAGTGTACAGTTTGGAATGATTTCCAGGTACATATAGAAGTATTCTCTAAGGTCTAGTTTAGAATGATTACCAGGTACCGGTAGAATGATACCGTAAATGCGATGGTTAAATAGTTTTGGGTGGTGGAGAACATTATCAGTGTGATCGATGGTCACGTGTTGTCCTTCAACTTTGTAGACTAGAACAGTGCTTCTCAAACAATCTAATATGGCGGCCCGGCATTTTTTCTAAATGTGTCACGTACCTGTAATATTTAGTGGTAATATTAATTTGTACCAGAAATTATATATATATAATGAATATAATAAAAGTTGACTATTTTAATCTTACAGTTATTTTGCAAAAAAATAATCCGATATCAAGGCATATAAAAAGTAATAAAAAAAATTAGCAGTTTATTAACACAAAAACAAAAATTATATAACCTTAATCTTTACAAATGATTCCTTAACATGGCCTAGACACTGGCTGCGTACTGGTAGCTGATGGTTCGCAGACCGGCACCGGTACGTGGCCACCACCCACCTTAAAAAGCACTAGACTAGAAGGTGTGCCGAGTAAATGCCTCTTATTTAAAAAATAAATAAATAAACACCAACGACTATGAGAAAAATGACACAGAACGACAGTATTGAATTTTCTTGTCGGTTAAAGATAAAAATAAATTGAATCTTCAAATTCAGAAAGCCAGACGCACTGAAAGGAAGCCAATAAAGTTACATCTGTACACAGTGAAATAGAAAACTGGATTATATAAACAGTTAAACGTTTTCTGTTTAATCTGCAGTAATAATAGTTTCAATCATTACCGGGTCTCAAGATAAACGAAGTCCCGTCGTTACGGAGACAATAGGACATTAGTTTTAAGAGGACGATTATTATTATTTTCTTTGGATGATATTCTTGCTACTCTATCGCTATTTCCACGGAAAAGCAAAATATGTTTTTCTACAATAATTAAACCTGTAATTAATAATCTATATCTTAAATATATCACTATTTTTTTTTCACAGGTAAATATGAATAAGATATTCACTGTCTTTGTTCAGTGAGCCAAAAAACAGATGTCTAAAACTTGCAAATTCCCCTCTGTTTCATGACTGCTGTGTCCTCGTGAAAATTCTCTATTCTACGCCCATCGTAGGGAACTACCGTTATTCCTTTCGTATTGCATTGATGACATGTAATTTCCACTTGAGAAGTTTCTCCCCACGAACCGCTCTTTGTAGAATCGACATCCAAGAGGATGCTTTCCCGATCACTACAATCTTAACATTTTCAAATCTAGAGTCAACCGTCATCATCCCCACATATCCACATAAACTATGCCTCTTACTCTGTAATCCTCTACCCCGAGTGGCTCTTGGGCTTTGCACAGTGTGAATACTGTAAAAAATACTGTTACGACAGGCTGTATATCACGTTGAAATACCGGTTCCCGGACGATAACCGAAGTTAAGCAACGTTGAGCCTGGTCAGTCCCTAAATGGATGACCGCTTTGAAATATTAGGTATTGTAAGCTTAGATATGTGACACTATTTAGCTATGGTAATTGGCTAACTAATTAACCATAGAAATTAAAAACGGGAAATACTTAAGGCGAGAAAGAGCTATATCGAAAGATAGACTGAGCGACATTAAAAGGAAGAATTTATTTTATTTACAAAAGAAAGATACTTTTCGCAAAAGACAGAAAATCCGTAAGAAAAAACGAGACTGTGATCCTGTCAAAATTAATTAATGTCACGATAAGGGAGTGACGCGCCAATATAAACAGAATTCAGATAGAAAGACAAAGCCGGCCGACGCATGCGGCCATGGAGAAAATTTGGCTTGGGACCACCTTGGAGAATAGCTATTAATTATATTTCAGAGATATCATTTAATTTTAATTCCTGATTCCAGCGAGGGAATCCATCTGGTATATGCCCGAATCTTGACATGAAAAAGAGAGTTGAAAAGGGGGGATCATTATTATTGCTTATTCAAACCGTTGACGTCAGACATAGCGTCTCGAAAATGAGCATCCGGTAATAAGAGAATTTTAAAGCATGAGAAAAATAAAAGAATTTAAACACGACCACCTAGTTAAAAGTGAATCTGAGTGTTCCCAAAATCAAGATGTGATGAGAATTATTCGGCAATCTGGGATTTGTAAATGTTTTGGCCGAAGGAAAAGGAAAAAGAAAAAGAAAAAAAGGGATTTTGTAAACAAAATTCTCCATGATAATTCTAAGAGGGTCAGTCTAGATACACCCACACTGCCGAGAGATCTGTAGCATGGGTGATAGGCGGAGATGAATGTATGAGAAAGACGGAGAATTTGTTAACACCGACTGAGGGGATTGGTATGAGATACCAATGTGAGAGAGGAGGAGTCTAGGAGGATAACTCTCCTCCGACCTTCCCTCGTGGACGAGGGAGAAACCCCCGAAATGGAAAGTGATTACTCTTTCAAAAATGGGAAGTAATTAATTTTCCTGGCCTAAGAACAAAGAGAATTCTTGTTGGGAATTGAGAATTGTCATAGAACCCAAACCACGTCCCCCCCCCACACACACACACCGAGTTTGGGTCGGTGTTCATATAAACGAACATCTCGAAGCAGCTAGTCAGTTTTTCAGCGAGTTCGCAGTTCCAGACAGTTCGAGTTTGGAGTTGGTTCGAGAAGTTGGAGACGAGCCTCGCAGAAGCTGACCGAAAGATTTCCACGTCCTTTTCGACTTAGTCTTCCTACCAAAAGCAAGTTTTTATTAACGAACGACTTAAGATACCAAACTCGCTTAAGAAACGCAAAAAGTGTCACGAATCCATAGAAACGGGCTGGGAAAGAAACACACTCCTGTATTCAACAGATAAAGACAATTGTTATTTCTCAACATATTTGAACCTCTTGAGTTGTTTTATTATTATTTTTACTTACGCTTGTGCGGTATCACCTTTACCCCGGATTCAGCTTGCACTACGGCCCGACGTCTGATTGATTCCGTCTACCTAAGATCAAAATCACAACGTGGGTAGGTTAGACTTGAGATCAAAGTAGTTACTTCGGTAACCAGACGTTGAAAGTGAGCTGGGAACGACAAGTTGGTATCGAACCGGGAACGACCAGATCGACCGGGACACAGGCTGGTGGCAGCGACAACGGGTCAACCCCAAACGCTGGTGGAAGAAACCTTACAGCTTCGCGCCGCAACTGGGAGTTGACCACAGGCCGACAGCGCAGTGTCATATATTGACGTCGCGACCAGTGGACGTCACATATTGGCGCTGGACTGCGGCCGCGACCACCGGTGGGTGTCACAGATATGCAGGTGGTGTAATGGATAACGGTTCGGAATTGTTAATCGGAGAGCCGAGTTCTAATTCTAGTCGGGTTCGTTAAATTTACTTACGCACAAATATTCTTGGGAAAGTTATGAATTCACTTATCTCTTCCAGCTATATGCTAATTAGTAGGTCATGTATCAGTAAAACATTACTATATACAAAAAAATTCTTACAATCTAAAAATATTTTTGTCATTAGATAACCTGCAAATAAATAATAATAAAAAAAAAGACGATGACGAAGGAGGAGGAGGAGGAGGAGAACGTTTTTATGAGGTTTTCAGTTCGTCTACTTGATAATGAATTTGTTGGGCAATGATTTAATTTTTAGATAAAGAAAGGAAAGCTTTATCAACAATTACTTATCTAATCTTAACCATCCATTTGTATCGCGGAGTGTTTAAACACAGCAAAAATTGTTTATTTTTATTAATATTTAGAAAGTGGCAAACCAAATTTTCGTTATTAGTCAAGTAACTTTCGTATTGGTTTGAATTACAAGCTGTTTTATTTGTTTACTGAAAATAAAATGAAACCTACTATTTGTATATTAGAATTGATTAATAATGATTTTTAATTTAATTTTTAAAAATAAAAGCTTTTTTTTTCATTTTTGTTTATCCTATAAAATCATAAAATACACTCAAGACAATAAAACGATGAATAAAAACTACAAATAATATAGCTATATCAATGGAGTATTTGGACACCTCATGCATATTTGACAACGTTTATATTGTCACTCACTCATCACATCTTTTTTCTCTGTGTTGTCTCCTTTCAGAAAGTTGGCGATCATGGGTCTCCACAACTTTCTATCCCTTGTACTCCTTAGCAATATTTTTTCCCCTTTGACATGCTATCAGGTAGGTAAGTCCGTTAACTTCTCTTGTCCCCTTTTCCTTTGATATGTCTTGTGAATGTCATATTCTCCAAAACCTCCTGCCTCATGAATCCATGAAATTTCAGCTGTCTCTTTTTGATTCGGGGTATAAGTCTTCTTTTTGTTTCCATTTTCCTTAAGAATTCTTCGTTGTTTACGCGCTCCATCAATGGTATTCTCATCATCCTACTGTAGAACCATTTTTTTTTTTGTTGCTTACAGTCTTCTTTTTATCTGATGGAAGATCGTACAGCATTCACTACTATAGAAGATATTACATAATTTTCCTGTTTCTTCGTACTTTTCTTAGCTTTTGGTTTCTTTAGCTTCTTTGAAAAGTAATCACTTCGGCCAATGGCTTAAATTATTTCTAAACTAACGTAATTTTCTTTACATTGGTAACTGAGAACGTGCTTGCAGCGTAATAGCCATTGGCACGTAAAGTGAGCTTGGCGTTTCGAGTTGAAATTCCAGCGTTCGCACAAATACCCTTCAAACAAGTGTGCATCCACCTCTTCCACCACCTAGCTGAGGATGAATCGTAGCGCAGATTGGCATCTCTAACCTTGATTAGCAACCAGTCTAAGAAAAAGGAAATTCTGAATTCAAAACCGGTTGGGCGCGGGTCGAGCAACTGCACCCCGTAAAAGCTTTATTGTTACATAAACCCTAGCAGCAACGCCTTGCGTGATCAAACCGGGGCGTTATATTGCCTCGGAGAGTCAACAGGACTTACATACAAACATACAAAATAATTTATATATGACGTCTGCAAAGCAAACTTTAATTTTATTTTAATTTCAATTTTTTCTTAAATTTTATAAACGATTTCTTGAGCTCGTAAAAAAATATGCTGACTAAAAATGCTCAAAAATTTAGACGTTTTATATTTCTTAGCTTTTTTTTTGTCCGGCTATATCATAGGACAGTCTACTGGATACCAGTAGAATGATACCGTAAAGTACAGTTTAGAATGCTTACCAGGTACCAATAGAATGATACTCTGAGGTACAGTTTAGAATGATTTCTATGTACCGGTAGAATGGTACAGTTTAGAATGATTTCCAGGTACTTATAGAAATAGGGAATAGTTTAGAATGATTACCTTGAGGTAGCAACCAGTGTTGGTACAATCTAATAGCGAATGACTGCCAAAAACATCCACCTACCCAGTACAGTTTGGAATGATTTCCAGGTACATATAGAAGTATTCTCTAAAGTATAGTTTAGAATGATTACCAGGTACCGGTAGAATGATACCGTAAATGCGATGGTTAAATAGTTTTGGGTGGTGGATAACATTATCAATGAGATCGATGGTCACGTGTTGTCCTACAACTTTGTAGACTAGAAGGTGTGCCGAGTAAATGCCTCTTATTTAAAAAAAAAAAAATAAACACCAACGACTATGAGAAAAATGACACAGAACGACAGTATTGAATTTCCTTGTCGGTTAAAGATAAAAATAAATTGAATCTTCAAATTCAGAAAGCCAGACGCACTGAAAGGAAGCCAATAAAGTTACATCTGTACACAGTGAAATAGAAAACTGGATTATATAAACAGTTAAACGTTTTCTGTTTAATCTGCAGTAATAATAGTTTCAATCATTACCAGGTCTCAAGATAAACGAAATCCCGTCGTTACGGAGACAATAGGACATTAGTTTTAAGAGGACTATTATTGGATGTTCTTTTTGGCTTACTGTCATATCCCGATAAATCACCGGTTTTTGCAAGATCACCGAAGTTAAGCAATGTTAAATCTGGTCAGTATCTAGATGCGTGAGCGCTTGAGAATCCCAGGTGCTGTAAGCTTGGATGAGCGGGTGGAGCAATAGATAACAGCTCAGAATTGAAAATCGGAGAGTCGAGTTCCAATTACAACAGATTCGTTATATTCACTTACTTGTAAATACCCTTGGGAAAGGTATAAATCAGCCTCTTCTCCCCCTCAAGCTATGGGTTAATTAGTAGAACTTGTATCAGTAAAAAATTATTATCTCCCCAAAAAGTTTTTTCTGGTTTTAAATAACCTGAAAAAGGTTGATAAGTCGTAAAAAACAAATCAATCTTCTTATTCGCTGCTTTCCTCTATTTCTCTTGCCTTCAATATGTCTTGTGAGTGTCAAATTATTTCATTATATGTCCTAAAGATTGAACTATTTTTTTCTGATTTTAATTGTATTTTTTCCATTTTTTTAAAAACTTCCCTATTAATCACATCTTCAGTCCATGATATTCTCAGCATCCTTCTGCAGAACCACATCTCTGTTGCCTCGAGTCTCTACTTAATCTGTGATGAAACTGTCTAACATTACTGCCATATGAAAGGACCAATATAACAGTTCAACGCTGTTATCTTTGTTTCTAGCGAAATTTTCTTGTTTCTTAATACTTTGCTCAGCTTTTAGAAGGCATCTTTCGCTATTCCAATTTTAATTAAAAATCTATTATATTCTAAAAGCAATTGATTTTTTAAAAATCGTTCTTCTCACCAATAGTGGTGGGCGTTTAATAAATGGAACACGCACACACGGACGGACGCACAAAGAGAAATAAAGAAAACTTAATGGTCATAATGATTGATTGATGGATTCGTTTTTTACGGCTTATCAACCCTTTTCTGGTTATTTTAAATAAGAAAATAGTTTTATGTTGTAATTTATTTTTTTGTGGGGTGATAATGATTTAGTGATACAAGTCTTACTAATTAACCCATAATTGGGGGGAGAAGGTGGGATTCTTATCTTTCACAAGTTTATTTGCCCGTTAGTGAATATAACGAACCCAACCGAAATTGGAAATTCGGCTCTCCGATTAACAGTTCTGAGCCGTTATCCATTACACTACCTGCACATCTGAACTTACAGCACCTGGTATTCCCAAGCGGTCACCCATCTTGCTACTTATCAGGCTCGGCGTTGCTGAACTTCGGTGATCGTATGGCAACCAGTATTTTAACGCTATATGGCCGTAAACCTGGTCATAGTGAGAATAGCCGTTTCCATGCAGGAAGCATTCGGAATTCAATGACTGAGCGGTCAGTTGAAATTTATAAAATATCTCTCTTTAGTTTTTCAGGGGAAAAATATATTTCTCAGGTCCACCCTCATCATTCTTGTTAGTATTGATATAATGCTTCCTTCCTAACCTTTTGTTTAAGTTACTGTGGAAAGTGAACATCTCTAAGCGTTTCGTTATAAACTGATGAATGAATCCCGAATGAAAAGTGAAGATTGAAAGACTTAAATTTAAATATTTGAAAAACATTAGGATCGAATTGTAAGAACTAAGTTTGCTTTTATAAATAAAGCGAGTGAATTATATTTTTTTCTGTCATCTTTTGGTTAAAAGACAAACTTGAATGAGCCATTAGCAAGCAACATTTATTCGTTACGTTTTCTGCTTATAAACTAAATCCAAAATACAAAGGAAGATATAAAAATAATCTTTTAGGCACCTCGACCTGATGTAATGGTTCGGAAGCGTGTCTTGCTAGATCATTTATGACTGAGTAGTGAGTTCGATCCTTACTGGGTGCCCCATACTTTCGGCCTTGTGCCACATCTAAGCTACGCTTAGAAAATCACAACAAAAATAATCGTTGTCCCCAACGACCAGGACGCGGACTAGTACCGGTCCGTGGATCATTTACAACGGGACCGCAAAGAAATAATTCAGTCAGTTATGTGCCATGCGCGATACACACTTAGGCGATCATGTATCTTTCGATACATGACTGACGAGGCAGATTTTTTCCCGCAGTAGGTTGCCATTTCTATCTGCGGTAGACCAGTTGCCATCCAAGGCTATAGAACCCGGTCTGTCCTGCTACTTACTCAGATCTTGGGGGGGGGAAGAAGAGGATTAATAACTTTCCTAAGGGTATTAGCACGTAAGTGAATATAATAGATTCGACTGGAATTCGAATATATATATATCTATATCAGGTCATCCAATAAGTTCTGTCCGAATTTTAACTTTTTGTTATAATGAACGAAATTTAAAGAGTATTTTATAATGTCTAATGAAGCTGAACATTATTTTTATGTTTAGATGCATTTAAACTGATCAAATTTTATTTCAGAGAACAATAAAATTAAATTTTGTTTGATTAAAACCTTGCTAACATGGAAGTACCCAAGAATCATTTGAGGCACATAATGCTTTATGAGTTCAAGAAAGGAAACTCAGCAGCCGAAGCGGCTAGAAACATTCACTCAGTTTATGGAGAGGAATGTGTGAACGAAAGAACTTGCAGAAGATGGTTTGCAAAATCCAGAAGTGGAGATTTCACCCTTGAAAATGAAGATCGAACCGGACGTCCAGTTGAGTTTCATGAAAAGCTTCTTGAAGCAGCCCTTGAAGAAAATCCTGCTTTATCAGTTGAGGAATTGGCAGTGGTTCTCAGTTCAAACCATACAACTGTCCATCGTCATCTTCAACAACTTGGAAAAGTTCCTAAACTTGGAAAATGGGTGTCTCATGAATTGTCTGAAAACAACCTCAAATCACGAGTTGACATCTGCTCTTCTCTCCATTCTCGCCAACTTGTTTCACCTTTTTTGGATAGACTTGTGACTGCCGACGAAAAATGGATCTTTTATCGAAATGTTAAACGTCGTAGACAGTGGCTTGGTAAAGGGGAAGGACCCCAGCCACAGCCGAGAAGGGAACTTCATGGGCAAAAGGTTCTTCTTTGAATCTGGTGGGATCGCCAAGGAATAATCTACTTTGAATTCTTACCACCTAATGCAACAATTAATGCTCAAATATACTGTCAGCAATTAGAGCGTTTGAACCAAGCTTTGAAGAAAAAAAGACCTGCTCTAGTGAATCGAAAAGGGGTGATGTTTCATCAGGACAATGCGCGACCCCACACAGCAAGAATCACGTCACAAATGATCGAAGAACTTGGTTGGGAGAAAATTTCTCATCCACCTTATTCTCCCGATCTTGCTCCTTCAGACTATCATTTGTTTTGTAGCTTACAGAATCATTTGGAAGAAACAGCTTTTGTAACACAGGAAGAGGTTAAAACTGACATTTGTGAGTTCTTCGAATCAAAGTCAAAAGAATTTTACAGTAATGGAATTAGTAAGCTTGTTAATAGATGGAAGGAAGTCATAGATAATCAGGGAAAATACATTGTTGATTGAATCTGTAATTTGGTCACTTGTTTTCTTTATTCAAAATTCGGACAGAACTTATGTGATGATATATATATATATATATATATATATATATATATATATATATATATATATATGTGTATGAACAAAAAGACGAGGAAAAACACTATTCTTCGCTGACTTGTTTCGTACTATGAGAGAATTTATCTAAGCAGAACTAGTATTTATTTTGTTGTACGTGTTTATATACAAGACTAAGGGTGTCATTGTTTTATCAAGATTTTTAAATTTGTCTTTTTTATTCATTTTGTTCCTTTACAGATACACTATCTGAAAATAAATTATATATAATTTTGGTGTTATCTACTAAAATTTATCTGATGTTAATATTATTTCACTTATTACTTTTACTTATATGTTGATCTATATGTGCACGAACTGCTTTTATTTTTGACAAATGACAAGTCAAGCTATGAGAAAGTGTGGTATATGTGTAGCCAATGTGAGGATTTGATGTTGTATGTTGATTGTTACTGTGAAACAAGTAAATTCTACATTCAACTGAAATTACTTTTATTATTTTTGATGCTGTGAAATTAAATGAATGTTGGATGCCTGTTTCGATTTTTGCAAAGAACAAAGGAAGATTCCCTCTTTCAGTCGGGGACGGTGCAAGGGTCTTAAGCGCTCCCTCCGAATCTATGGTACGCCTCCCTCCAAATCTTTGATACGGACCCCCACTCTACTACATCTCAATTTTCATAAGGTAGTATTCATATAAAATACAAATTTTATTGTAACCTAATTATGTGTAATAATGGACCATATGCAATACAGGTGAACAATTCAACTAGAAAAAATGAAAATAATTACAATGTGTCTAAACATTAGAGACATGTCATAATAAATCATTCGGTACTACTATAGTAGGGTATCTACTATTCATTTTATGGTATGATATTTACCAACTTTTGGAATGGATTAGGTTTAGGGGTTAGGAGTTAGGGTTAAAGGCAGTGAACTGGTTATGTATTAAAAATTATTAACATTTTTTTTTACAAAAAAAAACATACAAAAAATCATCAAATAGTGATTTTAATGTTTGTAATGTAAACTGATTTGATGTCATTTAAAAACAAAACAAAACAAAAACAGTATTCAGATCATCGATTTTTTCCTGAGCATTTTCCAATAAAGAGTGCATCGTCATTTACGGTTGATCGCAAATGCCTCGCTACTGATCGTTCCATCTTAAATAAATCAACAATGTTTGCGGCAATTTTAAAACATCAACTTGAGATTTTTCTTGTTAAAAAGTTGTATAATTTTAACACATTCACCATAAAAAATATAGCAATTCATGGGTTTGGACAAAAAATCACCTCAGAATAACGTCAAAATCCGAGAAAATCGTTCATCCTAAAAAGGATGAACGATTTTCTCTGATTTTGACGTTAGAACATTAGCAATCAGTTAAAGTTATACCACTAATAACCATGGGTATATCATACCCGATTTTGAAAATATCAAAAAAAAAAAAAAATTAAATACAGGGTGTCCATAAAGTTCGTATGCACTTTAAAAAATTTATAACTTTATTTGTATTTCCGACAGAAATAATCCGTAAAAAAATGTTATAAAGTTTAATGTACCTAGTTTTAAATATAGCTAAAATAACTAATGTGATTTCAGGCATTACTGTAAATCAGTTGGCAAATATTTTCCGTGAACTGCAAAATCGTATTATCCTTTGTATTGCTAATGATGGAGGAGATGTGGAAACTTAAATAAAATTTCAATAAAACCCTAAAAATATAGATTTACTTCTTTCTAATCCTTTTTACAAATTATTTCTATCGCAAATACAAATAAAGTTATACATTTTTCAAAGTGCACACGAACTTTATGGACACCTATATAAATCTTTATTTGAAATATTTTACATGCACTTCAAACTTTGTACTCTGAGTTAACATTAGGAACTGAAAAACATTATTTAGGTAAGAAAATCAGGTACTGAAAATTGTAATTAAAAATAGGAAAATTTGCGCTGGATATTATACACCATGGTTAGTGTTCTAAAGTTAATAATCAATTCTGCTTAATTTATAAGTGCAGGTAAAAAAATTGCAAATGTTGATAACACAGCGAGGGTCACAAAGTACTGCCCAGGGCCCCCAATCAGGTCGGAGGTAGGGAGTAGTACGCACCAGCCCTGTCTTTCAATGACTTCCAAACAATTTCTCTGACCATATCCCTATTTTAGGGTCAGGCTTCCCCATGTGTTCTTTGCATGAGTCATAACGACCTTCACCGGGGCTCTTCTCAAGGATCTTCTGTAACGCTATTGAATTTATATTTTTTGTATCATATGTTACAAATACACCTATGGGGTTTTAGATGAGCAATTATTGTCGTCACGAATTTGAAATTTTAAAATGTCCTGTGTTTTAATAGTAAGATGTAATTAATAAACGGTTTATTATAAACCAAACCACAGGTTCGTTACTTAAATCCCCAACTAGTAGACAGTAGCGACCAAAGAAGTTGAAAATCATTGGTGAATTAGTTCGCGACAATTTTTTTAGACAAGGTTTTTATTTTCTAGCAAACAAAAATCATAAAAACTAAAAAAAATATCAGAAAAAAAATAATTTAAAAGTGGGTGTGTGGAAATCGCCAGAACAACTTTCGGTATTACTACTACTCTACTGTGTAGCCTTAAAAAACAAACAAACCAAAACAAAACAGGAATGTAAAAAATGAAATTCCATAACCACACATCCTTTTGGTTTGTAAGGTAAAACAACAAAAATAATTCCACTTTTTCCGGTGTTTTTTTTTTTTTGTTTTTTTTTGTTTTTTTCATACAGGTTGTAAAAAAACGTGGGTGGAGTCTCCCTGTGGAGCAACGGTTAGAAAACTAACCCGTCAGATGCCGTGAGTCCGACCCTCACTAGGTGCCCTACGCAGGGTGACTTTGCGTCTTGTCTTGCTAAGTTAAATTGAAATCACAGAAACAGGCACACAGACATACGAGAGGGAAACAAAATCGCGCACGCGTTAGCGTAGAAAGTACTTTTTTTTTTTTAGGTTTTTAAAGCCAAGGGTTTCCTAAGTGGTCGACATCGATCCCTGGCGTTGATAGGACGATCCAGTGGGGTCGATATATGCCTAGGGGTTAAAAGGGAGTCGATAAATATATCGTAGTTACGTAGTAAGACTAAAAAAAAAAAAAAAGAACAAACAAAAAAACTTGCCAATTCCCAACCAAATGATTAGGAGCAAGGACATTAATGATGATAATTTTTTTTTTATCTCAAACAAGACGGCCTCAGACAGAGAGCATATTATTATTATTATTATTATTAATTTATTATTATTATTATTATTTTGTATTTCTTTTGTATACACATTTCCTTTCGGGTCCCAACCAGAGACCTAAGGCCAGAAATGGCTTCATGACATTTTCCACTGATTAATTTCTCTAAAAAAAAAAAAGAAAAAAAAAGAAAGAAAAAGAAAGAAAAAAACTGTTAGTCTTATCACACACATTTTACATAAAGCAGAACGCTCTTCGCAATGTGCGAGTGAGCTGTACTACTACTTCTACTACTACTACTTATTATTATTATTATTACTATCAAACAAAAAAACACATGAAATATAGGAAGTGACCGAAATTGAGAAAAAAGTAGTAATGGAACTCAAAGCCAAATGGATTCTTATCAAGAAGAAACAATAATGAAGGAAGATGACAAAGGGATTTACACTTTTTTAATAATAAAAAAAATAATTGTTTACAATTATTTCTGTTTTCCTTGTGCATAGCCTGGGGGTTGATGAGTGATCAACGATGCCATGAGATCGATCGTCTAAAACTCTAAAAAGTTTTGGACCCTAAAATTTAGTTTGAATTTTTAATAATATCGATAAGTTTTAAAATTAAAAATTCATAAAATAAAAACAAATAGACTTTACCTACTAAACGTTCTTCAACAGTAACACTCTCTCTAACACATCGGTCTTAGTGACTCTTCTTAGGGATGTGATTCGTAATATGACACTTTTTTCGGCCTCTGCTATGTTACACTTGTCAAAATCATTGTAGGAACTAATTTTAAAAACTGTATCAGTCATAATCATCAAAAGATTTCTAATTTAGTAAATATTATTAAGTAAAAATCTAGGGGCAAAAAGAAAGCTAATGTGTTTCGGCTTTTAACACGTGGTTGTCTCGGTGATCGACATTATGAAATTTTTTACGCTTGTATTTATTTACTGCTTTGCTTATAGTGTGTCTCCTGAAACTGTGATCTATAAGAAAAATCTTTTAACAGTTAAAAGATTTTTCTTATAGATAACACACACAAAATAAGTTTTTCATCATTTTTTTAAATGAATCCTATGTTTCGAAAAAATCGCTTTAAGTTTTATGTCGAATAATGTTTTTGTTTAGTTTATATACAAAAACAAAAATAAGGCTTTAAAAAAAAAAAAAAAAAAAGAAGAAATGACGTGAGTTAAAAAAAATAAAAAGTTATATGCCGCATCGTTTTTTTTTAAGCATAAAACAATTATTTTTCGAAAAGAATATTAATGTCAAAAAAATCTTCATAATATCAACTTGATCAACATTGAAAAATTTAATTAAAAACAAAAAAAATTAACGCTTGTTTTCAATGTTGATCAAGCTGATAATAATGATTTTGACATAAATAATAATAATAATAATAAAAAGAAAATATTGTCAGTTTACCATCACGGCACAACAGTGCGTGTGTGTTATTTTTAAAAATAAAAGTAACAACACTTACACACACGCACTTTTGTGTCGTGATGGAAAACTGACAATATTTTCTTTTAATTATTATTATTATTATTATTATTATTTCAAAAAAATTATAACATTATCAACTTGATCAACATTGAAAAATTTAATTAAAAACAAAAAATTTACACTTATTTTTCAATGTTGATCAAAAAAGAAAATATTGTCAGTTTTCCGTCACGACACAACAGTGCGTGTGTGTTATTTTAAAAAATAAAAAGTAACAACAGTAACACACACGCACTGTTGTGTCGTGACGGAAAACTGACAATAATAATTTACTTTTATGCATATTATTATTATTATTATTACGTCGACGACAATAACAAGAACAAATCGATTTTAAAATACTCTCAGTTTTAACATTCTTTTTTTATTTGTTCACAAACAGCAGTCAATCTAAAAAAAAAAAAAAAAAAGAAAAAAAGAAAGCACGAACACACAGACACACAACTGACAGCCCAAAACGTTATATCTACGTCGAGATTCAAGTCTGAACATGTCCGAGTCCTGAGTATAAATACGTTCTTTGGGGGCTTCCTTGCTCATTCTCAGATCGCTCGTGAAAGAGATCGGTTGTCATCTTACAACAGAAGCATTCTTTATTAATCAAATCGGCGTACCAGACTCCGAAAAAAAAAAAAAAAGACAGAAAAGACATCTATTTTTGTCACGCTCCTGAACGAAAATATACTTTTTTTTAAAGTTATTTTTTTGTTCACTTCATTAGTTCATTTATTTACGTTTTTTGAAGTTTCTCAAGTGACAATGTTCAGTGACGACAGTCAATCGAGTTTCGGATCGAACATCGATGAATTGCTATACGAAATCGTCGGCAATGAAACTTTAGATAAAGAAGTACAGGAAACGGCGAAAAGGTGTGAAAATGAAGGAAAATTGTCAAGTATACTTAAATTAGAACTAAAATCAAAAATTCAACTAAAAAAATTCAACAAAGGTGAAAGTTTCACTGTTGAATGGAGAGAGAAAGAAGAAACTCAGGTAAGATTAAGAACTTTTTTTTGTTGTTTTTGCGGTTATTCTTGCTTTTAGTTTTAAAGCTGTCGGATTTTATTTTTATTTTTTTAGTTGAAACTATAATTGTTAAAAATAAAATCTAAACAAGTTTTTTTGTTTTGTTTTTTTTCGTTATTGCAAATAACATTTTTTCGTCCTTGAAATTAAAGAAAATAAGTTTTGTTGTACATTTCAAACTTATTCATTCATTCTGATTTTTTTCAAGTTTGATACTTAAAAAAATTAATATCCAATTTTTTAATGACGAAGGCGACCAAAACATTCTGAATTTTCTTTATGTGAATTGGCATGCTTTTTTTTTGTTTTTGTTTTTTTGTCGCTGCTTTTCCTAGATCTCAGTCTACCCTTTCAATTTAAAATCCATAGATGGTGAGAGAAAAAAACAAAACAAAAAAAAAACGGATGCATGCTTTTCCCCAAGAGCATTTGTGCGAAAATGAACGCAATAGACTAGCTCGAAATTTGAACTCTACTCACCGATTACACTTTTTGTGCTGATATCCACTACACCAACCGCACACCCTTAATTAGAAACAGCTAAAAAAAAAAAATTAAAAAAAAATAAAAATTAAAATTAAAAAAATTAATAATATCACTTTTTATGTTGAAAAGTGCGCCCGCATGCGATCGTGGCCGGCCATAATTTTGTTTTTTGCATATAATTTTTATCTTAATTTATTATTTTATTTTATTTATTTTTTTGCATATATATTATTTATTTATTTAATTGTTTAACTTGATTTAATGAAACCTACCATGGATATCATTCCCTTTAAAAATATTAAAGCAAAATAAACGAAAAACTAAACTGTCTTCTGAACATTTAATCAGCGGTAAAAGCTCCGTTGGCGACTTTACCAAAAAAACTCATATCATTTTTGTTTTGCTCATTCGCATTGAATTTATACAGATATGCGTGATTGAGAAAAATTCCCGCCACTCGAATTCAGGTGATTTGGGGGTGGGAGGGCATCCATATATTTTTTTTTTTTATCAATTATTTTTTTGCTTAAATTTTTATTTTTATTCATTAATTTTTTTTTTGCTTATAATCTTTATTTTAATTCATTAATTTTTTTTTATTTTTAATTAATTCATTAAATTTTTTTGCTTATAATTTTAATTTTCATTAAAATTCATTAATTTTTTTTTCATATAATTTTTATTTATTTAATTGTTTTTAAATTGATTAACGAAACCGATTCTGGAGATCGTTCCCAACTAAAACATTATTAAAGCAAAAATCTTAGGACCAGGGAGGCGTATTCGTTAGGTTTTTGTAATTTTTGTGAAACTGAAAGTTATGTGTTATTTTGCTAAGCTTGACTTTCGTTGAATATTACAAAGTTGCAACTATGGGGTACCCAGGGAAGATCGAACCCGCTACTAATGATTTACGACTTGTTGATCATTTGCACAAAAAAAAAAAAAAAAAAAAACTATAAGGCATCCGACTGAAAGTTAGATATTAGAAATCATTTTTTTATGCTTTGCTTTTTCGTTTTTTCTTTTGTTTTCTTTGATTGTTAATGTTATTTGATTCAACTGTTATGAAGCAATATGTGTGTTACGCGTACACACAGACAAAATTAACAGTGTGAGGACTCAGACAATTCAAATATGTGCCTTGATAATTTAAAAAAACAAAAACAAAAAAAAAACAACAAAAAAAACGTGGTATATGGTGGCAAGGTCATATTCTGGATGTCCACTGAAGTAATAATACCTAAAGTTGCTGTGAGATGACACTGATACCAACTAAGAAAGAAAAAAAAAAAAGAAAGAAACAAGGACAAAAATAACTTGGCACAAGGCAGTGATAATAGAAATAAAAAAAAATAAAAGATATATATATATATTCAAATTCAATAAAGAAAAAAGAAAGAAAGAAAAAACGAAAGAAAAGAAAAAAGAATTCAGTGGCATGGGTGTGTCCTAGTTGGGATGAAAATATTTGGATAACAGGTTGGAATACGTCAAGTTGACGTCAAGAAGTAAAAAAACTTTTACCAGTTAGTTAGCCACTGTTAGCGGTTACTGCTGGAACTACTATTTATTGATTTTTAATGCCGTGTCCATTCAGAGCGTTGATAGTTATAGCTATCCACAGCTTCTTTTTTTCTCCAATGAATTGACACAACTTCTTGGGAGAAACAAATGCTTTCTCCACAGTTTTTGAATTCGGAGTTTCACTTCGCTTAGACTGGCCACCATCCAAGGCTCAAGAGCCTACTTTGCCTTTGAGGTGGGGTAAGAACCAATGGATTCATGTCTTTCCCAAGGGTATTGGTGAGAAAGTGAATGCAACAGACTAGACCGGTTGACCGGTATCTGAATTAGGTTGGTCAACGGCCATTTTCTACAGGCTTGTTTGTTTTTTTTTCCGAAATATTCCTCTAAAATAGGAAACAGCATGAAATACTCCTCAAAAGTAAAAAGTAACGAAATACAAAGCAAATAACGATATAATACCGGGTGTATGGGTGGTGTAGTTTCGGTATATTAATTTTCACGCAAATATTCTTAGGAAAAGGCATGAATCCTCCCAGCTTGGGGTTAGGGTAGATTGAGTTCTTCAGCCTTGTGTGGAAACCAGTTTAGAAGGAAAACTCTGAATTAAAAACTGTATGAAGCCCTAGCAAAGCCCATACTATGCAGCTAATGAAAGTATCACAGAGTCAATGATCTCGAATGTGGTCAGCTAAATTGATTGATAATTCAGAATACTAAACAATCATATATTTTTATTGATGTGAAAAGTATTTATCAAATAGTTTTTGTTGAGTTTATACTTTCTTCAACGACAAGTTTAATAATGTCATTACAATTCTAAAAAATATTCTGTGTTTTAAGATGTGAGTTCATTGATTTTTATATTCACAGCCACGGGAGAATGAATTTATTAGTTACTTACTATGACTTGATTAAAATTTTAACAATTATGGAAACAAGAGGACAGATCACCGGCGTGTTACTTCTTGCCCTATACCTGGTCCCCACCCTTAATTAAAACGGGGAAGACTATGCGTATAAGGCCTGGAGAGACTTGCCTAAGCCCCCATTGGATATCAATAGAAGAATATTTTTCCTCAATTGTGACGCTTACTAAAAAATAAGATTCCTCATGTTCTATACCTGGTGTCCACCTTTTATCTAAAATTGCTGATGGTGTTTCTTCTTGCCCTATACCTGGTCCCTACCTTGTGCATCTGATCGGCAGGGATCCTGTGTATGTGGCTAGCAGAGGCCTACCTAAGTGCCTTCTCGGTGAAATGCTCTTCTTGGATTCAGGTGGTGGCCGTTTGCCCTATGCCTGGTCCCCATGTTTATTTTTTATCATGGTTACCTTCTATAGGGACAATGGAGTCCAACCATTACCCATTCTGTTATTTATTGACCTTACAGCAGAAAATGAACCGTACAAAAGTATTAATTTGTGATATTTTTCTTCATTTTTTTTTCTTTTTCTTTTCATAGCTGACGCCTGAAGATTTGACGAGAAGGGAAGAATTGAAAGAGAGAAACAAATTGTCCGCACGGAAACACAGAATGAAGAAGAAACAAGAAAAAGCTGACATTCAAATCGTACGTTTGTTTTCTTTTTCTTATATAAATATCACCAAATTTAGTTTCTTTTGACAATAAAAAGAGCTTTGTATGCTTATCTTTTAAGCCAACTGTACGTAGCAATTACTTAAACACAAATACCTTTGGTAAAGGTATGAATCCATCACTATTCCTCCCAGCTATGGGTTGAATAGCAAGATAGACCGGGTTTTTTAGCTTTGGTTGGCAACCTACTGTGGGAAAAATCTTCTGCCTCGTCAGTCGTGTACTGCAAGATAAATAATTGCGCAAGCATGTATCACATGTGGTACTGAACTGACTGTACGCAGCAGTTATCTCCCTTGTTATTCATTCGTTCCACTTAAGATATTTGAAAAGTATTTTTTTTTTTGCTAATTTTAATGTAAAAGCCATCATAAATTGTTCAGTTTAGTTTGTGCTTTAAATCTCTTCTCATTTAATACAGTAATTATATTTGATGGCATTTATCAATAATTTTGCAGTCAAGTCAAAGGTCAATTGTTATATATCCTCCTCATCCTCATAATCTCAATTTCCTACTTTTTCTTCTTTCACTTGTATCACACATATTCTTCATAATTATTTTTAACAGTAACCCTCTACTTTGAATAACTCTTGAGCCTTTTAATGGGTGAACTTTAATATTTTATAAAAAAGCACTATTCAAATGATGGTGATTTTTCAAGCGTAGCTTAAATGTGGCACAAGGTCGAAAGTATGGAGTGCCCAGTAAGGATTGAACTCACTACTCAGTCATAATTGTTCTTATGAAACAAACTTGCTAATCATTACACCATGTTGATGATTGTAAAAAAATCAATCAGCCATTCTATATACCAAAACTTTGCCCAAACGTTTTGCTAACTACTGGTAAAAATCCCAAATCATTGAGATACCCAATGAGGATCAACGTCACTATGCTAGTGAAGTGGTTTGTGGGACTAACATAACTTTGGTGAAAGGCTAGAGTCAATTTTGAAAGCAGTGGGCATCAGACTACGCTAGTGAAGTAGCCTGTGAAATAGACTTGTTCAAAGTTAATATATTTAACAGCATAAAAAATTTGTCTATATCTCTGAGATGAGGTTTTATGACTACTTGCATTATTTACATTATTCTGACTGTTATCCTCATTTTCATTGCTATATTCACAACGTTTCGGCTGTTGTACACTCCGGCCTTCTTCAATATCTGTCTATATCTCTGAGATGAGGTATTATGATTACTTGCATTATTTACAGTATTCGAATTGTTATCCTCATCTTCATTGCCATATTCACAACATTTCAGCCATTGTATGCTCCAGCCTTCTTCAGGTGACACATGGCCCAGTGGATAAAGACATCAGTTAGATCCAGTGACTAGACCCAAAGAGTTGTGAGTTTAATACCAGGCCACATCAGTGGTGAACCAAAACGTGGAGAGTTTAGTTAAAGGGAAATAACTGAGACATCAGGAAGAGGCATGGCACATGGAACTAGAACAATCTACCCTGGTGGACAAAATAAAGGGTTTGGTTCAGTTCAAAATTCCAGTCACTTGAAGTAGGCCAGAGCATACAACAGCCGAAACAATGTGAATATGGCAATGAAGATGAAGATAATAGTCTGAATAATGGCAATAATGCAAGTAAGCACAAAAATATAGATGAAAATGGATGCTCCATCTCTAGAAAGTGTCTCATACTCCAGTGGTTGGCAAAAAAGAAAACCGAGCATTTAAGTAAATCACTCTCCCATCAGCATCTTCCCAAACCTTGAAGGCAACAGAAGCCCAAAGACATTACTTCTTCATCCCCACTAGTTGACATTGATGCAAATCAATAAAAATAGGATACCACTTTTAACCAATTATTTTAATTGTTTTTTTTTTTTTTTTCACTTTCAGGAAATTAATGAATTGACAGTGAAAAATCAAAATCTACAGCAAATAATTAAAGAATTGGAATCACTAAAAAGGAAATACATCAATTTCGGAAATTTAACAGAAGATAAAGCAACTTGAAGACCAGAAGAATAGGGAAAACACTTCTCATGACTTCATTCCTGACTCTTCAGGCCAAGACTCAATCCCTGATCAACACTTCAGATCTACTTTGCCCTCCTGAAATGAAAGCATCAAGTAACATTTTTGCAGAACAAACGTTGAGGAATTACTTCTAATGAGGTTGTCAGTGGAAAAGTTGGTTTGGCACCTGGTTGGACTCTTAGATTTTTATTCCTTAGAATTGGCCAAATTTTACTCTAAAAATGTAAAAAAGAAAATCAACAAAAATGTTTTTTCTTGAAGCCTTTCAACTGGTTAAAGTATTTGTTGATTCTTGTTTTGACATTTTTTTTTTGTTAAACAAATCAAATTTTTGTTAATTCCTGTGATCTAAATTTTTTTAACCGTTGTGACAGTAAAATGCTGAAATATGGCTACACAGATTTCAGCATTGGAAATTTGTATTTTTGAACATAATCTCCTTCTCTGTCAATGAATTCTTTTAAAAAAAAAAGAAACTGCAAAAACATTTAAAATCCCGGTAATTACAAACCCATTCGCATTACTATTAGATACACACTAAAATCAATTGTCAGATGCTGGAACAAACAGTAAAAGTGTTCATCAACTACAACTACCATCCTACCTACTTCTAACGCTGTGTGGGTAATAGTAACATTAGTTCAACAAGTTGAATGCATGTGAAACCAATGAGAATCAAATAAGACAAAAGTAAAAATACCAGAATGTCTTTCTTTCATCAATCATTCTCTGATGAAGCTTTAATAAAAGTGAAACATGTTAGATTGATAAACATTTCTTATTTGTTCTTTGTCTTATCATCCTGTTGGATTCCAATCCATATTTGATCTATATTTGATGCTAATTCATATATATATATATATATATATATATATATATATATATATATATATGTAAAATGGGGAAAATTTTATGACAAAGTTTTCTTGCAATGCATTTCATCAGACTAAATTTGTTATGTTGGTGTGACTACACAAATGTGCATGAATGATTGATGCTGGGAATTTTAAATTAATTTTTTTTAAATTTATCTGATTAGTAAATATCCCACACTGTGATGATAGAATTTCTGCCAGGAATAGTGAAATGTTGTAACAGGGTGCAAATTTAGTGTGGGGATAATAAAAGTGATAAAAAGAAAAAGAATGTAAAGAAAATCAGTTAGATTAAAAAGAAAAAAAATAATACAAGTGGATCCTAGTAATATAAAAATATTAAAACTGATCCACCAAAGAATTTCATTTCATATTGAGGGTTGAAAAGACAGACAACCACTTTCATCGTCTGCTGAAATAGTCTATTCCCCACATGAGGTAAAAAAGAATTTTTGATTATTCATTCTCTCATTATATATATATATATATATATATATATATATATATATATATATATATATAAAGATTAGAACATATCAAATTCTTTTTGTACAATTTGTTAAGTTCTAATGTTTGTATGAGTGAGATTTTGGATAAGGTCTGAAATTTTTCTCCTAGAAGCACTGACTGATGGTCAGTGCCAAAGATAAAGATAACTTTAGGAAAAATACAGAGTAATGAAAATGTTTAATGTTAGAAATTCACAAATCAACATCTTTACATAATCAAGTATTTGGAATAATGAATGAGTCCTTTTAATTCCTAATCTACAATATCATTACTGAATATATTGATATTTTAGTAAGAAAATGCATCTCATTAAAGGAAGTTTTGTGATAGCTTCCTCAGTACGTTTTCTTTCATTATTTACATTACTGTTGGAGCTGTAGTTTATAGGGGTTTCGACCCAGAGAATTCTGTCACTCCATCAGAACTGAAACATTTTTAATTTAATTTTATAAGCTTTGCTTGTGTTTTTCTCAAGAAAATTTTTTTGTTTTCACTTTTTTAAATAAATAAATAAAAAAAAAAGATTTTCCTTCCAGAAAGAAATTGTTTTTAAAATAAAATTATTTTTGAAATGAAAAATCCTTGTTTACTTATTTTTTGAGATTTGCTTTTTGTTTATTAAATATCCACTGTTACAGTTAAGCAACAACAAGCCTGGTCATTAGTAGAAGGTTGACCAGTTGAGAATACAGGAATACCAGGTGCTTTAAGCTTGGATGTTAGGATAGTGTAATAGATAATGGCTCAGAATGAGAAATTAGATAGCTGAGTTCAGTTTGAATTACAGTCTGGTTTGTTATATTCAATCACACACAAAAAATACCCTTGGTATGAATTTACTTCTTCTCCACTCTAGTTATGGGCTAAATAGTAGAACTTGTATCTGAAAATCATTATCATCTAAAATATTGTTAATACAATATTCACTCGCAAAAAGAAAAATATTCTTACAATCCAAAAATAAGTTTCACCTTTAAATAACCTAATAAAGGTTGATAATCCATAAAAAACAATAACTGTTCAGTATATATTTATTTTCAATATGTGGGTCCCAGTTATGGGCAAATAGTAAATCTTGCCAGAACCTGATGTCATTTGCGGCTGCATGCCATAGGACATTGCTTGGCATGCCATATGTGGCAGACATGCTGTAGGTTGCCAGCCCCTGGCCTAGAACATTTAAAAGGATTATATATATATATATATATATATATTTGTATATTTAGGCAGCAATCCTTCATTTATACATGTTTCATTAAAAATAACAGACAAGGTACTACGGTTAAGCTTTTTATTTAATTTTTCTTGTGTTTGAACAAGAGCTTTCTTTTCTGGACAAAGAGTGTGTAAAAACTGTCCAAATGTTTTATAGTTCCGAGTGCTTTCGGCTATACCTTTAGCCATTATTAAGGATGATTCGATTTTTCAGCTTAATTGAGTGTGTGCATTATGTGTATATCTTAGTGTGTTGTAGGGATGTTTAATTTCCGAATATGGTTAGCACATTGTGGCCTTGTTCGTAGTTAATATTGTTAAGAGTTAGCTTTTTCTTTTTTATTAAAGCTTCCATTATTTTTTATCTTTTTTTACAGGTGGATGCAGTTATTATATTTGTGTTTTCTACATATTCAAACAGGTTTGGTTAAATAATTTAGACATATCATGTCAATTAGTTTTCATTTTGATCATTTCAATTTCATGGATTAATTTTTTGGTAAATTTAGAAAATTGTGTAGGAAAAATGCCAAAATTTTCTTTTGAATAGTTTTTATTTTCCTAAGTACTTTCACTCTCATCTGAGACTATCTTCAGAGTGTTAAGTTGCCTGTGATTATGTATATGTGTTTCTGTGAATTTAAAACATTTCAACAGTACATTTTTTTTACTGCTTATGCAGTGTTCTAGATTTTAAGGTTCACACATTCTTTTTGTTTTTTTCATGTAAGGGGAGTAACTGTTTTGCTTTTGTTCATATGTATGTAATAATTTTTTTCCTAAGCATTTAAGGACTTTGTTGCTATACTCATAGTTAAGTTTATTTATTTTGGGCTTTTATATAAAGGGCTTCATAGAGTTTTAGTTTTTGCTTGTTATTTTTTTATGTAATATAGATGTATTTTCAAATAATATCCATGTAATCTGTGAGTGTGGGCATGAATGTTCCTTTAAGTGCTGATGTATTGAGCTATGTTCAACCAAATGAAATGTAAGTCTTTTTGCTAGCATCATCATAGTAAAGCCAATGCATGTATTGACATTTTTATCAGAAATCTCCTAAAGGACATTTAAATTGATATACAATGTTGGCCTTTTGCAAGATGCTAGTTGGTCAAGAAGAGTTGTTTTGGACAACTAGGTTGGTTGTATAAATTTAATATAGTATATGATTCATTTTATTTTTTTTCTTGGATAGGTGGCAGATATATTAGTGTTTATGAGTTCTTTAGGATTTTTTCCTCCTGTTTATATTTGGAATGCATTTGATTACAATACAGTAATTTGATATGTTTAGAGTCATTTGATAATGTATTGTATTCATTTTTATTTATGTTAATATTCCTAATAGTTTGTCTAATTTATTAATCAACAATGTAACTAGGGAAGTCATTATTAATGAGGGTTTGTTTAATATTTTTTAATTAAGTGTAGAAAATATTTTTTGCTGAAGAATTTGATTTTCTACAGTTTATTAAGTTTCATATAATAGTTATTTTGTAACTTTTAGGGCATTCACTTTTATAGTTAAGAGTGAACGTGTTTATACTAGTTGTTTTTTTTTTATAAGGAGAGGTAGTACATATTATTATTCCTACTGTTTATGAATACATTGAGGAATGGGATTTTTTTGTCCTTGTTAAGTTCATATGTAATCTTAAGTACAGAGCTTTTTGAAAGTTTTCTTGTAGTTCATGTATTTCATCTATGTCTTAGACTAGTGGCATTATCGCCTTATTTGAGGTGAAATGATTAAAAAAAAAAAAAAATGTAAAAAAACCCGGACATATTAAAATTGTATATAAAAAACAACATACAAAGGTAAGAAAAGCAAAGAGAATAAAATAAATCCCCATAAAGAAGTGAACTGAAACAGTTGACCAGTTTTTGACCTTCCATCTTCAGAGCCTATTGAGGACAAACATGTAAATTTTGTGAACAAATAAATAATAAATTAAGAACATTCAGGGAATCAGCAGAGGACAGAAAACAAAAACATTATAATTACACTCCAATTATATTAAGGCCCAGCAGCCACTCCTCCTGCAAGTCATTCTCAAATCTTATAATAAATATTAAGTAGGAGAAATAGATTAATTTAATTACTATGAAGAATTAGTCTTTGACAGAATTGTCAGTAGTTATAATTTAGTACTACTTTGTCTGAGATAGAATTCTATTTACAACATGTTGTTTATGCTATAAAAACAGGTATATTAAAATTGTACATAAACAACAAAGGTGGAAGAAAATTAAGGAGAATAAAATAAATATCCATAAAAAGGTGAATCGAAACAATAACAACAATAAACAAGAAAATAACAAAAAAAAAGGCTAGCTATTTTTCGATCCTCATTCTTCAAAGACAATTGAGGACAAAAGTGTAAATTGTGTGCAAAACATTAAAAAAGTGAATATTCAAATTGTATGTCTCTACACTTGGGTGCATGTATTCATATTTTAATGCAATTGTAGAGGACCGTGTGGGTTTAATGGAATCCTCCATATTTGCTACTCACCCCTGCGGAAAAATGCACTCTTCCCCCAAATAAACTTTAACCAATCATCATTTCACTTTTTCAAACTTGATTTCTCATTGGTTAAAAGGACCCCTAAAAATGTAGCAAGTTGTGACAAATCTGTTTTCCCGCTCACCTATCTGGAGCCAGTTTGAAACCCAAAAAATCAATAAATAGGATCGCTTCACTTGATTCTGGCAATCAGGAACTGAGTCTTTGAGAGATGCCAACAAACTCCATGCACGCCAGCACACTGACTCAACAACCGCCACTCTCTCTCAGCAACTCAACACAACTCAAAAAGTCTTGCCCCATGAATTGGCCCAACTTATAATTTACTAGAAAAAGTGACATTATCACTACCGAAGTAGTAATTGTATATTTAATCAACTTACATCATATCACTCAAAGGCACATAACTCCTTATGACTTTAAACAATATTTTCAATTGTCGCACACATACACACTTGTATTTGAACCCACACAAGTGAAATTTCACCTTGCAGAGATCAAACTGTTTTAATTTCATAGACAAACCTTAACTACAAGCTTTCATACACCAAATCACTGTATGGTCACTCCTTACAATTTTATCTCACTTATCACATTGAACAAGTAATTTTAAATTCACTTTGTGTATATCAAACGTATATAAATGCATGTTATTTGTTGAAATCTATAACTATGTTGTTTCTCCTTAATTTCTTCCAATTGAATTGCCTTCAAATGATTGTTTATTTTATTTGTTGTGGATGAATGTTTAATGAGCGCGCGCATTTTTAAGCCTTCACACAGTCTCACCTTCTCACGCATCCAATTAGCTTAAATTCCGCAACAGGTTTGCGTGTTGTAGGAAGACAAGCTGTTTACTCCTGCTAGTAGAAGGTCCGACTACAAGAACATGCCAGAATCAAGTTGAGTCCAACCGAAGATGTAAAGAAAACAAACAATATATATCAACAAATATATATATTAAACAACAAAATTACAATGGACATAGGCATTAACATTTGTGTTTGTGTGTGAACGTAAAGAGTTTGTACGTACGCGTATGTGTGTTTCATGGCGTATACCCACAAGTGGACGAAAACGCTGATTTTTGCGATACATCACATTTTTAAATGTTTCCGCTAAAATGCAAAGTAAAAAGAAATTGACCCGCTGCCCCACTCAGCAAGATGTGGCACAAGGCCGAGTTTAAAGTGGGGTATCCGAGGCGGAAGGCTCGGGCAAAAATTCCCTAGAGACCACGTAAAAATGGAGTCAGTTTCTCGAGATGAGACTGCCCCTCGGCAGAGCCTAGTCTGGGGGACACCCTCTGACATAAGCCGATATTTAACAGTCCCCCCCCCCACAAGGAATGTATGCGGCACAAGGCCGAGTTTAACGTGGGTCTGTCCGAGCCCGTAGACTCGGCCAAAAATATTCCCTTAGAACCCGCATAAGCGGGTTCGGGATCTGTCTACCTTCCTGGACGAAACTTTGCCCTTCGGCAAAGCTTCGTCCGGGTTCCTCTCTGCCAAAGCAGAGAGTTCGACAGACATCGCACACAGTCAGAGACATAAGCCAGAACGAGAAAAGAAATCACCTAGTATTTATAGTGTAGGGAGAGCGTGTCCTAGTGAAATATTTGGAGAATTAAGGAGGAGTTAACTCCAACACAATGACAGACCTAAAAATATTCCTACAAAATTTAAAAGAAAAAAATTTCCGAATTAAATCTATTACCGAAAAATTTCCGAAAAGTTAAATAAATCTTATAATTATCTTATTTTTTCTTAAGGCTTTTTCTCCGACGTTATGATTTATTTGCTCAGCCCAAGGTAGAGGATGTCCGGGGGTGGGGAATGTATTATTCCAATGTCTTATTTCAAGCGCAGTCAAATTATGTGTGAGTGCGCTTCTGTTTGTGAGTACATTAAATGGTACAAGCGCATGTAATTAACAACGCGCACGTGCATATACGTTACAATATATACCCACATTCAAAGTCACACTCACTCAGTGTGTAACAGGCAGATAATCAGTTCTTATTATATAGATTTCGGGAATGAAGAGGTCGATATAACAAACAGGCCTGCTGATAGATAGATAGATAGATAGATAGATCGCTGAAAAGAAATATAACCGAGAAATGAATGACTTGTTGAATTTTTGTAGTAGTTACACCTGTACAGTGACAACTGAATTAGTGGTAGTAGAAAAGTAGTTGTAAGTGACGTTGCGTGAACAGAAATAAGCAGTGGGGAGTAGTGCAACCTTTTATTTATTTTTTTTTATCAATGAATTTGTTATGGAAAGCCGTCATTGGTCAGACAAGATCGAACGCCGAGTTTAAGCTGTGAAATACTAGCGTCTGTAGCAACGAATTTTCTCGCATTCATTAATTGCTTATATTTTGATGAGGGGCCTCCAAAATCTAGGAGTCCACAGAAGTATCCAGTGGTTCGATAAATGCTCAAGACTCAAAAGGGGGTCGATAAATTCCTGATTTGGAAATATAAAATGCAACAATATGTGTGTTGATCTTGAAGCTAAAAATCATTGTTAAAAAAATAAGAATCCCCAATGGTGCTTGGGGTCATGTAAATACAACGACTAATAATTTGATGTAATGTAATGGAATAACCCGGCACCCCCATGAATGATTACACTATAGGTAGTAAGTACCGATAAAGTCAACTGTCTACGAAAACGGCAACGAGAGAGAGAATATATATATATATATATATATATATATATATATATATATATATATATATATATATGAGTAAGAAGACGCAAGCACGTCCGACCTTCGAATTAGTGGCACTCACTACTAGATTGACATGTGTGTATAACTATTTCATTTCATATTGTACTTGTTGTGTACAATAAACCTTTCTTCTAGTATCCATCTTGTGTTACTTATTTATTCCCTTAGCACGGAATATAACATAATTAGCTCAAACGTAGTGCAGCATTTGAGCCATTTTTACTTGCATTCCAAAGTTTGTAGATGGTTGAAGTTAGCCAAGCAAGTTTAATTCTAATTTACTAGAGGAAAAGACTGAACCGGTAAGAGCAGAATGACATCTCACCATTTTCCAACTAAATATCAATGTCTTTGCTACTGCTCATCAAACACAGTTTAGAGTTTAAAATGGCATTACAGGTATATTTTATGCAATGGTTTCTCAAAGTAGTCGATATCGACACCTGGGTACCAGTGTAATTACCTAATTTGTTGGTAAATGCGTGGTAGTCAAAATGAAGGGGTTAATAAATCCCTAGATGTCAAAAGGGAGTTGTTGAATAAATTGTAGCAACTTATGTCTAAAATTCACCAATTTCCAACCAAATATCAATGTCCTTACTACTGTTCATGAAACACCCTTCTCATTAATGATGTCAACCAATCAACTAAGAAAGTACATTAATTTATTACATTTATATTAAGTTTTTCTTAATGATGTTGTTGTTGTTGTTGTTGTTATTGTTATTATTATTATTATTATTATTGTTCTGTGTAGTATCATCTTCTCAGAATGTAATTTTAAGTAGCTAATTAATTACCCTCCGGAGTTTATGTGTAAAAAGTGCACTATAGGAGAGTTATCTACGCACCACTGGAACGTTCCGTTTAGGTGGAGGAGAGACGATGACTATTATTGTTATTTATGTTGTTCAAACAAACACGTTAAGTAGAAGAGAAATGGTACATGGTTGAAGCTGTTTTTAGCCACGCGAGTTCAATTCCTATGAAGCAGTGAAACAGACTGAATCTCGAAGAGTAGGTTGACTTACAACTAAAGTTCACAAATTTCCAAATAAATAACAATGTCCTTTACAGCTCACCAAATACATCCATAACCATTAATTATGTCAACCAATCAATTAGAAAGGTATGTTTATTTTTAATGAGTTTATTATTATCTATATCATGGAGTTTTTATTATTATTTGTGGATCGAAGACGGAAATGAACACCAAGACAGTCAATCATCAAATAACATAAAAATGGTTTCTGGGCCGGGAGATCCGCGCATCCTTCCGATTAATAAATTAATCATTTGAAAATAAATATCTAAAAAATAACAAAAACCTTTCTTTCCATTTTTGTTGTAGGTTGATTCAAATCCGTAACAAAATTGCGGACTACTTGACGTGAGAAAAAAAAAAGTAAAAAAAAAAACAAAAACAAAACCAAAAAAACAAACATGTCTTTTATAGAAATAAAAACTGAAAAAGGAATAACTAAATATAAAGTTAAAATAAATGGAATAATGCTGTAATATATGGTCTTTTGCCGCCGCTGTACGTTTCGAGTTCCTCGACAAAATCTAGAGACGAATATGCAATGCGATAGGTCCTGATCTGGCATCTCGTCTACAGTCGCTTTCTCACAGATGTGCCGTGGCTTCCCTCTGTCTCTTCAAAAAGTATTTTCACGGCAACTGTTTTGACGAGCTACTTTCACTGGTTCCCAGACTGCATGAATTTAAGCGAGCTACTAGGCTGGCATCTCGGTCCCACCCTTTCACTGTCGAAACGGTTAAATGTAACTGTCTCTTCTGCTCAAACAGCTTGTTCTCTCGCATTTCCCGTCTGTGGAACTCCCTTCTTCATGTTTGCTTCCCCGATAACTATAATCATCAAATATTCAAGTGTAATGTCAATCGACATCTGATATCTTGATCTTGTTCCCCGTTCTTCTCTGTATCCTTTCCTCAAAAAGGGCCTCTTTACTCTTGTTCTCAATCCCTTGTAACCCCTTGCGTGCTAGCGGCACTCCTGCCTTGCTTGGGGTGAATTACTTAAAAAAATCTTATTGAGATAAGCCTGTGGTTCAAAAGTTAAATGTGTTGATTGATAAATTTTAGTTACTTATCTCTAAAATTCACCAATTTCCAACCAAATACCAATGTCTTACTAGTGATTATCAAACACAGCTTTCGCATTAATTATTTCAATGAATATATATATTTAGGTAGCATATTTTCATTCAAGCATGTTTGGTTAAACAATTTAGATGTATTATGCCTATTTTTTAACACTGTGCAAAGGAGGTAACTTAAGTGATTTTCTTTTTGAATAAATTTTTTATGGGACTATAAAAATACATAAAGATTTTTTTATGGAACTATAAAAATACATAAACCTAACTTCGCTCTCCGTCCTATCATATCCCAATTTCCTACTCCTGTTTACCAACTAACCAAAGTTATTAATCATTAATTACACCATATATACCCAATAAATACAGTATTAAATCAACACACGAACTACTCCAAATTCTAAAAACACAAAAACCTAATAATGAAACCATAGTCTCACTTGACAGTGGAAGTTTATTCACCAACGTTCCAGTCAGGAAAACGATATATATAATCATAAAGAATATCTACTACAATCCATGTCTCTCTCCATTAAAAAAATCATCATAATATTTTACCCCCCCCAAAAAAAAAATCACTCTTGATGTTTACCACAGAAGTTCCTTTCTCTGACCATAAAAATAACTTATACGTACAATGCAATGGTGTTTCTATGTGTTCCGTACTGGGAACAAAACATTTAGCAACTGCTACATGAATAACCTAGAAAATAACGTACTTAATACGACAAAAACCTCCACTTACCTAAGATATAAAGATGACATTCTCATTTCAGTCAAAAACATAGACGAAATACATGAACTATATTAAAATACTACAATTAAAAAATATTTTTTAAAAATCACAAGTTATCTTTGTTGCACAGAGGTAAAAAATATTTTGAATTTACAGTGTTAGCGCACAACACTTATGCAACCCTTGAAAATGGTTTCAGATGAAATTGAAAGTACTTGGGGAAATAATTCGTGGACTTGAAAGGATTAAAACTAAAATAAATAGACATACGTCTAAATTATTTAACCAAACATAATTTTATAGTTTTATTTAAGGTATACTATATTTAGGAGTTAAAATATTCATTAACAGGGATAGAGCGTATGTAAATATAAAAGTGGACATTGACGTCAACGCCCAGAGGCCACAGTCTTGCGTTAAGCATGAAACAGATTGTAGCCACTGTGCATTGACTTCAATGTCAATTTATATATGGGAGAAAGAGGAGGAGAGAGAGTGGGACCTCGGTTCACGAATTTAATTCGTTCCTGAAAGCCGTTTGTGATCCTAAATGTCCGTAAACCAAAACTATTTTCCCTACAGGAATCAATGTAAAATTAATTAATCCATTCCTGGACGCTTGATGACTGCTTATTTAAAATTTTAGAACAGGATTTTGTGTTCAAGTCCATACACAAGAAGACAAATGAAAATCATTAAATATAAAATAAAAAAAATAAACTAAATTCTAAAATATAGAGGAAAAATTAATTTAATTTTTTTACCATAACTTTATGGAGGGGAGTTGTTGGCGTAAGTGGAAGGTGGACGAGTAAGGAATATAGGTAAAGAAGTTAGTATTTGGATGGGGAGCTCGCTTTCATAACAAAAAAAAAACAAAACAAAACAAAACAAAAAAAAAACAACAAAAAAAAACAGGTATCTATCTTTTAGGAGTTTCTTCAAAATCTCTGTTCTGTCTCTTAACACACTGTTCGACTCAGCTTAAGACTCATTGGGCCTGTCACACTAAAAATTTGTCCAATAAGATTAGTTTTTTTCTCTATATTTCAAAACGTTTTAAAAGTGAAAAAAGACATTGTCATTGAAAATGATTATACTGCGCCTTTTCATTTCGCTGATATCGTTCTCCTTCTTTGGCCTCATGGGGTCTTAGTTAATAATTTATTAAAAAAATCAAAATATCATGAAATTCCAGAGAACTCGAGCAAGGATGTGTATATATTTCTAAAAGAATTAATGGATTTTTCTTGATAATCTGACAGATTTTTTAAAATCATTTTAAACGCTATCGTTAGTGGATATCCGTATTTGAATGGACACTCCGATTATTTTTAAACGGTATTTTATCTCGTCTATCAGCCGATTGAAATACTGTTTAAGATAAACGAAGCATCTACTCAGGCACGGGTATCCACTAAAAATATCATTTAAAGTGATTATATATATATATATATATATATACACACATCTATATATATATATATATAATGTTTTGTTTTGTGGCATATCAACCTCAATGGGTTATTTAATGTCGACAAAATTTTTGTTGCTGGTAATATTTTTTTCCTTCATATATCTATTTTTGGTAATATTTTTTATCTTCAAAAATGTATTGCTGTCAATTTTTTTACAAAAAGTATTTCTGGTATTAAAATCTATTTTTACACTTTCATAGTGTTTTGACCCCAGTTTGGGGGGTTAACTATTTTCCCATAGCTGGGACCCTAACAGGTGCTACCACCCCGTGTCAGGGTGGACCTGGGAACACCTGCAAGTAAGAGGTGGTTCCACGCTCCTCAAAACTTCCTGATCAGAGGCCGTTGGACGTAGTTTATTGACTTACCTAGGACACGGATGTAATTTATCCTCATACCCAAAACGGATATATATATATATATATATATATATATATATATATATATATATATATATAAAAAAAGAACAGCAAGATATATAATCCGGTGTTCAAATAGATATTTTTATTTTTACAAAATAGTGCTCAATGTAAATTTACAGAGCATTAATATTATAAATTAATTGATTTAAAATATGGTTTTTTTTCGCTACACAGTTCTAACCATGTTTCAAAAATGGAAGCTAAAAGCCCCGAATTTAATTTTGTGATTAAATTAAAGACATTAGTTCCATTTCATCGTCAAGCGAATTTTGGAGTAACTTTTTAAAATTACTGGGTTTTAAATACACAGCAAAAACAAAATTCATGTTTCCAAGGTTACAGATAAATCTATTTTTCTAGACAGGGGTGACTGGGTGTTCAATATGTCTATAATTTAATGTATTAGTTAAAAAAAAAAAACTTTAAATATACGAAAGAAAAAAATGACGTAAGAATTTTAGCCGTTAACATTATAATTTTAAAAAATCTAGACGACAGGCTTTTAACGGAAGTTAGATTTCATTGAAAAATACATCCCTTCTCACTACCCAAACGTAGAAATAAGTGATACAAAATTCGCTTGAGGATGAAATGGAACTAATGTCTTTAATTTAATCACAAAATTAAATTCGGGGTTTTTAGCTTCCATTTTTGAAACATGGTTAGAACTGTGTAGCGAAAAAAAACATATTTTAAATCAATTAATTTATTATATATATATATATATATATATATATATATATATATATATAAAATCCTTTTAAATGTTCTAGGCGTCTGAGGATCGCGTTATCGTGAAATGTGACGACTTGAGCTGTCGTTTGTTAAATGTTGATGTTGTGAAGCGTTTTCTTTTTGCTCTAATTGGATAGTCTGGATTTTGTGCATTTTGATTTACTGCGTAGGTAGGTTTTTGCTCTTAATTTTTTTTCCTTTTATCTTTCCCTGTTCGGGATTATTTCTTGTCTAAGGTATTAGATCGTCTGATAAGTTGTCTGTAGGTTACACCAACATCGTTTTTTTTTTTATAGTATATATATATATATATATATATAACTTTAAACGTTATTTTTAGTGGGTGTCCGTTTTTGAGTAGACGCTCTGTTTATTTATTAAGCAGTATACTTATTAAGCGCATATTTTCTTTAATACGACTTTTCAAACATTCAGGCCGGTACATGAAAATAAATAAATAGGGGCGTCTATTCTACTCAAATACGAGTATATTACTAAAAACAACGTTTAAAGTAATATAAATCTGTGGAATTAATAAAAATCTATTTCTTTATTTAGAAAATTGCTTTTTTTTACTTTTGGATTCGAAATCGATATATATATATATATATATATATATATATATATATATATATATATATATAAAACATTTCGAGAGATCTATAAGGAGAGAAATTTCGCTTAAGGCACTATTTCATACCAGTTCTTTGTAACTCAGTTGGTTATAGCGTGTCGGATCTAACGATAACTCTCTCTCTCCCACTCTCACTCCCCCGCCCCCAGAGGGACGCAAGTCCGTGTCCTGCCGGAGAGCATATATTTTCTTTCTCAAACATTCAGGCCGGTAGACGAAAATAAATAAATATACTGTTTAATAAATAAACGAAGCGTTTAATCAAATACCATTATCTACTAAAAATGAGATTTAAAATGATAAAAATATGTCGGATTTGATTAATAAAAATTAATTTCTTTCTTTACTATATATATATATATATATATATATATATATATATATATATGTTATACCCCGAGCGACAAGGCGAGCTCGCTCGCACGTGTATAAATGTGAGAATGGAACGTGGGACTAGGGGAGACAGCAAAAGTCGTATTTAGCGGTCGTCTGAGATACTACAGTAGTAATCTGGACTTACTCTAAGGGTGTCTGAACTCAACTAAGTAATAGGTGTTCCGCGTAACTACTAACATCAAGGGGAACTAAATAGATAACTAAGAAATGTATATCATGCAACATCTTTGTCATCAGTGGTGAGCCCATAGATTTGGGACCCCGAAGTTTAAACTGTTATAGGGGCCCCTTCACATTCGGCAACAATAGTGTAACATCCAGCAAAGTCCTCGCTGCCCTTGCAAGGACCTCAACGTCCAAATGGCGGAGAACGCCATTGAAAATGAGAACACAGTAATTCGCTCCCCACAAGCAATGAGGTCTGGGTAACCGCTTCATCAGTGAGACAGCAGATCACCACACATTTGTTAAACACTACTTAGGGGGACAGTTATCAAATATTTATTGAGCTGATGGAATTAGGCATTGTTGAATCTTTAGGCAAAAGCAAAAAAAAAAAAAGAGAAAAAAGTTACATCGACATAATATCAATCATAGTCGTACACTATAGTCTTTGGATTTGTAGCGATATCACTTGTCAGCTGATATCTTGTTGAGGACACATCTGCAGGATGTTACAGAAATCGTTTTTACAATTATCGTTTTAACAAAGAAGGTCAGCTAAGTGGGGTGAACCTCCCAAGAACTAGGTCCACCAACTCTAACAAAGAAGGTAAGCTGAGTGGTGCTAGAGCCTGGGTCCTTGATGACTTGATTTTTTAAGAAGAAAGCCGAGAGGACAAAGAAAGAAGTCTTGTCTCTAAAAGACAATGGTCCCTAGCAGCTTAAACCAGAGAACCACTCGCTCCCCACACGGGAGGAAGCCACACGCCGGTTAGACCGTCCATCCTCTAGCCTCGCATCTATTTTCCTCGCTCGCCTACAGCCGGCCCTTAAAAGAAGATTGTGTTATATGGGAATAAAGTGTCGCTGCCGACACTTGAATTTGAACGTAGATTGCCAGTGAGTAAACACAGGCGATCCCATTATTGAATTAAGTAGACCACATGGCCATTGAGGAAACGCATATATGTAGAAAGTAGCTTGGTGTCTACTTGATCGTATTTCTATTCTATCCTCTATTACTATTCGGATCACTATTTCTCCTCTATCACTATACGGACCGCTATTCTCTACTCTGTTCACTATACTATTTCTCTATTCAGATCGCTATACGGATTACTATTCGCGCGAGTATTATCGAGCAAGTACTATTAATACGAGACTTATTCGAGCGCGTCTGACACCAGTATTGTTCAATGGCGTACTACAGTTGTATCTGCGATTACAAAGTCTCTACTACAACGAGCATTACGAAAGTGACAACGAATATTCGTTGACATCACAAAAGTGGCAACTAGTGTTTGTTAACATCACAAAAGGTTGCAACAGAATAAAATTTGCCTACTGCTACAATTTCGGTCAAAGAATTATTTTCCTTATTGTTGAATAACAAGAAATGTATTAATATTTGTTTGTCAATGTTCCTTTCTTTTGTGTGTAATGAAGGAAATATATTTTTTACAGTAATTCGATTTGGGATCTAAAAGTCGCTGAAATTAGATATACCGTATTTGCCGGCCTACTGGACGCGGATATTTTCCCAAAAAATGCACCAAAAAATGATCCTGCGTTCAATACAGCAGTAACATGCATGCCAAGGATATGAAGACCACGAAAAAAAGAAGAAAGAAAAACGTGGGTTTCATCAGGAATCAGTGTACCCATAGAACGTAGCTCTGAATCTAGGACTCCTGGAAGTGAACAAACATGATATCAATAAAAAATATACCAGAAAAATTCACCCAGGAAAAATAAATTAAGAAATCTATGGAATTGCCAAATATTTGCTCCTTGTTTTGTAGAACTATCATATTTTACAGAAATGTTTGCTTTGACTGGTATGTTGCTGCTTGCTCTGTGTGTGTGTGTTGATATACAGGTATTGAAATTTGTTTTTCTACATGTATGGTATGAAACTTCATTTACCAACAAGCACCATATTTCTGTTTTTTTCTATTACTAGTAGATTTCTTTGTAGCTATTATGAGTTTAGTGTATGTACAGCTATTACTCCCTGAAAACTAAAACAATTTTCAATAAATGCATGATGAAATGTAGTAAAATTCTTCTTTTCCAAAAATGTCCTGGTAATTAAACCTTACCTCACTTCTATTTTAAAAAAGTACCAGAGGTATAATTTGAGTTAATACTGTAAGTGTTTATTCATGGTTAGTAAGAATATCACATAATGGTAAGGTTATAATTTTGATTTTTTTTGGTTTTGATGCGTTCATTTTTCCTTAAATATTTCACGCCAAAATCTGGGTGCGTCCAATGCGTAGGTGCGTCCAATAGGCCTGTAAATTCGGTATTTCAAAGTAGGTTGTGGTGATAGGAAAGTAATAAAATAAAACTGAACCTGGGCTTGAAAGTATCTTTAACCCGAGAACCAAGAAACTATACTCTGAACTCGACTGAAGTGCTGATCCATATGTGAATATTTTTCATTTTTTACGGGTACTGTGCAGAAAAGTCAATATGTTAGAAAATGGTAGTCATACTAAAGAAGAAGAAATCATAAATGCATGCAAGGAACTGTAATGAGATCAAATTTACCCAGTTGCAAACAGTGAATGAACGACTTAATGAGTTTTTTTTTTTTTTTTGTGAATGGATTACAGAACAGGGACAACGGAGATGCTGAAGTGTCAAAATTACTTAGAGCTTAGAACAATAAAAAGCAGGATGCTATGGAGAGACATGATCATCTCCGTCCTGAAAGGACTTAGCACATAAAAGGAGAATAACAGGATCTTACATGATGTCAAATCTGTTCGTCAGTTCAAGAGAGGAAGTACTGAACCAATCAGTCATTTCTCTGTGAACGGAAGTGGTCAGAAAACAATTTTGACTGAAAAATAAACTTTGTGTCCAACTTCACAAATAAAGTGATAAATAAGTGAAATCCGAGTTGTATTTAGACAACGCAGCACGGGACAAAGAAAATCACCGACTTACGAAAATAAAGTATTCAATTAGATAAGTTCTAATAAACCTAAATGACAACACTGGTCATGTTTAAGATTCAGTTTACATTTGTTTAGACCTAAACTCTGAAATTTTACTTACTATTTTTTTTCTCAATAGGAGTAGGTAGGTTCACTTATTTTCCTGTTCAAACTCCTCCTTGGACTTTTGAATAGGAATAGTGATGTATCCTTTGTTTCCTGTTTAGGATGGAGTTTCTACTTCCTTCTAAAGTCTTTTCATTCTCTTTCACTTCCAGTAGCCTCTTGCGCTTTAAAGGCATTATCGCCTTCCTTGGAATAAATTGATTAAAAAATACGTACTTGAGAGATATTGATAGTTTGATAACAATAAAGCGAGTCACGAATCTTTTGCTTCCCAGTGAATATAAAAGATATGGTTTCATTATAACTGTAGTCTATTAAGTATACGATAGCATTCTTTTTTATGCGCCAAATGCTCTCAAAACGTGGGTGATCATGGCTCTCTACAATTTCCTGTCTTTTGTTGCTCTATTTTACCCATTACCATTTTGTCTTTGTTCTTTCTGCTATTCATTCATTCAAACGTGTTAAGTGGGTTATTTTTATTTCTTTATTCTAGGCGAGTTCACCTTATGCAAGGTAGTAAAGCCACAAGAGGTTAATGGGCGTGGAAAAATTAGAAACAGAAAGATTACTAATGAGCGGGAAAAGAAAAGAGTAATCAGGAGGACAGTAGTTAGTGTTTGACATTGCATTTAAACTTTTGAAGATTAAAGTTGGTTGGAAAGTATGAAACTGGGAGATAGTTCCAGAAGCGAGAAGTGCGAGAAAATAAACTGTTACCACACAACTTACGGTTACATCTAGCCAACTTAACGCTAAATTGATAAGACTTCGTTGTAACACTGTGATCTCCGGAGATTGATCAAACAAGAAAAAAGAGAAAGAACAAGGAAGGAAGAGGAGAGATTGTACTATCTGAATGGTAATTGTTCAAATTGGCAGGAACATGGATTGAAAATTTGAGAAGAAAATTAAAAAAGAAATGCGTTGAAAAATCATGTTTTCAAGTAATTCCAAGGAGAATCGAACCTAAATCTAACTAGACGGAATTCGTTAATATTGAGCAAAACTAAGATTACACGTCATTCCCTACTTCCCGCCTATAAGAAAGAGACCATTAAGGTGTCCACGAAGATGCCAGATAAAATACAAACGTATATTGTCGATAAAAAGAACAGAGTGGTCACCGAAATAAATAACATTCATGATTCTACTGGAGAAAAAAAAAAAAGGCCAGGAAAAAACGTCTATTTTGAATCATCCACTCGGAAATGAAGTATCCCCACAGCGATAGAGACCGACTGGACGCGTTCGTCATTTTAATTTCTATGATATTTTTCCAGAGAAAACTTTTCTAAACATTAATTCGGACTTATTTGGATACAAGTGATAAAGAAAAGTTAATTACTATTTTGAAGTATCCATGGACAAATAGGCTGTGTGGCCTGTTCGTAAAAAAAAAAAAAAATGCATAGGCAGAGAAAAGATAAACTTTCGTTTTAAGGAGAGTGTAAATAATTTTTCTTTCCTTTTCTAATTCTTGAGTGGTCTAGCGTCGGTTAATCTGATAAAAAAGGATCAATGACTGAAAATCTTTTTTTGTTTTCGCTGCACCATCTGGAAGTTGGATTCATTCCACCAGTCCTAGAAGCTGTCTTAAGTTAGCTGCTGAGAAAGTAGGATAAGGAAGAGAGAAATTAGCATGGATCTATAGTGCAAGGTGAAGCGTGAAGAGAGTGAGAGTTAAAAGGTGGCTTGATTGTCCTGACTACTCTCAAAAGAAGGTTGGACAATTCCAACTCTGGAAAACCACTTAAGTAAATGCATTTTTATATATAGAAATTTAGAAAATGTTAATGCTTAGGATAGGATACAACCGAACCAAGATCCAGACCGTAGTCAACCCCACCCCTGCCGAACGAAGGGCTCCATATAAGCTGGAAACTTTGGACAATTGAGACAGACACAGAGAGAAAGAGTCCCATACTACTGCTACTGGAATCCACATCGTTTGCCAAAACCTCCTGACCAAGACCTTGTATCGGCCCTGAAGACCAGAACTTAGAAATTTAAGTTACTACTAAAATAAGCTGCAGACTCCGAAGGGGATCTCAGTGTCATTTAATTATAACAACAAGTGGGTAGTGTTAAAACTGTTGTATACAACAAATCATATACAAACCAAAACATCGTTACATTTTTAACCGGAGTTAATTCTTTATTCCAAAAGATTCTTGTTTTTTGTGTAGCTCCAGCTGTCGGACCAATCCTCATATCAGTCTGCTTCATCAGAGATCTTCTCACCCTCTGAGCTCAAAAACACAAAGTGGCAGAGGAGTGAACGTTTGTGAACAGACAAATGCCAGCTAAGTCGAGTGGAATTGTGCCGCCGCCGCGATACAAGTGACAAAACGAGTCACGCACTAACTTGAGGACCGACGAGTAGGGTTATATATTTGGTTACTGCTGATTAGGATCCACTCAACAGGTGTTATATCATCACCAGTCTAGTATTGCGCTTAAATCTATAGTCTAGGTACGATAGTGAAGAGCTCATCCGAACAATTACCATGAAACTATTTATAGAAAAGGCACAGGGAGGCAACTTTACGGCGGTGGGAAAGTAACTAAAGTCGAAATGCCCAATCATGACCAATAATAGTGCTGATTTTTCTTTGGATTTTACCAAGGATTTCTAGATATATATAGCAGGAGAACCGGACCATATGTGGCAATTTTCTAAGCATGGGCGAATGGTAGATAATAGCAGACTTACAGATATGCAAAATAGATTCAGGAGAGAAACATTGTCCAGCACTACACAGTGAAATAACTTTTTTAGCAGCAGACCTAGCAATGGATTCAATATAGTCAGACGAGAACGTTAGCTCAAGGGGGCAATATAATAGGCTGAATGAAGCCTTTATTATCATTAGGCGTCCCAAAGATTTAAACTGTACTTGTTATTTCTATTTTCTTGAAAAACTTCTCCGTTTCACACATGTCCTGTCGAAAGCCACATTTCTGTCGCTTCAAGTCTTTTCTATATGTGAAGAGATTGTATATTTTTAGAGTAATAAAGGTAGGGACCTCCACAGACTTTTCGATACCTAAGTTTTAAAATTATTTAAAAAAATGAAAAAGCATTCTTGAAGTTTTCATTTTAGCTTTAATTGAAAGCTATGTGGTTAAATTTACTATTTCCAGTTAGATATTCAGGTGTAATTTAAATATTTCAGAGCAGATCTTTGGTGAATGAGTTAAATGTTTTACAAAAAAAAATATAAAATAAAATAAAATAAAAATAAAATAAAAAAAAATGATGATTTAATATCTCCAAGGAGTCTTGCTTATAACTAATAAAAATAATCCCCACCCTTAAATATTTAATTTCTCGAAATTTTATGAAATTAAGTGGGTGGTAACATATATATAAATATATATATATATATATATATATATATATATATATATATATATATATATATATTTACCAAGTTTTTATAAAAAAAAAAATTTCAAAAAAATTTCATTCATTTTTTAATATGTTCTGAACGTTTCATTAAAATCCAACAATTATTTCATTTTTGAAAGAATTTCAAAATCAGTGCCTTTTTCACCGGAAAAAAAACCTTTATCTTTAGTCTGCCGATGACGTAAAAAAAAAACACACAAGATTTTTAACCAAAATTTACAACGTGCTACAAAGGAGTAAACAATTTCAAAAAATAATACTTTGGTCTTTCCTCTTAATAATAAACATTTTAATGACAAAACTTCGTTTTTACTGAGTTTGGAGCCTTTTTTCATCATGCTATGCTGTATTTACGCGACCAAGTGGAGGTCCCTACATAAAGGAGATTAGATATTACATCGTCGTTCCGCACACTTTACTTCTAACGATATTCGCCAATGTCTTTGCTTAATTTCAAGAAGGCAACTTTCGCTAATCCACGCATCTTTGCGTCACATTCTCTGTCTTCTGTTGTATCCCGTGTCGTCCCTGGCTTCAACCCCTTGCAGACCCCAACACCACTTCATAGACTGTATCAACGAATGGTGGTTTCTTATTCGTTTTATTATACGAGAGGGACAGGCGTGGCAGCATCGATTCTAGGAGGCAGCGGAAGGTCGCACTTCAAGGGAATGCATACCTGCGAGCTGACTTAGTAACCCTCCACGTGCGACGTTATCCTGTCTATAGAATCTAAATGTGGAAAGCGTATCGGGGTTTCAGAATTCCTGCGACACTCTTTCGACTCCACGCCGTTTTGATCTTATATGCAAAACTTAGGCAAAGGAAATCCATCACTATCAGAATAAAAAGCCCACAAGTTATTCTGACCAATCGCTGACCATACTGGCCCAGCTTCCGCATTCTGTAACAATTCTGATACTATACGATCCAGATAGGTAAATTTATATACTTTAAAAATATACCTATCTTAATACTTTATTGCTATTAAAATTTAATACTAAGACACAAAGTGAGCAAATGCGGGTGGTAAAAGTCTACTGACTTGATCGTAGGAGTGCCACGAACATTCAATTTGTTAAAAAGGTCAATAAAAGACAATAAAACGAGGTATGCCTACATGTTGAGTACCAAAACCTTTTCTTTATGTAACGTGTCCCTTCAGGACGTAAGCAATAATGGCGCTCCACAACTTCCTGTCTTTGTAGCTCTTAATAAATTTTGTCTGTTATTTCTTCTAAACCCTCATAGTTTAATTCTGTACAAGTTTAGAAGTGTTAACAATTTAGCAAGGATTGAAATCATTATCAATGATCTTTGAGGCGCCTGGCAAGTATTGAGAATTTGGGGAAATACCACAAACAACTTGGTACAGATATATATGATGCGACAGAACGATAAAAAAGAAAATCCTATGTGATGTGTTTCGTTCTTCAAAAGGACTTCTTCAGATTAAATAATGTTGCTATTGTTAGGATCATACATATGTAGGTGGGGGGGAGGTCACAAAGTTGAATGTTGCTTATAATTATACATTGTGTCATTCAATTACCTACCATTTGACTCAAGCTCATTATTTCATGCGTTGTTTTTCTCTTTCTCACTCGCCTTCAATCTGTCCTGTGAGTATCAGATTTTCTAAGCCCTCCTTCCTCATTATGTACCCCAGAAATATCAACTGTCTCTTTTTGATGTTAATATAAGTTTATTTTTTGTTTCCATTGTCTCTAAAACTTTGTCATTGCTTACATATTTGGTCCAGTGTATCCTCAGCATCCTTCTGTAGAACCATATTCTATTGCTTCAAGTCTCTTCTTCATCTTTGAGAAGATTGTTCAGCACTCACTGCCATACTCGAGGACAGATATCATGTAACATTTTAGTACTCCTTTCCCTTTCTAGCGAATAGTAATTAGCTGTATTAGTCATGAACTAGTTAAGAGTATGAAGAAGGCCGCCCCCACTGGGTACCACTTTTTTCTTTTAGCCTTGTCCTGCATTTTTAGTCTTATGCAAATAAATATGTTGTACTGGAAACAACACATAAGTACACGTCCCAGTAATAGATATGGAGGCGGTTAGGAATGCAAAGGGTATATATATCTAGCTTTAGTTAAGATGAAGTCATGACGGTTACATGACTGTCGGCAAGTGACGTGAGTTCGTGGGGTGACAAAAGTGGAGTTTCTATTTAGCATATATAGAGTCAGTTCAGACCAGTTGCTGATGAAAGATCGCTAAGACGCTAGACCCCATCTCAAGCCCACGGCAGAAGGGAGAACAGAAGCGCTCATATTGGTACCTTGAAATTGGTAGAACATATCATAGGCCTGGTTGTTTTATTTTCGGGAAATATTACAAGTAAGACCTTCTCGCTTCTTGCCTTTCAACTCTGCTCGTTTTATTCAGATGTTACAGTTTCTCTTTGTGGGAAAAATTAGTGACAAGTATTTATATATTTGTATATACTTTCTTGTATTACATTATGACCAGTATATAAAATCATTTTGAGAATAATGCATATTTGTTATTCTTTTCTTTCAGCTATTCTGTTCCGCCCATACCCATACATTAAGGTGTTACTATACCATGAATATAATAATGCCTGGAATGAGGAAATGTAAACTGAAAATATTCTTTCTTGCCTAGCACCCCCGTTTAGAGATTATGATATACGGTGATGGTATTATTAGCTGTTTCCTTATAAGGACATATTCAGCAGTCATTCGCCAAGCAGCCAGTGCTGTTTTTATTTGAAAATTATAAAATTTTTCAATTAAAACAACCTTTTTTTAGGAAAATAAGTTTCTCAACCTCAGTAACTGTTATTGTTCTTTCCAGTATTGATGGAGGTTTCCTTCCTAACCTTTTATTTGAAGTAGTGTGGAATGTCAACATCTTGATTATATCATTATTTCATCTTTCAGCAATATCAATTTTTGGTTGTTGCTTCGGTTGAAAGTCCTTAAGAGTTGTGGTTTCTATTATCTGGTATAATTTTTGTGATTTTGCACGAGGTTAGGAAAACAGTGTTTCTTGCTGAGACTTACATGCTTCATTCACAACAACACATTTTTAACCATTGATCTGGGTGGTTGTATATAGCTGACAGTTGAGATATAAACTCTATACATCAAATAATTGGTGGGTAATTAAATGACACAATGTATAATTATAACCAACATTCATTTGTATTTTGTAACTTTCCCTTATATATATGATCCTAACAATAAAAACATTATTTTGTGATGCCAACGAATACTCGTTGACACCTTTGTAATGCTCGTTGTAGTAGAGTCTTGTAATAGCAGATACAACTATAGTACGCCATTGAACAATACTGGTGTCAGATGCCTTTGAATAACACTCGCACTAATAGTACTTGCTCGAATAGTAATCACCATAGAGTGATCTAAATAGAGACATAGTATAGTGAATAGAGTAGAGAATAGTGGTCCGTATAGTAATAGAGGATAGACTAGAATGGAGATCAATTAGACGTCACGTTACCTTCCTTATATGCGCTTCCTCTATGGCCATATGGTCTATTTAATTTAATAATGGGATCGCCTGTGTTTGCTCATTGGCGATCTGTGTTCAAACTAAAGTCGGCAGCGACACTTTATTCCTATATGACATTATTTAATCTGAAGAAGCCCTTTTGAAGAATGAAACATGTCACATAGGATTTTCTATTTTGTCGTTTTATCCGATCATATATATCTGTACCTACTCGTCTGTGGTATTTTACTGAATTCTAAATACTTTCCGGGTGCTTCAAGGATCATTAATAGTGATTTCGATCCTCACTAAGTGATTAATACTTTTAACCTTGTAAAGAACTAAGCTATGATTATTAGTTCGTTGTACTGACCTAGAAAGTCAAGTTGGGAAATCAAAAGTGAACCCTGTTTGCCATATTATATGTAGATGTTTTATTCAGGATTTCGACTGTTTGTCTGGGTGGGTAGGTAGGTAGAGGATAACTTCTGCTATGCGAGCACTTCCCCCCTACCAACTCATCGCTCACCTTCTCATCCCAACGCGGTGGATAATAATATGAGATGGAGGCTTTGGAACCGCTCGATGGATCTCCCCGATCCCAAACATGACTGTTAATATAGACCATGACCTGGATATACTCTATTTCCGGTTTTATTGTCACTTGATCTCCAAGAACTCCTTTATTTCTCATTCCCCTTCAGTTAAAGTGGATCCCGCTTAGAAGACCAAACTTCAAAATGAACCTCCCGCTGGTCCATCAAACAGAAACGATCGAGATAAAACAACCTCATCCCTTTCTATGTTAGTGTCCATAGTATCACAAAAATCATTTTCGATACTAAAAACTTGTCTCAATTCGAATACAATGATAGAGTGTAGAAGCATTGTGATAATATATATATGGAAATAGTTTGAAAAATAATTCCCTGAGACATTGTTTTGAACAGAGTGCAAGTCGAAGAGTAAAACATTTCGTATTAGAAATTCGAACAAAACAATGATGGCGGAAAAGTACAGAAGCCAAAAGCAGAATAAATTTTCCCACAGATTTAAGGTTTAATAATAATAATAATAATAATAATAATTCTATTATAATTGTGTTTGTCTCTCCCTGCGTTAGTTCACACAACAGTTACGCATTGCCAATACCTAATAAATAATGGATTATTCCGTTTTGATCGTATGGAAAGAGGGGAAAAGACACTACTTGGTTTCAGTGATAAAATGAAAGAAAGAAGGAAAGGAAAGGAAGATAGAAGTGTTTAACATCAACAGTCAATACCTCATAAATAACAGACTATTCCGTTTTGATGGCGTGAGAAGAGGGGAAAGACACTACTTGGTTTCAGTGAGAAAATGAATGAAAGAAAAAGAAAGGAAGGAGGGAATATAGAAATGTTTTATGGCTGTTTCAGTGAAATATAAAAAGTTGTCAATTTGAAATCATTTCATTTGTACTTCCTTAAAATAACGACCAGAATTCATATTTATGATTTGTTATTACAATATTTTGTTAAAGTTGTTAAGCTCAAATATTTAATGATGCGATGAGGGAACTTCTATGGATATTTTATTGTTGTAGAACTCACCATGAACTTACTCAATCATTAACATAAGAATTACGTTTCATCAGAATATTAAAATAGGAAAACCGTGAAATTTTCACGGGTTAAAACTAATAATAATAATAATAATAATAATAATAAAAATACTTTTCTATAGAAATTTAGCATGAATATCGCATTTGTTGTGGTCAGTAATGTTTTTGCAACTTATAGCCGAAATGTTTTCCCTTTAATTTAAATGCTATGTCCCTTCAGAATGTAGACGATCATGGCTCCCCACTAATTCTTATATATTTTTTCAATTACCGGAGATTTTGTTTTAATCATTTCTCTCCAAACAAGGCGATAAAGCCACTAAGACGGAAGGAGATACTGGGATTGAAAGAGAATGAGAAGACTTTAGAAGGAACCGGAAACCCAATCCTAAACATAGATAGATAGGAACAGACTATGAATCATTGATAGATACTTAGATATGTACAGACTAAGATAGATAAATATGAACAACCCTAAAATACATAGATATGAACAGACTAATGTAGATAGATAGATAGATAGACATGAACAGATTAAAATAGATAGGAACAGACTAAGGTAGATACATCAATAGATATAAACAGAATAAAATATATATGGACTAAAATAGATTGGTAGATATATATGTACAGACTGAAAAAAATAGATATGAACAGACTAAACGATAGATATGAACAGATTAATATAGGTAGATAGATGGATATGAACACACTGATAGAAAAAATAAACAGACTGAGATACATCGATAGATAGATATAAACAGACTAATGTAGATAGGCTGTTCATATCTATCGATGAAAAGTGTAAGATAAATAGGAACAGATTCATATAGATATGAACAAAAGATAGACATGAACAGAGTATGATAGATATAAACAAAGATAGATATATAGACAGATAAATATGAACAGACTAAGATAGATATGAATATACTAAGATAGATCGATACACAGATAGATATGAAGAGACTAAGATAGATCGATAGATAGATGAATATGAACAACCCTAAAGTACATAGATATGAACAGGCTAATGTAGATGGATGGATATAAACAGATTAAAACAGATATGAACAAACTAAAGTAGATAGATATAAAAAGAATAAATAAGAACAGACCAAAATAGATATGAACAGACTAAGATCGATCGATCGATCGATCTATAGATAGATAAAAACAAACAAAGACAGATACATATGAACAGACAAAGGGAGTTCCATAGATAGATATAAACAGACTAATATAGATAGTCTGTTCATGTCTATCGATCTAAGATGAAAAATGCAAGATGGATAAAAACAGATTCAGATAGATATGAACAAAGATAGATGAACAGACTAAGATAAATATATATACATATGAACAGACTAAGATATATAGATAGATAATGTACAGACTGTCTATCGATCTATCTTCGTCATACTCATATCTATCTATCGATCGAATTTAGTCTGATATGAAGAGACTAAGACAGATAGATATATACAAAGATAGATATGTACAGACTAATATAGACAGATATGAATAGATTAAGATAAATCGATACACAGATATGAAGACACTAAGATAGATCGATAGATAAATATGAACAACCCTAAGATACATATATATGAACAGGCTTATATTATATATATATATATATATGTGTGTGTGTGTGTGTGTGTGTGTGTGTGTGTGTGTGTGTGTAGATTGATAGATATGAACAAAGGTAGATAGATCAATAGATATGAACAGAATAAAATAGATATCAACAGACTAAGATTATAGATAGATATGTACAGACTGAAAAAGAGTAGATATGAACATACTAAAATAGATATGAAAAGACTAATATACATAGATATGAACAGACTAAGATAAACATGAACAGACTGAGATAGATCGATAGATATAAACGGACTAATGTAGATAGATCGATAGATGTGTAGACTAAGATGAAAAGTGTAAGATAGATAAGAAGAACATAATCAGATAGATATATATGAACAAAGATAGACAGATATGAACAAAGATAGACGTGAAGAGAGTACGATAGATATAGACACACACATACACACACACACACACACATAAATATATATATTGATAGATATCAACAGACTAACATAGATAAACAGAGATAAACAAAGATATGAACAGATTATGATAGATATGAACAAACTTAGATACATATCAACAAGTAGAGGGAGATCGATAGATAGATATAAACAGACTAATGTAGAAAGATCGATAGATATGAACAGACTAAGATGAAAAGTGCAAGATAGAAAGAAACAGATTCAGATAGATAGATTGATATAAACAAAGATAGATAGACATGAACTGACAAAGATAGATATGAACAGATATAAAAAGAATAGACATGTGACATATATGAAAAGACTAAAATAGATACAAACAGACTAATATAGATAGATAAATAAATATGCATAGACTAAGATAAATTGATAGATATGAACAGACTAAGAAAGGTCGATAGAAAAAGAGATATGAACAGACTAAGGAAGATAGATATGAACAGACAGAATAGATAGATAAACACGGACTAATATAAATAGATAAATTAACAAAGACAAAGAGATAGATATGAACAGATAGATAAATAGATACTAATAGAGATCGATAGACAGATAGATATGAAGAGACTAAGATCGATGGATAGATATGAACAGACTAAGATAGAAAAGAACCGATTAAAATATGAGCAGACTAAGAAAGATCGATAGAGCGATATGAACAAAGGTAGATAAATCGATAGATATGAACAGACTAATATGAAAAGTGTAAGAAAAATAGGAACACATTCAGATAGATATGAACAAAGATAGATGAACAGACTAAGATAGATAGAGAAAGATAGATATGCACAGACTAAGATAGATCGATAGATAGATATGAATAGCCTAAGGTACATAGATATGAACAGACTAATGTAGATAGATGGATAGATATGAACAGATTAAGATAGATATATAGGAACAGATTAAAATATATATGAACAGACCAAGATAGATATGAACAGACTGGAAAAGGATAGATAGATAGATAGATAGATAGATAGATAAGAATAAACTTAGATAGATAGATAGATAGATATGAACGGACTAAGGAGAAATAGATATGAACAAATTTAGATAGATAAATAGATAATGCACAAGCTAAAATCAATATATTGATAGATATATAGATATATACGATTAAGACGAGGATAGATCGATAGATAAATATGAACAGCCTAGGCCCTAAGGTACAGATATAAACATAGTAATGTAGATAGATGGATAGATATAAAGAAACTGCGACAGACCGATAGATATATATATATATGGACACGCTAGGATACATAGATATGAACAGACTTATGTAGATAGAAACAGATTGCAATAGATATGAACAGACTGAAAAAGAATAGATAGATATGCACAGACTAAAATAGATTTGAACAAACTAAGACAGATATGAAAAGAGATATGTAGATAGATATGAACAGACTACGATAGTAATGACTAAATGCATGTTTATTTTTTGTGGTTTTTCCATGTCGACAGCGCGTCAAGTTAGATGAGACATCAACTATACCATTGGATTCTCATCCAACTTTACTTACATACATAGATCTGGACAGACATTATTATGCCGAAGCGTAATGGATATAGTATTTATAAACAAACAATCCCTTCAGCAAAACTAATCAACCATTTAGTAAAATGTCTCATTGACCAAAAATGCTTTAAAAAATTTTGAAATGTTGAACTGAACCTCACATCAATACAGTTCCTTAAAGACTTTTGTTCAAAGTGGTCGCATTTAGATTTAGAGTTCAAGGTTATAAATGTACAAGATGAATACGATATTATTGTGTTCTTTGTAGACCAATATATATTTAAGACGATATGTTCGACTTGCATGTTCAGTGCCTGTACCAAAATTTCTTCTTAAGCGATATGTGGCGTCTCTACACACCACCTCTCTTTCACATGTAAAAGCGAGAAGTGGGTTTTTAAGCTGGATTTTACTTTTATGTTGTGAGGATTATTACCACCTTGTCTGCTAAATTGCCCGCTAGGCGGCGCTGTTCAGGAATATAAAAGGACGGATCAAGAAACTCACTTTCTTATTTTGCTCCGAAACGTAGTAACAATAGAACTTCTTGCAGTTGAATATCTCTGGCAGGCTGGTTTTTTAATGTCAACCAGCAATGTGGCACATCACAGACACACGCGTATTTTATAATAGCAAAGGCTATGTTTTCCATCCTATTTATGGACACACAAGTATATATTTCTTCTCTTGAATTATGTTATTCTTTATATAAAAATATTAGATCATTTTCAAATTTTCGTGCCTGATTAGAAAATTAAAAAACAAAATTTTAGATACTGACAAAAGAAGTCGAGTACATAGTCTCCATCGTTTTATAATTGTCTCCCATTGTTCTACAAGTTTGTTGATGTCATTTTCGTGGAAGCTTCGTGTTTTTTTTATTGGCAGAAGATTGTGAGTGAGTTTTCGACTGACTGTACAGTGTCAAATTTTTGTCATTTAAATTCTTCTGTAGAGACTAGACCAAATGAAAATCCCGAGGAGCCAATGAATTTCCCATTTCAACTCTTTAAGCTTCTGAAAGGTCTATTTTGCAATATGCGTTCTTGCATTTTTGTACTGCCAAATGACATCTTTTCGATTTACCAAAATCGGCCTTTTTCCTTGAACTCAAGTCTCCTCAAATGGCCAAAGGTAGTGGAGATATCGAATTTCAATCTCTTAGCAATCTCTACCGTCGAATTCTTCGGTCTATTTTCCACAATGGCAAGCAGAGCGTATTCATTGACGTCGAGAGCTTGTCAGGGTCGTGGTTGATCGTTTAAGTTAAAATAACACTGATGAATTTGCCAGACAACTTTCCGACTGTCCAAAAAGGTGGAGTACCATCCAAAAAAACTTCTGGAAGTTTTTATTTTATTTTATTTTTTTTTTTATCACAGTTCTGACACTTACTCCTTTCTGAGATTCATAGATTATATGACGAAAGTGTAACTTTTCATCCTCCATCTTTAATTTTCTTTTTTATTTGTGGACAAAACATCAACATTCAACAAAGACTTACTCGCAACTGAATGATACAAAGTTTCAATCTAGAACACCCCAGAAATCGGCATCAAAACAAATGCTAATATCAAGTTGCAGTCATTTTAAATTAATAATGAAAATCAGACACAAACTGATGATCTGATAAAATAAAAACTTACCTACAAATGAAGACCTTGGGTGACCCTCAGACTTTGTATAGGGTGAACAAAGCCAAATCTCTTCAAATGCCAAAAGTTAGTGGATATATTGATTTTCAAGCTCTTAGCAATCTCTTCCATTCAAATCTTTGCTTTATTCTCCATAATATCAAGCAGAGCTTCTTCAGTGACATCAAAAGATCAGCCAGAGTGTACTTGATCATTTAGGTTAAAATCATCTTTATGAAATCTGCCAAATCACTTTTTGATCATCCAAAGGGATGGAACATGATCCAAATAAACCTTCTGAATGTTTTTGTTGCAGTTCCTACGATTACTCCTTTCCGAAATTCATAGAGCATAATATGACGAAAGTGCAACTTTTCAGCCTCCATCTTCAAGGCATTCATTTGTGGGAAAAACGTTGTAAATGACAGAAATTAAAATGCATAAAACGTACAACGATAACAGCATTAAAAACTTGGGACACATGTTGACATAAATAACAAGAATTTGTATTTTCTTTTTGTGATGTGAATTACAGAATATTGGTATAGGGTGTGTAAAAATGTTCTCAGTGTCTCTTTTGTTTAAAAGTCGATGCTTACTTGGTTTGGTTCCGAGAATTTCGTTTGTGAGGATGTTATTTGAAATCGTCTGTTTTTGATCTTCACGGAGTGCAGGCTAGACGTTTGTTTCTGTACTGCTACTTGTCTACCTATCATTGACTACTGCTACAGGTACCCTAGTCTGCTCTACTTTTCTCTACTGATCCTCTTGTGGTGGAAGGGCCTTTTGTATCATTAAATATCCTCCATTTCTATCATCATTGATAGCAAGGTTATTTTTAGAATGATGAAATATCATCATTCTGGACCATAACAACGTCATCATTCAACAAAGTCTGATTCACAACTAAACGATGCAAGGTTTCAATCTATAACATACCAGATATTGGCACTAAAACAAACACCAGGGTCAAATTGCGGTCATTTTATATTAATAATGAAAATCAGGCACAAACTTTTGTAATGATCTGGTATATATGGAAAACTCCTCCACGTACTGAATTTATTTCTTTTGAAAAGTTGAATTTATTCTGAAATTTTTATCCTCATCATACCGCCATAAAGTGGTGACCTAGTACAACCACGTTCAATACAAATTGAAGCACTACACACTGCGGTGGAATGACAATGTTGACATCGTCGCAGAAATACGGTTTATGTGGCTTTTAGTAAGGCTTTGCGCTTATTTGTTAAATTCAAATGGCTGGGGCAAGTCAATCACGCAAGCCACAAACTTGAAATAATTTTTCTTATTGGTAGGAAAATTTGAAAACCCTTGCTGTAATAATTATAATGTTATTAACGAAAAATATTGTGGCCAAATCTCTTGGTCGCAACACAGAAAAGAATATGACTTGATGCATATAAACAGACTGAGATGAAAATACAGTTAGGGAGCTAGATAGATAGATATTTGTAATGATGCCATGATACTTTGGAACGAATGTGATCACAACTCTATACGGGTTCTTTTTTCTTTATTATCTGTGGGTTGCTATGCATTCTTGGGAAATCACCTTCTCTGCTATTTGGAATTCAAAGTTTTTCTGTTCTTTGGTTACTATCAAAGGTTAGAAAAGCCAGTTTTAACCGACTATTTAGCTCATAGCTGATGGGAGAAGAGATGGGTTCATGCCTTTAAGAGCATCTTTAAGACATAAGCGATCATGACTCTCCACAGATTCCTTTTCTTTACTATCTGTGGGTTGCTATGCATTCTTGGGAAAGATAGTAAAATGATTTCCCGTTGCTTTCTCTACACTTTTGAATTCAGAATTTGCTTTTTCTTTGACGGAAAAAGAGATAACAGTCTGACCCATAGAAGAGACGGATACATGATAATGGTAATATTAGCCGTTTCCCTACAAGGAAACATTTAACTAACATCCATTGACCGAACAGACAGTATTGTTTTCAATTGAAATTTATAAATTATTTCGTTTAAATTATTTTTTTCAGGAAAATAGGTTTTTCAAGTCCAGTAGTTATTATCGTTCTTTCCAGTATTGAGGGGGTGGGGGGGCTTTCCAGTACTGATGGGGGGTCCTTTCCTAACGTTTTATTTCAAGTAGAGTGGAACGTTAATATCTTTATTATGTCGTTATTTTCTCTTCGAGTTATATATGGTATCCATTTTAGTTGTTGCAGCTGTTGGTAGTCATCTAGTGATGTGGTTTCTTTTATTTGGTACAGTTCATTGTGATTTTGTAACACCAGTTCACACTACCTTTCCCAAGAGCATAAAAGTACGAAAGTCGATACACCTGGCTAGATCGGAATTTGAACTTGTCAATCCTCGCAGATAGATAGATGAAAAAGATAGAGGGTTGTTAAAAAAAAAAAGTTCTAAATCTAGTTACAAAACAATAAGTGCAATAAATAAAATAAAAAGCCAGAAAACATACACAAAAAAACAGTTCAAAATAAGGTGGAAGCTATATTCAATATTGTCATGTCATGTATACAGACAAAAATAAAATTTTTAAAAAAATCCATTGCTTCTCTCTTCTTTCTGGGAAGGTGGATTATTCGATCAGAAAAATTTAAAGAAAATCTGTTGTTCTCAAGAATTTGTCGAGCAAAAAGATCTTTTCAAAGGACCTGAAGACAGCGTACATATTTCTTTACACACACGTGTGTTTAATTACATACGCACACAAATAGTTACAAAAGTTTTTTTAAACAAAGTTTTTATTATTTATTTATTTATTTTTGTGTAACTGACACGCGCAAAAATTGTAGGTAATCTTAGCATGAGTTAGTTATTACAATATCTCATGTGTGGGGTCATCCACTTGTCACAATAGTCATGTGTCGATCGGCTAATGCAACATTACGAGCCACTTACTTCATAACGAGGCAACCCACTGTGTATGTCGCTAACTATGAAAAACGTCACTCCGACGATTTTTGGCCGCACCCACCGGGAATTTCCAAGCAAGTCTCAACATGTTGACTGCTGCTGCTGCTGACGCCGTCACTACAAAAAGCCGGCCGCGCTGAAGGCAACTTCATTTCAACGAACAGCGTTAACATAACAAGCTAAAAACTTTTTCACGCGAAATTTGGAAAAGCAAAGAAAAAAAACAAACAAATTGATCGAAAGTTTGAAAAAAAAAATCATCTATTTAGTAAAAAATAATTTGCTTTCGTTGAATACCATAAAAATGAGAAACCAATTTGAATTATATAGCATTTTCCCAGGTGCTTTTCAAAAAGATCTGTCCTTGGAGGGATCTTCCGTTTCTACATTAGACAATGATGTCAAAAGAGCTGTGAAAACTTGCAGCGAAAGTGGTACTGTGTCGGACATGCTGAAATTGGAATTAAAAACAAAAATCCAACTCCGGAGACTCAAGAAGGGAAAAGATTTGCACTTTGAAGAGAAACCGACCCAAATTGAATATCAAGTAAGTTGTAGTAAACTTTTGATAAATTAATGATTTTATTTTCTTTCGTGTTTATTTTCATTTCGCAAAAGATGCGATACCATGACTCCGTGTTAGGACCCCGGGCAAAATAAATAAAATAAAAAGTGCAATTGTGTGCTAATTTGTTTTATCAAATCACCGTGCCATTTTTTTTTTTAAAAGAAAAAAAAAGCATTTTTAAATTCACAAGCAAACTAATTCGGAAACTGAATGTTTCTGATGTTGTTTGTCAGTTAAAAGTAAAACTCAAAACAAAATTCAACCTGATCAAGCCATTTTATTTTATTTACTTTTTTACTGCATTGGTTCAAAAAGAAAGTAGAAAATTATGGATTTTTTTTAAATCAGTCTCATAATCAGAAAAAAAAACGACAATTATGGGAACTCTAAAAGAAAATTTCAACATTGGTGGATAATTTTTTAAATTATTTGATTGAAGTAGAAATTTAAAAAAAAAAAATTGTGTATTTTTCCAACGCGAAGTCATGGTTTCGTTTAGTAGTGTTTTATTTTACAAAAGAAGCTGCGTCATTTGTTTTCTTTCTTTCTTTATTCAGCAAGCGTGTTTTTAGCCTGATACATTCCAAAGGCTCTTGTGAAAATCGAACACGCGAGACAAACTTGCTCTAACTATATTGCGCCAAGACTGAAGGTTTTTAGTTTGACCACAATAAGTTTACTTTCACAATGGTATACACTGCTCGTTAACCATTACTCTCCTGGCGAGTTGCCCCTCAGGCATTTTTAATTTTTTTTTCAATTAAAAAGTGTGTTTCAAGGAAATACCAGTACAGTACATTGTAGTTATTGTTTTCATTTTTTCTACTAAAAGTGTCTACCCATACTGGTGTCAAGTGTAGTTCGCTTATCACCTGTAGAAGTGTAAATTTATAATTAAAATATTTAAATTCATTAAGTCTCTACGCTGTTTTGTTTGTTTGTTTTTTTTAATCATGGCAAGACTGAGGAAATGTTTTTGAATATTTCATTTTTTTTTAATTATTTTATTTTTTTTTACTTTTTAATAATTTAGCTTTATTTTTAATTATTATCGGAATATATATTTTTTTTTTTACCCTGTGTTCTTCGATTTCTTCAGCAATTTTTTAACATTTTAAAAATGCACGATTTGTAGGCAACAAACTATAATTTTTTTTTTCTAGACTCACTCGTTGGTTTAAACTTTAAAAAGTATGTTCTACTAAGTATATATATAAAAAAAAATTACCCCGAAATCCACGGCCAGTCTTTCGAAAAAAAAAAAACCCAAAAAAACATTACTTTCGAGTAAGTGTTAAATAAAATTCAAATAAAAAAATAATCCAGTAATTTCGATCTTCATCATCGTCCCCAAACTTGTAACCCAGTCAGTGGTGGTCTTAAAAGGCTCAACAATCAACATAAATCATTCATTCAAAAGTTGATTAATTTCATTTTCACTAGTTGCTTCGTTAAAAAAAAAGTTGTGATCTTTATGATTGTTCAATATTGCTTTTTACTTGCTTACATTTTTTTTTTAGGAATGAATTTCATACTTTTAAAATTAACTTTTTTATTAACTTAAAAAATATATTTCTTCACTCATTCCTATCATACACCTAATTCCGTAAACCTCTACCTTGATTGGCTCTCGGGCCTTATATGGAAGGACTTTAGTATATATAAAAAAAAATCGATACGTCTGGTGGCGCAAGAGCAATGTGAGCGAAAATATAGTTTTTGAGGGAGAACATGCTTGTCATGCTGCTCTACGTGAGGCGCCTGATACCTGTTAGTAAATTCAGTGTATTTTTAATAGCAGTACAACTACAGAAAGAAAAAAGAAGATAACACTTGCAATTCCTTTAACAATCACTGTGTTTGATTTATTTTATTTTTTATTTTTTATTTTTTTCGACACATCTAAAATTGCTATTGTCATCATCAGGATCGTTAATTGTCGTAAAGTGAAGATGATGTAACTGATTTTTTAAAAATTAACAATAAAATTATTTTACAGTAGTAAACTAATACTAATTATTGAACTATTTATACTCTAAATGATCTGTGTCGTTAAGGTAGAAATAATGAATTTCAGTTTAAAAAAAAAAAAAAAAACAACTTAAAAAAGTATACGGACCTTTCTTGCAGCATTCAACTTTTTATTTTTCAGTCATATGATCTAGCTAGAAAGTTCTGTAAAGATTTGATCTTCCCCGGCCCTAGTTGAAACAGAAAGCAAAACTAAAAAGTAAAAACTCTCCGAAGTTTGACATCAATCCACAATCAAAATACTACTAAGTAACTAGTTGTTACTACTACTACTACTACTACTACTCACTGAATGTTCCAGGTTACCGTCAGCAGGATATGTGTTTGTGTTTTTGTCAGGGAGGGAACGTTATGTCAAGACAGTAAAAATGAATAGTTGAAACTTGGGTGTGGGTACTTTTTTAGCCTTAGCCTGGCACAAGATCACAAATATAGGACACTTGCCGAGAAATAGTTGGTTTGCTAAAGTTTCTGAGCTTGTTAAACCTTTTGTACTGTGTCGAGGAATGAGGTGGGTAGATGTTCATAAAGTGTGTGTGTGTGTGTGTGTTATTGCACAATATGGTATAACTTTTAATCGCTTCTTTCTTTCTCTCCACTCTTTTCATTTTCAAGTGATTAGAATCAAAAGGGCTTTTTTGGTATTCTTTTCTTAAGAAAAAAGTAAAAAAAAAAAAAAAAAAAGTAAATCTTGAAAAAGATAGAGAAACAGAAAATGAAAAATGAAAAAGAGAAAATTGAAAAAGAAAGTGAAAAAAGAAAGAGAAAAATGAAAAAGAAAGAGAAAAAGAAACAAAAAAATGAAACAGAAAGAGAAAAATGAAAAAGAAACAGAAAAAGAAAGAGAAAAATGAAAAAGAAACAGAAAAAGAAAGAGAAAAAATGAAAAGAAAAGAAACAGAAAAAGAAAGAGAAAAAGAAAGAGAAAAATGAAACAGAAAAAGAAAGAGAAAAATGAAACAGAAAAAGAAAGAGAAAAATGAAAAAAACAGAAAAAGAAAAAGAAAAATGAAAAAGAAAAAGAAAGAGAAAAAGAGAAAAATGAAAAAAACAGAAAAAGAAAAATGAAAAAGAAAAAGAAAGAGAAAAGGAAAGAGAAAAATGAAAAAGAAACAGAAAAAGAAAGAGAAAAATGAAAAAGAAACAGAAAAAGAAAGAGAAAAATGAAAAAGAAACAGAAAAAGAAAGAGAAAAATGAAAAAGAAACAGAAAAAGAAAGAGAAAAATGAAAAAGAAACAGAAAAAGAAAGAGAAAAATGAAAAAGAAACAGAAAATGAGGAAAAGAGAAAAAGAGAGAGAGATAGAAAAAGAAAAGGAAATAAACAACACATTCCAGATATGAAAGTCGAGTCGGGGAAGACCCTAGCCATTACTCGAATACATTTTTTTTTCCTATTAAATTTAATTTTTTCCGTTCCCTTTCTTCATTTTATCCCCCCAACAACTTTTTATTTTTTCAATGTCTCTACGTTTTGTACGTAATTAGAAAACTAAAACGTTTAACAGTTAAACTTTAACTCCCCAGATTAAAACCAGGTAACTGGTAACTAATAGAAGTTAACGCTTAAAAAAAAATGTTCTTTTCATTTTTTAATTTAAAAAAGAAATTGCCACTGGATGTGATTTGGATCTGAAGATCTTATTCTTCAATAACAAACTAAAAAAAGAATTTTTAAAAAAAGTTGTTTCAAAAGCAGTTGCTTCTATTCCAAATTCTTCACTCTCCAAACTTCAATAACCCAACGACGTTTTGATTTGATTCGAAATTAACATTGGTTACTGTCTAAAATTGATATTTAATTCTTTCGCTATTTTTTTCTCTCATTCATGACAAATAAAAATGTGTGGTTTGATAATTTTTTTAAATTTTCTATCCATATCTGAGCTCCGACAATTCAATTTCTCCTTAGTAACTGACTCAACAAGGGCTCAGATTTTGAATGTTCAAAACTTTAATAATCGCCAAGTGAAACTTTTTTTTAAAACTAATAACAGATCATGTCTTTTTATAATTTTTTTAAAGCTACATTTGTCTACGTATGTTTCAGAAAACACACACACAAACAATAATAGTGTACTCACTGTACTGTAACTCACTTTTTTTTTTTTTTTTACAGTAGCTGGTGTGTCATATTCTTAATGTAGTTAGGTCTTATTCTATCATCACCTTAAAAGTCAAGTTCGAATTTCGATCTTCACCTAATGAAATTGAAATTTACGATTTGTTTCCAATCTTTTTTTTTTAACAAACAACTGGATAGAAGAGACAAGAGAAAATTAATGAATTTTATAGCCAAGTAATTTAAGCAAACGCAAAATCATTTTTTTGCATTATTGGAAAATGATTTTTTTTTTTTAATTTAATGAAAAAGGAAAGTATCATTTCAATTCAATACTCTTTGTTTAATTAATTTCTTGGAAGTTTTTTTCCGAAGTACAGACACAAAGTTTTTTGAATTTTTTAGTTTATCTAAGTTATAAAAACAGATGAACATCCTATTTTTTTTTATCCTTGCTTTGTATCATTAACAAAGTATTCAATTACATTACAATTATGTATGAATTTATGAAATATTCTTAATCGTGGTATTTCACAAAATGACTTTTTTTTTCTTTAAAGGCGAAACGCATTTTTTAACGCTCTTAGTCTTAAAATATCGAATGCACGAACAATTGTTGTTGTTTAAGCATTATTTAACTTTTGAAAAGCATAAATTAAATAAATTCAATTTTTGTGCTTCTTTTTTTTAAAGTGAGTGTTGTGTACTTAAACTTACTTATCCCATCCTATTCAATACCAGTTAGCTTGGTATACACAAGCCGTTGTAATAATTTCTTCAGAAATCTGTCTTACCTTCTTGGAATTTTGAACCGAATTCATTCTACAGAAGGGGGGGGACAGGCACTGACACCAGCTCGCTCGATTATAGAGAAACTAATAAAGGACTTGCTAGGAAAAGAGTGGGTTATACAAGGAAGGGCTCTACCCCAATTAAGAAAAGAGAGGTTATTTTGATGCACATAAGTTTGTAAAATGTAAAAAGTTTTAACTTAGTTTCCTTAAACGGACTATCAAAAGGAGAACATGAAAACTTTCAATTATTTGGGTCTTCCCCGCTTCAAAGAATTTGCCCAATCAGTACATTGATTGAACCGGCTTGAAAAAAAAGAAGTTGAAAAAATTCCCACCGGCATGACTATTCCAGATGTCATTTTTATTTAGTACAAACAAAAAAAGGGATAGATAGATAGATAGATAGATAGATAGATAGATAGATACTTATAGTCCCTACTCGTAGAACCGGTTCAAGAGTCTCGTGCCCTCCCCACCTTACTACATTATCATTTTCATAGGGTAGTATTCATAAAATAAAAATTTTATTCTATCCTAATTATGTACAATAATGAATCCTAGATGATTCAATTATAAAAATTGAAAATAAATTCAATGTTTCTAAATACAAATTAGAAATTGTCATAAATAGATATCTTGATCTTAAATAAATCAAAATATTTTGCGGCAATTTTTGACATCAACTTGAGATTTTTCTTAAAAATTTGAATATTTTTTTAAACACATATAGACAAAAATAGTGAATTTTATAGTTTGTTTGTTTTTTCTTTTCTTAAGATTTAGCATGTGAGTAAAACAAATTCACGGATTTGAATGGGGTGGAAAAAGACCCCAGCCCAGAATGACGGCAAAATCCACGACAGTTTTTCATCCCTTAACAGTTGCTTAGCTTTTTTAATTTGTAACATGTAGGTAGAAAAAAGCAAATGTTTAGAATAGTGTGGGTTACAAAGCACTGCACAGAACGATTACTTTGCTACTTTACGTAAATGTAAAGCAGCTTTAGGCTCTGATCACTTACGGTTTTAATTTGTTTAATGCACTGCGTAACGTGACAAAAATTGAATTATTGTCACGTCATGCAGTGCATTCATTGTATGTAAAATTATGCACTAAAACAAGTAACCAAGTAATCGTTTTAAGTTCTTTGAATATAAAACACACACACGCACGGTAAATTCGAAAGAATTTCGGAGTTTCAGAAGTGGAAAACTGAATTTTGAATTACATTTTTTTCCAGAGTAATAATCACACGCAATGCAAGTGTTTTATTTTAAAGATAAGTTACGCAAGTGTTGTAACTCCACTGTTAACACCGAAACTGGAAATATCGATTAGCGTAATTCAAGTTTTCGCTAGGGTAGTTCGTACTGACACTACTCTTCTTCTTGGGGAAATGCATAAACCCATCTCTAACAGTAGTAAGTTAGGTCAGGCATTACTCCCTACTGTTCGATACTTGTCTCATATTACTTGCAATTAAATTCAGAAAGAGACAGTTAAAATTACTGGGACACATTATGAGAAAAGAGGGCTTCGAAAATTTAACACTCAAAGGAGATGTTGAAGCAAGAAAGGACAGAAGAAAAAACTATTTATAATTTAAGAGGCAGAAAATTAAAATTTATAAAAAGTTCTAAGACATTCTGAACTGAAAAAAAGTTTATGGGTTTGACTGCTAGCTTAATGCAGCACTGATGATAGCTAAGCCAAAATCCCGACTATCTCTTATTGAGGAGGAATAGATCGAGGAAGATTGATTTTCATTTTCATCATTATCCTTCGACCTCGGAAATCCATTGACAATCCCCTTCCACACTGTTCGGACCTGTATTGCTGTCCCCAGATCCCCAATGTCCAACCACGAGTCCCGATGTCTGGGGAAAGTCAATCGTGAGAAGACACTTACTCATGGAGTAAGGTTAAAGATGAGATGATTTCCCTGTTCGCTCGGTGGCAATGGCTGGCAAACTGTAGTCGTTTTTGTTTGAGCTTAAGAGAAATTGGTCTCAGTTCTCCGTAAATTGTGTTAAGCGTTACATGGGATCTTCAACTGATTTTCTGTATTTTTCTAAGTAGATTATGTTCCATCCAGTCGTCTTTCAAGACGAGCAGATAATGTCCATTGCCCAAGTTTCTAAGAAGATTGATTTTTTTTTTTTTTAAACCGTTTCAATCTCAGAAACTTGGACAAAGCAAACTTCATGCTTGTTTTGAAAATTAACATTCGAATTCTTGGATTTCACCTAGGATCGAGCTCTGATCTTTTACGCAGGTAGAAAGCAGTTACTACTTATTTTATTTTTACACATCCCCCCCTCTCTTCCCCTGTTTTGTATTTTCTTTTTTCCTAATCAATTTCATCATCATAATTAGCTTTTATTTTTTATTTCCTTATCATTTGTTCCTATGCTTCCTTCACAACGCAACTGTCGTTTATCTTTTACCCCCTCCCCACAAACACAACATTTTCATTTGTTTATCTTTCCCATGTGGGCCTTGTGCTACACAATAACATTACTCAACTCACATAGGTGATGTCGTCGGTCACATGACCATGGTTTCTTTAACGGAAGTGATCTCACTCCACGTGGAGTCAATGATGCAATCGCTTATTTGTCGTCGCTTTTAAACTACTGAACACGCTGTCCATACTGACCTTCCGCCCGAATAAAAAAACAAACTCACTCTTTTTGTTACTACCCCCATTTTCTGACCACCACGTCGAATTTCTCTGTTATAGTTTTTATTCACCCCACCTACACATACACAATGAGCCTGACGCCAGTGTAAGATTTCCACTCATTGTCTTATTTTGTGTTGTTAAATTTAGGCTACACCCTTTACTCACGTGAATTTCAGAATTAATCTATGACATCATTTTATTTGACAAATAAATTAAATATCCATCAAACATTAATAATAATATTAATTATTTTCAGTCATTTTTATTTTTATATTTTTTAGCTTTAAAAAAACAATTACTTTCTTTTAGGTTTTGTTTATTTTTAATATTTTCCAGGCTGGTTTTTAAATTTAATTTTTTTTTTTTTTAAATAGCTTTTTTTAATTTTAGCATCTCCTCAGATGATTTTTTTCTTTTGCTTTTATGCTGAGTTTTATATTTCTTATAAAATACACACTGTTCTATTCCCTGCGTGTAGATCTGACCAATTTAATGGGTAAAAAACAAAAAAAAAAAGAAATAACTCTTTATCAAATATTGCACTCTTCCTTTTGTGTGTGTGTACATATGTATATGTCATTTCCTTTGCATCTAATAAGGATGTCTCTGTTTTTATTATTCAAATTAGCCAGATCGCTACACTGGCGAAAATCTTAGGGTCGTCTGTGGACAAGTTTGTGGTTTGTAGTAAATCCTGTCGCTTTACCAAAATGCTTTCGTTTTTAAGGAAGTCTTAAAGAAGATTGCAAGAGAAAGAAGACTTACACACAGAATCAGTAAAAGAGGGCTGAAATTCTTTGGACACACAATGAGAAAGGACTTGGAAAACTTAACACTCACAGGGATGCCGCAAACCTGATTTTTAGCCCCAGGCAGTGCCTTGTAAACCTCGTTATCTTCCTTTCTTCTACCTATACATTACAAATTAAACTAAGCACAACTGATTATTAACCGGCGTAGAGATGTATATACGTTTTTTGGTTTTTTGTTTTTTTTTTTTTTTTTTTTACTCAGTGTTTTTCAGACACGGACGAATAAACATGTCTCAAATCAGCTACAAACGTGTTTATACGTCGATCTTGATTCATTTTATGCCCTTCTTAGCTTGAAACAAGTCCAATTGTGAACTCCTACGTCTAGTAGTGGCCTTAGCCACCGCTCAGATACTTCATGGTGCCTCAGTTTCTTAGTTACTTTAAAAACAAATAAAAAAAATTGTCTGAAATTGAAACGTTTCTCCCAAAATAATTGGCAGGGAAGGGGTTAAAGAATGCAACATTTGTGCAGATTTAGACATTTTATTTTTTTTGGGGGGGGTCGTGTTTTATTTTTTATTTTAACCAAATCCGTGAATTTATTTTACTCGTGCCTTAGTTTCGAAAAACCACCATATAAAATTCACTATTTTTTTTATCCTTAATGTTCAATGTACTGAAATTATTAAACGTTTTAACAAGTAAAATCTGAAACTGACATTAAAATGCAACAAAAAACATCGTTGATTTATTTCTGATGAATGATGACATGTCTCTAATTTATATTTAGATACATTGTATTTTATTTTTCTAGTTGAATTGCTCACCTATATTGTATATGCACCATTATTGCACATAATTTAGGTGACGATAAAATTTACTTTATGCTACCATATGAAAATTAAGATGTAGTAAAGTTGGGGGCATATCATAGATTCGAAGGGGGTATGAGACCCTTACACCTGCCCTGCATATATTTGCTATAGAAATGAAAAATGTATCTAAAAATTCTGTCGCTTGTCCCGTTTCTTTTTCTTTTAAACATTTCGTATAATTCCCAGTAAATGAAAAAATATGGTTTGCATGTTTATCAAATGATTTAACAAGATTTATAAAGAACTCTTCAATTTTCTAATAAAAATTGACTTTATGATTTTTTTTCAATATTTTTTTTAAATTTCTTTTGTCTTGATACATCAAATAAGTCTATTCTTTTCATTGATATAGATTTGGAAATGTTTAAATTGTTTGACAAAGCTAACTTCGAATCCCCACTCTTCATTAAAACGGGGAGTGGGGAGACTAAGGCCTGGAGAGACTTGCCTAAGCTCCCATTGGATATTATTAATAGAAAAACGCGTTTTTTCCTCTCAATTGTGAAGCTTACTAAAAAATAAGATTCCTCATGTTCTATACCTGGTGTTCACCTTTTATCTAAAATTGCTGATGGTGTTTCTTCTTGCCCTATACCTGGTCCCTACCTTGTGCATCTGATCGGCAGGGATCCTGTGTATGTGGCTAGCAGAGGCCTACCTAAGTACCTTCTCGGTGAAATGCTCTTCTTGGATTCAGGTGGTGGCCGTTTGCCCTATGCCTGGTCCCCATGTTTATTTTTTATCATGGTTACCTTCTATAGGGACAATGGAGTCCAACCATTACCCATTCTGTTATTTATTGACCTTACAGCAGAAAATGAACCGTACAAAAGTATTAATTTGTGATATTTTTCTTCATTTTTTTTCTTTTTCTTTTCATAGCTGACGCCTGAAGATTTGACGAGAAGGGAAGAATTGAAAGAGAGAAACAAATTGTCCGCACGGAAACACAGAATGAAGAAGAAACTAGAGAAAGCTGAAATGCAAATCGTACGTTCGTTTTCTTTTTCTTATATAAATATCAACAAATTTAGTTTCCTTTCTTGACAGTGAACAGCTTTGTATGCATATCTTTTAACTTAAGCCAGCAGTTATCTCCCTTGTTGTTCATTCCCTTCAATTTAAGACTATTTAGAGGCAGTTGAAGGGTACATTATGAGGAAAGAGGGCTTGGAAAATTTGATACTCACAGGACAGAGGAAAACAAGCGAGCTTCAGTAAGTTTTAGGAGAGATAACAAAAAGACAAAATTTATTAAGAGCTACAAAGGATAATAAATTGTGGAGAGACATGATTGCCAAAGTCCTGAACAAATATGGCACATAGAAAAAGTATTATTCGTATAATTTCTTATGTAAAAACCTTAATATCATGTTGTGGCTTTTTTGTGCTTTAGTGCTTTTTCAGATACAGTATTAATATTTGACAACATTTATCAAAAGACTTTCATTTAAATCTGTGTAAATTATCCTGAAATTCAAAGATCCGTTTTAGAACTACTTTCAGGGTTTGGTTTGGTTTGTTTTATGGCATATCAACCTCAATGAGTTATAGAAGTTGGTTTGTAGAAAGAAATGATAGCTTGACTGATTAATTAATTCATTTTCTACAGTTTATCAACCCTTTACAAGTTATTTAAAGCCAGGAATTTTTTTAGATAATAATGGTTTTAGTCTTGCTAATTAACCCATAGCTGGGGAGCAGAGGTGGATACAACATTGAATATAACGAACCCAGCGGGAATTGGAACTCGGCTGTCCAATTAACAGTTCTGAGTCATTATCCATTACACTGCCCACACATCCAAGCTTACAGCACCCGGTATTCTCAAGTGCTCACTCATCTAGGTACTGACCAGGCTCAACGTTGCTTAACTTCGGTAATTGTACAGAAAACGCTGTTTCAACGTCATCTGACCGTAAACTACTAATGAGAGTCTGCTGAATTATAGATGATTTAGCAGTTTATGATAGCATACGACAGTTACAAGGTAAATGGCAATACATCAGTTACTACAAGATATTTGCAACTTAAGAGAGGATAACCGTTCAAGGGCAATAACTAGACAAAAAACTTGCGTATAGGTAATTATTTCCCTTGCATTCTTTTTCTATTTAGGGACAAATCGTTGTAGAGTGTAAATTAAAAGTAGGTGACAAATTATATTAAATCTAGAATCCAGGCTTTGGAGAACGCTATGAATCCATATCTTTGTTTTGTCTAATTGCGAGATAAAAAAAATGTCTAGTTACTGCCATGTCACAATCTGAGAAAACTACTCCTATAATTACAGCTCAAGCAGTGATAAAAACAAAATTGCTATTGTCAACCTTGACAAAAGCTAGAATGAAAATTTGATATGAAAAATCTTTCATAATGCCAAACATGATGTGAGTTAAATCAATAAATTTTATTAGTAAGTAGGGGAGATCAGGTTACTTATGTTTTTTTTTTTTTTTTTTTTTTACATTAGCTTTCTTTATATATTTTTACTTCTACTGATTTTAGAAACAGAATTCTTTTTATATGTGACAATCAAGTTAATTTTCAAGATAAAATTCCGAGATTACATTTTCATTTTATTTTTCTGTGGGGCTGGCAGGAGACATGAGTCAGCTACATTACTCTCAGATGCAAAATAAAAGGTGGGAATTGCAATAAAAAGGGAGGGTTGGGGGGGGGAGAATCAGATAATCTAATAAACAAGAGTATTGAAAAAGATGGGAATATCTAAACAATGGGATTGGAGAATGGATGTGAAATTATTAAAAACAAGTTTTTCAAACTATGAAAAGACCTTGAAGAAATAAAGTAAATGCATCAACACTTATTAGCTAGCTCAACTTGCAGACTAATTTGCTAGTAGAGTGAAGCTGATCCTCAAGGGTGTCCAGGTACTGTACTGAGGTGACTGAGTAAATGCACCATACTGAGGTGACTGAGTAATTATATATACATCAGAGTTGATCAATTGTTGTTGAGGAATATTGTTTTTATAATCTATTTTTTTTATTTCAGGAAGAGAGAGACCTTTCAGAGAAAAACCATATTCTCAAGAGAAAAATCAAGAAATTGGAGTCTATCAGAAATGATGTCTGCATTTATGTTTTAAGGTTGTCTAAGAGAGAAGTTGTCTGAAACTTAGAAGAATGGTGAACACAGAAGTTCAACACTGATTGCACAGACCAATGTCCCACAGATGCATCAATAATAAGGACATTGATTCCTCTTTCATCCTTGTCATTCCAGTAAGAAATCATCAAACATTCTTGCAAAATAAACATTAAGAATTACTTACGAGGCTGTCAATGGAGAAAACAAGTCAAAGACATTTTGCACCCAGTAAGCTCTCAGATCTGTATTCCTGTGACTTGGCTAATTTTAGTCCAAGAATGGAAAGAACAATCAACAGACATCTTTTTCTTGATACATTTCAACTGGTTAAAGAATTGTTGATCTGTTTTTTGATGATTTGAATCGGATTCTACTAAACTCCTGTTTAATAATTATATTGACTGAAAAAAACTGAAATATTGCAACACAGATATCAGTGTTGGAACTTTTTCTGAAGATATTTTATTTTTTGGCCATTGCTTCATCTTATTTAATTATAAAAGCCAATTTGTTCCAAAGAAAATGACTTGGACATTGATTGATTGTTGACTAATTCAAGATAAATGTAGCAAATGTCCATTTGAATTTGTACTTCTAAGTCATGTCTTTCTCAACCTTTTTAAGCAACGGCACACCTAGATGCAAATGAAAATATCATGGTACACTTAGCAAAATTTTTAAAGGGTATACATTTAAATGTTAAGAAATAAAACGACGAGTCTTTAATTAAACAAAGAATGTTGAATACAATAAGATAAAAAAAAAACGTTTAATATTTATTTATTCAAATAAAGGAAAATTTTAAAAAGTTAAATTAAAAAAAAATAAAAATACTTTCTAAAAATGAATATTAAAACAAAGTATTTAAAATAACATAATCAAAGAATAGTGAAAAGAATTATTTGAAAAAAGTTTAATATTTATTCATTTATTCAAATACTAATGTACCATTACTAATCACACACACATATATATATATATATATATATATATGTTGTAACAATATTTTGTGGCACACTAGTGTACCGTATCATGCTGGTTGAAAACCACTGCTCTAAGTACAATACATTATACAAAAATGGCCCCTTTATTTTCTAGAAATAATGTGATATATATATATATGTGTGTGAGTGTGCAAAATGATGTTTACTTGATTTTTATTTACATACATAAATGTATGTTATTGATATAAGTTAATAAAAAAGATACCTTTCTTTGATTTTCATATAAAAATATATATTTCATATTTGCAACCTATATAGTTTCTTTGATAGAGCCCAATATTCATTATAAATTCAAATAAAGACTGATTTTTTTTTAAAACCTTCAAAAATATTCCAAATCAGTCTTCACAAGCTAAATAAATAGTGAAACTTGTTAAACTTAAGAGTTTAATACTGGCTCTTCATTTAATCTGTTGGATTGAATCCATATTTTCAGCTTGTGTGTTCATACACATACACACAACCAATGAAACCAAAACACAGAATTAACAATTTGATACATAAAAATTAACATCATAAGATATAAATGTGATAATTATACAACCAATGAGAATGAAACAGCACAGAATTTCAAAACAGAAACATAATTCTGCATTATGCCTAAAAATTTCTGATGAAGCCAAATTACATAATGAAACACGTGAAATTTTATCAAGATTTTCCTACTTGTTCCTTATTTAATAAGTCTGTTGGTTTCAATTATTAATATTTTTAACTTATTATAAATGACAACTATTTATAAAATCTTTGTCATGCATTGGACTCAAGCGTTTTATTTCTTTTTTTTTTTTAATTTAAATATCAGAAATAATTTCCTACTCATCTTCACTGAAAGAAAAAGAAAGAAAAAAACAAATCTATTAATGTGATACATTATTTATTTTACAAGCACAGTATATATAAAAAAGGGACACAATTATTTACATAATTGTGAGTGTGTGTGTGTGTGTATTATATATATACACACACAATTATAATAATCACCTAGTTAATATTAATAATTTTTTTTTGTACTAATTTCATTGGTACCCTTTCATTTGACTTTGTTTTATTGGCCAACTTATCTATTCTATTTTATATATATATATATATATATACATACACACACACACACACACACACACAAGTATAGGATTGGTGTATACGGAATAAATTCCAATAACCAACAATTACTATTCTTAAAAGAGCGCTCAATACAAAGTAGAGCAAATATAATTATTTATTTGAAAATTATAACATAAATATGTTATAAAATCTCTACAAAAATAGTCATTTTGTTTCAACACCTCTGGTGCCTTATCAAGTGATAATGCTGAATGTAGAATAAAGGGTTTTAGTGATTTTATAACATATTTATGTTATAATTTTCAAATAAATATATATATATATATATATATATATCTCAATTGATGATACCTCCTGGTGAGTGAACAGAATGATTACTGAAAGTTTATCTACAAAACCACAGTCGAGGTGGTCAATGTAACATCAATCATCTAAGTGACAAATTCTATTTGTATTAATCTATATAAGCAGAGTATTAGTGTGCTGCATAATATGAAATGAAAGTATCAGTCCTTGGCATCTTGTCAAGGGTGAGTCATAATAGATAAGCACTCTATGAAAAACAAGCATTAAAAAAAAAAAAAAACATATATAGTAGGGCAATAAAAGAATAAAAAACAAAAATTATAATATGGATAAAACTAATAGTGTTTATTGTATATTAGTAGACATTTAGAACAAATAGAAACCTAAGATGTTAAAAATTAGGCAGACCTTTTCTCATCATGCTTCCATTTGGTCAAAATGTCTACTAATATACAGTAAATATTATTAGTCTTATTATCATTATTTTTTTATCTCTATTTCTTTCAACTTCCTACTATACCTGCATATTATAAGAAGCATACAAGGACAATCTTTCTTTAATATTATATATATTACATGAATCATTCATACAAAAAACAGATTAGTGAAGTTAATGATATAAATGGCGAGAATACATCTTCGCAAACAAATTTATTAAAATTACATTAACCCATGAACATCCAGATGAATGTTATGATCCCTGTTTTAATAAATTCAACTTGTATAAGGTCTTTTTTTGCTAGTACTTTCATCTGTTCATAGAGACATCATCAGGCCTGGAAACAGAATTGTTTTATTTTATGATACATCCAGGTAATAACGGGACACGAAAGATTAGATGCGAGTCGAAATATGTTTTTTTTAGAAATGTGTTATTATTTAACGGTAAGAAATTTCTGTTTTTTGTATGAATGATTCATGTAATATAAATTAAACTGCACTATATATATATATATATATATATGCATGTTGTTTTATGTTATTTGTTTGTTTCTTCCGCCATCTTTTATCAAATCTGCACAGGCTTTCTACCTCCACTTTTCTATCTTTATGTAACTTAATTAGAATTATAAATTTTATTCCAGAGTATATGTTGAGAAACAATTTTATATACATTACATTCAATATTTTTTGTTAAAATTTATATTTTATTAAATAAATGGAAAAAAAACGAAAACATTTGTTTGTCATTTCTTGATGTGTCTTTTATTTTCTTTTAAATTTCTGTCTGAATTTCTAGGATGAGGAGTTATAATTATTTACACTCAGTCTATTGTTCTCTTTCTTATTGTCACAATGTTTCAGCCATTGTACCCTTTGGTTTTCATCAGATGATAGCAGCCAAGTGTAACAAGCAGCAATATCAGCAGCAGGTAAATTAGGTTTAAGGCACCATATTCTAAACTTGGGATTGTCCTAAGGGATAATAGGTTAGTGGATTGGTTTGTCCCTGAGCTGGACTTAGACTCAATGGAAACAGGTTAAGCAATAATTTAGTAGTACTAAAATAAGAACTAGGTAAGATATCCTTAGACATGGTCAGCAGAATGAGAATAATCTCCATAAAGTAAATAAAGGGTTCAGTTTGAAATTCCTCAAAGGTCACCTGGATTGAGAAGCACCTGATGAAGGACAAAGAGCATAACAGCCAAAATGTTGTGATAACAACAACAAAGATGAGGATAATAGACAGTGTAAATAATGGATCATAAATTTGTATTAAAAAAAATAAAGATTTACATATGTTATTCCGAAGACAATAAGATAAACTTTCAATTCAGTTTCTCAAACAATTCAGAATCTTAATGACACTTCTCAAAGTTATGGAGAAGACTTTTTTTTTATCTTCTCCATAACTTAGAGAAGAGTCATTAACATTCTGAATTGTTTGAGCAACTGAATTTTTGTACTGTATATATATATATATATAATACTACAAATACTGTCAAAGAGATGTTCTTCAATAGTCTCATCAGATCTAGACTCTCATTCAGAAATGTCTAAAACCTGTGGTTCATAAAGTGGGCCACCTACCCCACACAGGGGTATTCAAAAGAATTATTAATGGTGAATTTTTTTTTAGTGTATATACAGTATGCATACATAAAAACATTTGTGTGTATGGTGATTTTCTAAGTGTAGATTAGATGTGGCACAAGGCCGAACGAAGTGAGCACCCAATGAGGATCAAACTCACTATTCAGTCATAATTTATCTAGCATGACAAGCTTGCTAACCATTACACCATGTCAAAGTGCCCCAATATTTTTTGTGTATATGTATTTACATGTGTAATTACATGTACTGTATATAATACATATATATTTATATTATTCACACAATATTTTTATAAATCTTGTAAAATTCTAAAATATGTAGTCTCAAGTTCTTAAGGAAAGTTAAGTTAATGGCCTTTTAGGCTTAATCCATGTGAATATAAGTTCACTTTTTGAATAATAAGAATTATATGTCACAGGGGGCATCAGGATTTTAGAGATGCTTAGGTGGAGCATGGCCAAAAAGAGGTTGGGAACCACTGGTCTATTAGATGTTTCCTTATAAGGAAACATTTGGCATGCATTGACCAAGCAACCAGTGCTACTCAAGTTATGCTTTTCTTTGGTCAAGTCATACTGAGGGTAAAAAACATAACAGAAAAAGGTGAGATGAAATATTTGCCTCCATCCAAGTCACACACACACATATATATATATATATATATATATATATATATATATATATATATATATATATATATATATATATATATATATTAGTAACACAATATTTTTATAAATCTTGTAAAAATTCTAAAATATGCAGTCTCAAGTTCTTATGAAAGTTAAGTTAATGGCCTTTTAAGCTTCCTCCACATGAAAAGGAGTTCACTTTTTTGAATAATAAAAATTATATGTCACAGCAGGTTGGGAGACATCAGGATTTTAGAGATACTTAGGTGGGACATAGCCAAAAGTTTGGAAAACACTGATCTAAGCTATCAGCCTTAAACAACAGATAAATGATTAAAAATGGCTTCGAGTGAATGAATTCCTTTGGCCATAAAGAAGACAGTCTTTCATCAGATTTTATAGACTGGTGCTATAGAATCATTAAATTTATCAAATAGTAAAAACAATATCACTTGAAGACTTACAACAACAGCAGCAACAACTAAAATGAGTAGCACATTTAACTAGAAGAGAAAATAATATAATCCAGATGTTGACTTTCAATACTACATTAAACAGGTTAGGAAAGAAACTCCCATCTGTACTAGAAAGAGCAATAACAGTGAACTTGAGAAACCTATTTTCCTGAAAAACTGTTTTATGAGAAAGATTTTATAAATTTCAACTGACTAATGGGTGGAAATATTGAGAACTAGCAGAAAATTTTCAAAAGAATATAAAAACAAAAAAAAGGAAATCATACTGAATTATTTTTTAAGATAGAAAGGATTTTAAATGTAGCTGTTGGGTTGTTATTTTATAAACGACTCCTTACCTCAAGGAACTCCCAAACATATAAATATGAGGTACTAAAGAGAAATGAAAAGAGGGATGCCAAAATAAGTTTACCATTTTTATTAACCATAACAATGCAAAACAACAATAAAACCTGACATAAACATGGTACTTACAATAGGTAATGATTGTACTCTAAAAAGATTACTACCTTTAAGTTAAGGTGAAGTTATAGGCTACCATCTCGTATATCTTCAGCCAACCCCAATTCCCACATCAGTGTGAGTCTGGATATTGGTTGTGCACATCTTGTTCCAACTACATCTCACTACTGGACTAAATCTCTCTAACTTGTGCCAAGGGACCTAATTCATCTCAGTTGTTCGCTAAATGTACAAAGGGCACTAACTCACAAAGTTATCTGCTCGTGAGGCGAAGGGTTCTATCTAAAATCATATGTATCATAATTTTCTACTTGTAACCTAAAATGGTAAATCTGCTGTATCAGCAAGTGGGATCAGATCTCATGATTCAATGGTTGATATAAAGAAGAAAATTGTGGCTTACCTCATCAACTGAAACATCATTCATTGCTCCTTTTGTTTTGTTACACAGGTAGTTTTGAAGTCATAAAATTTACCCCAAATGTCTTGGGATAATCAGTGAAGAAGTACAGTTAAGTTTCAGAAAACCTAATCTTTGTTCTTTGTTAAGTGCCTAAGCTCAACAGATTAAAACTTGAGATATAGTGAAAGAACTGACTAGGGTTTAATTCTTTGTGAGCATCACAGATTTATTAGCTCCAACATGCAAACATCATACTTCTCAAACCAGAAAAGCATTTACTATGATTTTAGGGACTATAAAATATCTTGAAACACACTATTCCCAGTGTAGTAATCCTTTCTGCCTTTTGGAAATAGGGCAAAAGTAATGATGGTACCCCTTTTATTTACATATTTCTCCAAACAATTTAAATTCCTTTTATGTTCATCACAAAACAAATTGAAATGTCAGTTAAATTCTGTCACTTATCTTTGGGTAAAATAAGTATCTCATGGCATACAAAAAAGAATTATACAGCGTAACATGGAAGTTCATATGAGCAACTTCGTACTGGCCATTTGATGCAACTTCAATCCTGGTTTATTCTATTACATATTTAAATTCTGTTTTTGAATTGCTGATCTATGCCAAAATGAATTAGGATGCCAATAGCATTCTGTGACTGTTATCTTTGTGTAAAACAGGGATCTCCTGGCATACAAAAAAGAATTACACAGCCTAACATAGCAGTAGAATAAGGCCGTTCATATGAGCAACTTTGTACTGGCCATTTGATGCAACTTAATTCCTGGTTTGTTTTGTTAAGCAGTTCTGTTTACCCAAAATGCACAAAGATATTGTATTGTAGGATTGTGAGTGCTACTAAATTTTGAAGACAAAATGCATGGTCATCAGTAAAAAGACGAGCCCAAAATGCGATTTACAGGTCGAGGACACGAAAAACAAGCAGATGTGTGAAATTAAATATCTGGGGAGTGTTCTGACAGAGTACGGTATGTGCGATGCTGAGATCCAAAGACATATTGGAATGGTCAAAGATGCATTCCAAAAGCTAGGCAGAGTATTACAAGACAGGAGGATTTCGTTGGTAACAAAGAAAACAGTTACTGAACTGCTACGTGATATCTGTCCTCCTTTGCGGCAATGAACGTTGGACAATCTCCTCGAAGAGACTCAAGGCAATGGAGGTATGGTTCTACAGAAGGATGCTAAGGATACCATGGACCAAATATGTGAGCAATGATGAGGTTTTGGAGAGGATGCAAAGGAGGAAGCTTATACTTAACATCAGGAACAGGTAGCTGAAATTTCTGGGACATGTAATGAGAAAGGAAAGCTTGGAGAATCTGATACTCACAAGGTGGATAGAGGGAAAGAGAGACAAGGGAAAGCAATGTGTGATATACCTAGTGGGCTTAAGCAAGTAGATGACAGAACAGGGTTTGGGAGAAGTAGCAAAAGGACAAAACATATTGAGAGCTCTAAGGGATAGGAGGATGTGGAGAGCCATGATCACCTACATCCTAAAGGGACATAGCACATGAAAGAAGAAATCTAATTTGGGCTACTGATGAAACTAAATTCAATTCAAAATAGCATAGTGCCAAGCTTTCAAATGTAGCACAATCTACTTTTTGTAAACTAAAATGGCAACCGTTGCAAGTGGTGGTGGTGGTTTGGTGGGGGGCAGGTCTCAGAGTTCAATAAATTATGTGAAGAAGAAAAAAGGTAGTTTACCTCATCAATCAAAGTGCCCCTGCATTGCATGCCCTATCTGTTGGGCAAGACAAGCGACCCAGACAGTCTTTGTTATTGACACAACCATGCAAATTTTGACAAACATGGACCATTATGCTAACAAAAAAATGGTCTTTCAAAAGGATGGTTTTTCTATTGACACTTATTATTTTAACTATGTTCACTACCCTCATAAATGTTTATTTAAAAGATTATAACAAATTATTCACCTTTTATAAATATTAATTAATTTACCATTTTATAAAGAAATAAATGTGAAAAGAAATCTGACAGATCTATATGATTGGCTCAGCTGCATCCAGAATGCATGTGTGAGAAATAACTATATGACAGATATAGATAAATACCCCCCAACTCCATGGCAAGAAGGACTCTCAGAATTCATGCACAGAAGTGTAGAATCCATGTTCAGAGCCTGAGTCCTCCCCTGACACACACTGGTCATTGGATCAGACAAAGTCTAGAGTTGAATAAAATATAACGTCACATACTGAATGATTCAGTTTTGGGCTTTTATTTTTCAGTACAATGATAATATGACACTTTTATTAAGTCCCGACAGCTTTTGAGTCAAAATATTCAGTATCTGTTTTTCTACCTATAATTCTAATTCAGAGGATATGTTTTTCTTTTTCCGCAAAGATAAATGCAATTTAGAGAATAGCAAACAGTCTCTCTCTCTATATATATATATATTATTTTATATGTGCAGTACTTATTGAAAACTATATTTAGTTGTATGGCAATGATTTTGTAAGCCTGGGTTTCATGCTTTTGCAATCATCAAACAAACTATTTGTCTGATGATTGCAAAAGCATGTCACAAACTCATTTCCATACAACTGAAAATATATATTTCACCGCTATAATCAAATCATATGGTTTATCGGTTCCTAGGAACTGAGCTGCTTGACCCTCATACGTCGAATATGACGGGAGAATCCACTATATGTGTATATATATATATATATAGTGTTCCAAAAACTCACCTAGATATTTAAAAATGTCATAACATGTCAGATTTTTCATACTTTTTTTTTTTTTATTTCTTTAAGAATTTAGATTAATATAAGGAATCACTCATGGACAAATTCACAAGTGACTAAAATTGTGGAATTTTATTTATTTATTTTTTTTTAATGATGATGAAAATGGTAATGCCAATCATGAGCAGGGCTAACCCTTAGCACCCTGAATTTTAATCTGATTGGGGGACCTGGGCAGTACTTTGTGACCCTTGCTATGTTATCAACATTTGGTTTTTATACCTACATTTATATGTTACAAATTAAACTGAGCACAACTGACGATTAAAGGATGCAAAATCTTGGCAGATTTTGACATCATTTTGGGGGTTTATTTTTTTTGTCGAAATCTGGGAATTTGTTTTGCTCATGTTAAGTCTTGAAAAGACAATATATAAAATTCACTATTTTTTTGTTGAATGTGTTAAAATTATTCAACTTTTTAACATGAGAAATCTCAAGTTGATGTTAAAAATTGCTGAAATACATTGTTGATTTATTTAAAATGGAATTATCTATTGTGACAGGTCACTATTATGTTTTTAATCATTTCACCCCAAGCAAGGAGAGAATGCCACTTAGAGGGTTACGGGGAGTAAAAGTCAGAGAAAAGACTGAAAATAGGGAGGATTGAAAAAAGGACAGAAGATAATGATAGACATGACATTTAAATTCTTGAAGATTGTTTTGTTTATTTGCTTCCCTGATAACTACAGAGTTCCACAGGTGGGAAGTATGAGAAAAGAAACTGTTGGATTAGAAGTGGTAGTTGCATTTAGTTCTTTCAATTGTTAAAGAGTGGGACCTACATGCCAATCTAGCAGCATGCTTAAATTCATGTAGTCTGGGCACAAAGGTATTTAGATGTATTGTATTTATTTTCAATTTTTCTAGTTGAATTGTTCACCTATATATTGCATATGATCCATTATTGTACATACAATAAAATTTGAATTTATATGAATATTACCTTATGAAGACTGAGATATAGTAGAATGAGGGGCCGTGTATCATAGATTTGGGGGACCCACAAGACCCTTGCACTTGAAGGTTACAATTCAAACTTTTGATCAACGGATAATTTTGTGAAATTCCAAAATTTTATGGTCACAATGTTCTCCTGATCTGACACCTTCAATTATTTTCTTTGGGCAAGCCTTAATGGGCAGATATGCATCAATAAACCACAGAAAATTCAGCAACTCAGGGATAACTTTTGTTCAGAAAAGTCAGGGCTACAGCCAGAGTTAATGACCAACTCTTATGGAGAAATGCTATCAAAAGAATGCATCTGAGTGAAATTGAAAATGAATGACATTTGCATCGTATTATTTTTCAAAATTAAACTGGAGTATATTTCCAGTTTTTGAATTTTCATTCTGTGGAAAATATTTTTGAATTATTAAAAAAAAAAAAAAAAAAAAAAATGATAAAATTACTAGATTCTTAAATTCCTAGGTGACTTCTGGGACACCCTGTACAGGCTATTCATTTTCTTAGGATACCTGTCTGCTAAGGTGACTAGCCAATTCCTGTTATGCAGGTGCTGTGGTTTATACTGCAACTATGTTGAGTACACCTTAATTACAGTTTTTGGGAGAGAGTGCATAATCTGGTGCAATCTATAGTTTTTGAACAAGTCTCAAACCCTCACCCACAATGACTTATGACTTTATACTAGCACAAGTATAAATGGCTTCAAAATGGTTCCATCTACCCAATTTCACTTGCAAGATTTGAGCCAAATCATTGTATGGTTTTCAGACACTTTCCAAAAGGTGATGCATGCTGGGATCACTTCCCCCAGATTGATAACATTAAAAAAGTCACCATCTTCACCATTTGATCATGGTGAGATTTGAACCCAGTTCTCCTGGTCAGCAAACAAACATTCTAACCACTTAGCGCTATATATATATATATATATATATATATATATATATATATATATATATATAAAGATCAAGTATAGATAGGAATCCAACAAAATTATAGGATAAAGAACAATTAGGAAACAGATCACAATCGAACATGTTTCCCTTTATTAAAGCTTCATCAGAGATCATGATAAAATGATAAAAAGCAAAGAGACACAGATTAATGGTGTATTGTATTTGGTTATTTCTTATTGGTTAGATAAATGTAATATTTAATGAAGTAACAGATAATCAAATATGTGTGAGAAACATTCTTGATACTAAAATGTGAAAAAGTAAGATGCAGCAGGATGTTTTGAAAAATTTTGCTTTGGTTTGTTTTTTCATTAAAGCATTTCTTGTGTGTATTTTGTATATATATCTTCATTGATTTTTATGTATTAGAAAGAGATAAGTTAGATTCATGAATAATGGATCTGTAGAAAAATGATGTAATATATGAAAATTTAATGGATTTATTTTTAATCCAATTTTTTTTTTACTTCACATGTTAGTGTATTTGAAATAAACATCCCATTTTTATTTTTTTACTTTGCATAGCAAGCAATAAATTTCAATAAAGAAAATGTGATCTCCAGCAGGGATCAAACTTGCATCCCTCTTTGTAGGAGAAACTACCATTTGATCTGGTATGCTTTACTACTCAGCTACAAAGGGCATCACAGTTCAGCAAGGCTCTATTTTCCCTTTTAAGGAAAGTACACTCCGCCACTAAGATATTTTTTGTCTCAAAAGACCATACCTGCTCAGTTTAATATCCAAAATATAAACAAAGACATTTCTAAAGAATTAGTGAATTCATTCTTAAACTGACATCTATGATATTACTTAAAATGTTATAGTGGATACTCATATTTGAAATAGACACCCCAGTTTATCTTTAGTTTAAACAGTGTGTACTCAAGTAACCTCACTAAAGAAAATATATAAGCAGGCTAATAGAAATAGACTTAATACACACCATCTAAAGTAAAAGTAAAAATGGGGTGTCTATTTTAATATGGGTATCTACTATAGTAACATTTGAAGTAATAACACACACAAAGAAAAAAAAAATCAACCTAACACCAATAATAAGAGCTCCAAACTAGCACATAAATAAATTACATCAAACTTAGTATAAACAAAAAATTAGAGAAGTGGCAGATAATTGCTCCTGATGAGTGGATTAAAAAATTACAAAACTTACTCTGGAGTTGAGGCACTGAATATAACATCAATCAGCTAAGTGACAAATTGATAGGTGCCTAGTATTGCAAAGGACCTCATCTCAACATGGCACTGATTTCACAAATGGCCAAAAGACCTCTAAAAAAAATGCTGAACAATGCTGCCTCAACTGCATAAATCTCTCTGATATTTGTAGGATCTTTCATCGAAATAGACCTCTCCATCATATCCTTATAATAAATGTTAGATTGGACTACTGCTGTGTGAATGCTGTGGCCTGCCATTTGCCAGAAGCCTCCAGAATGATCCTGAAACCAATTCTGGCCTGATGACCTTCATGCATTCTCCTGTTGGAATAGCACATCACTGTTGGAGTACAATGAGTCGATTGATTTGTTTTTTGTGGCCTATCAACCTTTTACAGGTTATTTAAAACCAGAATGTATTTTTTTAGATTGTAAGAATTTTTGGAGATAATGATTTACTGATATAAGTTCTAGTAGTATAGCTGGGGAAAAAAAGGTGGATTCAGACCTTTCCTAAGGATATTTGCATGTAAGTGAATATAACAAAGCCAACTGGAATTGAAATTCACCTTTCTGATTTCCAATCCCAAACTGTTATCAGTTACATCAGCTGGTATTCTCAAGTGGTCACCCATCTAGGTACTGACTAGGCTTGACATTGCTTAACCCTTAACACTGTACATTATTCACTATTTTTCTTTCCACTGCATTGTTTTTCAAGGCACCTCTACTGCACTGCTTAATTACCATAATGATCATTTTTTTATTGCCATAGCAGGATCTGACAACACAAGTGCAAAATTCAAACATGTCATTCATTCATTCATCAGAATCACTTGCAGTGGCAGGATAAAGTTTTTGCTTTGCAAACAAAATCAGCTCCAGAATGTTAAAGATGAACACGTAGGTGATCGTATGTGAACTGGTGTTTCAATGTGATGTGGCTGTAAGCTGATCAGATGTTGAAAAGTGGCTTAGGACAAGAACTTTTCAGCACTCCCTTATGAAAGTGACTAAATTTGTTTTCACTATCAAATGTAAAAAAATACAAAAAAAACAAAAACAAAACAATTTGACAAAGTAAAATTGTAAATACAAAGACTGCCCAGAAAGTAAGCAATTTAATATAACAGTAAATCTGAAAGTAAAGGCAATTTTGAAACTATGCAGTAAAAAACAACAGGGAGGCACCGACATGCAACACTCCATATGTGCATGAGATGATAGGTAGTTAACCACATTCAGCATTTCATCATTCAGTTGAATGACAGGGAGTGACAAGGCCAAACATATGAACTCTCCACTCAGTGATTGGTTCATCAAGAAATAACACAGTGAGGGAGTCAAGCTTGTGGAAATCCATCATTGGATGTTGGTACAGTATGACGCATGTACAGTCAATCAACACACTAGGAATTAAGTTGTAGGTGTGGGCAGAATGGTTTAAAGAAGGAAGAACAAATGTAATGGATGAAAGCTGATCTGGTTGCCCATCAACATTGCATGCAGAAGAACACATCCAGAGGCTGAATGCCATTATCAGGGAAGACTGATAAATCATGGTAGCACATGGGCATCAGCTATGGCTCCCCACAAGCCATAGTGGATGGTGACTTGGGGTGCCCAAACAAGCAAGTGCTGCTGATGAGTCTCTGTGAGTAACTGAAAAGCTTCTTTTTGGAAGGGATGAAGAAGCTTGTTGTATGAACCAGAAGTGCATCACCATGCAGGGAGTTACTATGTCAGAAAGAAACAAATACATTTGTTCTTCATCAGTTGAAATAAAGGAGTTATATGGAAATTGTCTTTACTTTTTGATTTACCATTGTATTATCAGAAAAAAATAACCTACCTCAAGCAATAGTATCTTAGTTGTCTTTGGAACTTCACACATCTTATCCAATATCACCTCCGCTTTTCAAAACAATCTGAAAAACTCTCATCAGTCATCAACTGCCTTGTCAGTTAATCTTGTCCATAGTCTGAAATCTCCCTCTCTATAGTGATTTTAGCTTTGGGAAAATCCAGAGATTTATAAGAAGGCAAATCTGGATAGACTTGGATATGATATGATATTTTTCAACAAAGAAAATTCACACAGTCCATAAAATCACATATTGTCATCTTTTTGCCAACTCGATAACTCCACAAGTGAGTGTCTGTTCACAGCAAGTTTCCTCTCTGATTGGTTGCCAATTTACATCAAGGTCACACAAAGACTCCTCTCAAATTATTCAATATGGCTTGATACTTTCCAGACCTAGTATGCATAGAAACATAAATAAAAGGACAATATTATTTTATTCAGATTTGATATTTAATAAAAATATAGTTATTAATAATTATACAAGAGAAATCAGTACTCCAGGGGGTACAAGAATTGTCAGATTTCAAAATCTCTAACACCTATTCTCAATCCCACCCATATTTGTGTGCTATTTGAGAATTAAATACATAAGGATTCAATTGAGAAGTTAAAAGTGATTCAAATTTCTAAGGGTTCTCAATTGGTCACAGCTTTCATTGTTGAAACATTAACATTGTTTTTTTCATTATTAAAAAAAAAATAAAAACACTTCCTGCAAGTTGTAAATTGTGGATTTAGCATTCAAGTAGAGATCAGAGCTAAAATGGTAAGTATAACTTATTTGAAGAAAGGGTATGCTTTTATTTGTTTTTTTTAAATCATTTCAACTGAGTTGAGTTGTTGGGAGTGTTCCCGCGTGTATGTATTTGAATAAAGACAAACAGCTGTAGGGATAAATACTGGTATATTTGTAAGAGGTAATAACGACAGAGTGATTAGTAATAAGGAACGCCGGTTAGTAAGTAACAATAGCAAAAGTCTACAGTCCAACGATATGTTATGGTAACCTGATCCTTCACACTACACTTTCACACTACACTACTACTCTCTAGCACTGACTTATACCGTAGAGGGATAAGTCCATTATCAGTCAGAAGGTGGGTGCTCCCCAACAAACTGCCACCCCCTAATCAAGGTGAAAAAGCTACTAAGATGCAAGGGGTTACTAAGAGTGAAAGAAATAGAGAAGACAATAGAAGAATAGGATTCAAAGAAACAGATGACGACTAACATTACATACAAATTTTTGAATATCAAATTTTGCAGAAAGCTGGAAGAGAGTTCAACAAGCAAGAAACATGGTTGAACAAACTATTAGCATAATAAAACTTAATTACAACTCACAATTTCAACAGTGAACATAGCCGCCAATCTAGTACTGTGCTTAAGTTCATGAAGTCAACAGAATAAACCTTGACAAAACAATTACTGTGAAAATATTTATAGAAATGGAAGCTACAGTATGGCAGTTGGAAAGCAATTGAAGCTAAGATACCAGGCCATAACCAATAATGTTGCAGATTCCTCTATGGATTTTTTTTTCAAGAATCTTTAGATATATAGCAAATGTACTAAACTAGATATGGTAGACTTATAAAAGAATAGGATAGATACTAAAGTTGTAACAAAATTCCAACAGCTGAACTCAAGCATTCATAGAAATTGGGTTTTATTGTGGTAAAAATTAAAGGAACCAATGTGGACTTCAAAGAAGAGAATTTGTTTAACAGATTTGTTACTTATTTTTTTATTGTATTTTAATTTTTAGTTTTTTCCATAGTGTGGAATGTGACTACTTTTTCTTTGTTTCCTGGAAAATCTAGACAATGGCATGTGTAACAGACTGGACTGGTATGCATACCACACTTTGAGTAACATGGCATTACATTAGTTGTATATCCTGCAAATGGCGAAGATGGATTAAAAAATTACATCACCTAATGATTATACATTAGTTTTATATCCTGCAAATGGCTAAGATGGATTAAAAAATTACATCACCTAATGATTATACATACATTAAAAGGATGAATGAAAAATGGAAAAAGTTTCATTGTTTATTAATAAATATAATCTGAATAAGGCCATACAATGAATATTTAGCCTCAGAATATTTTCATTTCAAAATTGTCACTAGAATTATCTCCCTTGATCAGTTTTGCACATTTTGCAGCTGATTAACTTTTCTTCAAGTTATATCCTCCTGAAGTCAGTTTTAAGTCATACTTTTTTTTTTCAGATGTCTAAACTATAATTATAAACAATTATTTTGGAGAGTCAAATTTCCACTGAAATAGGCTTGAAAATGGGTGTAAAGTGTTCTAGTTTTGCTGACCATGTCTAGTGTTATCTCGTCTAGCAGCAGCAGTCTCAGCAACATAGTAGATTTAAGGCACCAAGTTCTACACTTAGGATTGTCCCAAAGAACAATAGCTTAGTGTTGGTTTATGAATTTGGTGACAGAAATTGTGAGTTCAATCTCTGGGCTGGGTAGTGCAGACTTAGACTCATTAGAAACAGAGTGAGCAATAAGTGAGCAGTACTAAATCAAAAGAAGACAAGATTTTCCTAAACATGGAGAGTGGAACAAAAATAATCTATTCCTGTAGATTAAATAAAGAGTTCAATTTTAAATTCCCTAAAGGTTACCCAGACTGGCAAACATCTGATGAAGTCATAACGGCTGAAATATTGTGAAAACAACAAAGATAAGGACTTTGCAGCTGGCAGAGGATAGCCAAAAAAAAAAAAAAATCATTTTGCTTATCTTTATAGATACTTTGTTCAAATAAAAACTTTTTTTTTCAGCTGACCATATGATTTTTACCATTATTTTTTAACACCTTTTTATGTGAAAAACATTAATTTGGAAATTTTTGCAAAAATAAAATAATTGTTGGATAGTCTACTTGAACTGTGACTAAGTTCTGCTCAGCAGAATTGCAGTATAAACCACAGGCTGGTTCTGTTTGTATTGAAGAAACAGAAATGTGCTTGATCAAGTATCTGAATTAGGAAATGGCTAGCTGCCCTAGTAGACAGGAAATAAAATACGAAACAGCTTTTATATATATATATATATATATATATATATATACTGGCACACACAAATGTGTATAGATGCTGAAAAGTTGTCAATCATCACACAACTTTTGAAGACAGACAATAATTGTCAAATCAAAACCTCTAAAAGAGGAAAAAATTAGAATTAAATTGAATCCTACTCAAAAATCATTGTTAAAAATAAAAAGAATATAACCCACAAACAATAAAGCCAATAGATATTTTAGAAAATTCAATATATATATATATTTATATACATTGAAAGTAATAAAAGGAACCTTGTGAGGTGGCATTTAAAATATTCTGTTTAGATCACATTGATTGGGCCTTATCCTCGTCTTAAAGTGGGAGGAATTTTAGGCAAATTTAATCAAAATAACCAAAAATAAAAAAACTAAAAAAACAATTGCAAAAAAGGTATTGTCCTGATCAATATATTCCTTTAAAAGTTTAATGATAATTTTTTTAATTTAAATACAATTTGATAAACTTAGATCAAATATTCATGCAAACACTTATTTTTATTTCATGGGTGACTTTTTCCTGTATTTGTATAGATTTCAATTATTCCAAAATTTATTTCTTTAATGAAAACTATTAGAAATGAAAAAATTTGCAAGAAATCATGTAAAAAAGGCAGAAAACAATTCAAATGAAAAACTTAGGAATCCCAAAATGCATATTTGACAAATATGTATAAACTTTCAAAATTCTCAACCAATTATCTTGTAATTCTCTAATGACAATATTCTTTATTTTAATATTTGAAGATTTATTTGCATTACCAGAGACCATTTTGTCTTACACTTCTAAAGATGATATTAAAATATTGATATTGCAAGGATTTTCTGAATAAATGCGGAATAGTTACTAACTGGTCATCAAATATCAGACATGCTTGCTGGAGAGTCTGTCAACCTTCATGTTTTCAAATTGTCCAATGGTCAGCATGGTTTCTTGTCTTATTCACTGATTGGTATTGCCTGTTCATTATTAAATGTGGCATTTTTTTTAACTTACAACCCAAAACTTCTTTCGTCATCATTATGTATCCTATAATTATTTCACCATTTAAAAGAAAAAGGTAAGTGCATTGGTTTTGAGGTCAATGACTTTGCTTTCTATTTTCTGATTTTACTGTTTTATCAAACAAGTGACCTACGGGCCAAATTACGAGCCACACCCTGTTCTTCAGTTTTCAATAATAACCAATATATAACCTCTGTACATCTGAACACAGGAACTTGAAACTGAGTCATAAGGACAGATCTGTTTATATTCTGTACAATAGGATTCTTATAAATCACATTTCTTAGGTAACCCCATTCCCATACACACAAACACACACATATATAATGTACGCACTTGTATGTACTTAGCAACGTGTGAAGTTCGTCAAAACCGTGTTACTAAGCCTGTTGCACAAACCTATCAATCAATCTTCTTTCTCTGACAGAAAATAAATTACGTGCCGTGGTTGTGTGTTCATGTGAGTGTGACTAATGTTGATAGTAACTGTACAAAAATCTTTGCGTTTTCTTCTCTACTCAAATAAATACAGATATATACATTGATAGGACAGCCTCAGATAAGTTGATAGTTATCAACATATATATAAGGAGGGTACTGAAAAGTCCTTGGCCTAAACTGTTCCTCAAAATCTGGATAAACATCAACATTTTGAGATTATAAACATATTGTTCTGGCCAAAGATTTTTCAATACCACCTTCTGCATAAACAGACTGATAAATTTATGAACAGACTAAAGTATAGGGATAGTATCTATTGGATACCAGTTTTGGATTGTAAATATATTTCACAAAGATAATTGGACTATTTTTCCATTAATGTATATATAAAGATATGTAAGGAATAGAAAAATAAGTATTTGGCTTGGAAATATTTTCTCTTCTTGATACAAACACAATAGAAATAATGAATTAAAAAAATCTATTCAAAGGAGCTCAAGATGAATGATGATCAGTTTAGATTTAATCTCTGAATAGCATATGTCATGTGTGAAGTAACTTTTTAACCATCCAGTATCCTTTCCTTGTGTACCAATAATGGGATTTTCTCATTTATAAAAATATATATATATATATATATATATATATATATATATATATCATTACCATATGGTATTAAAGAAAAAATGCTTCTCCTTTTCGTATCTATTTGGCTGCTATATAGATACACAACAATGTCTTGTACAACTGTTAGAGTAACTAGGTATTTATTATTAGGTCACTTGGAGAATTTTTGGACAGATTTGTATGTTTAAGAATATTCAACTGCAAAAATAATTGCGTAAGTTATTAATATAAGAAAAAAGTTTAAAAAATCTTTTATTGCTTTATTAAAATGACCAATCATAATATATATATATATATATGTGTGTGTGTGTGTGTGTGTGTGCATGTATGTACCTTTTTTTATTATGATCAGGTGTAAATATATTGTGCAGATAAACATTTGTTGTGTGATTTATCACTGTTGTTTTGTTGTTAGATGTATATGCAGTATTGAGTTTCTCCTAATGTCCTATTTTAAGGCTATTTATTTTGAAGGTGAAAATCCTCATCAGTACAAATGCTCTAATGTAAATAAATAATAGTTTCTGCAAATTGTTTGGTGTTGTATGTTATGTGTTCTTTGTGTACATTAACCTAATCTCAGGAGGATTCTTCTTCCTTTTTTATATATAAAAACAAATGACGGTTTCTTTAAAATTGTCTAAGAAAGTCATTTGCTTTGTTTCCACACTCTCTCAGAATCTTGTAAACAGAACTTTTGTATGAATCTTGATGCATGAACAACTGAACATAGGCAAAACCTTCATAAGAAATTTTGAATAGCATCACAGAATTGGTATTCCATAAAAAATAATCTTTTGGCCATCTTTTAAACTTAAGATTTCCTGAACAAAATGTATCTCCACCCAGCTGACCTATACAAATATGCAGCAAGATTTTCTATCCTGTGTTCAAAGCATTAGCTTAAAATGTTTCACTAATTAACCTTGACATATTTTAATGTTTTCTCATCCTAGAATGACAGTGGCTTCTCATTTGATGGAATTGAGTTGCTAGTAAATGTTTTGTCTGGTTCTCATAATGTTTCCTTGTGTGTGTACTTGTTCTTTTTCTTTATTCAGCAAATCCTTCTTTGTAGCAAAATCACAATTAGTTTTTTGCAAAACTCAGATGGCAATTAACATGATTATATGTTGGAAAAACATTGAATTATTAAAAGATTGATGACAAAATTCTTCGAAATTCTTTTAAAAATCAATTATCATTTTTTCAAAACTTATTTTAAGAAAATCAGAAATTATAATGTTTATTTAAAATATTTTGAACCTTCAGATTTAACATTTGCTTCAATGCCGAAAAGATGTAATTGAAAAATAAAACAAAGCAGGTTAAAATAACCTTTTGCGTTCTTTGGATCAAAGCCAAAATGACATTTGCAGTAATGATGTTTAGATAGCTTATGTGAGGATAATTCTTTCATAGGGTGGAGAGAATTGAATTTATTTAGATTAAAGTGAACAAATTATTTACTGAAATTATTTTTAAGGAAAACTCAGACAGAACTCTAATTTTTTGAACTTTTTTTATACTTAGCTTTCATATATACATTTATGATGCTTTATGGAAAAAATCTTACTTATTATAAAACGCAGATTGTGTGTGTGTGTGTGTGTGTGTGTGTGTCTGTAACGTTTATATGTTGGATCGAATTTCCCTACATTTTTTAGCCGATTTCAACAAAACTTCAGAGGACTACATAAAATTACCTTTTGGTGGTTCTAATGGGGCCGAAAATGGGAAAAATACAGTTGTTTTTTTTTAATAAAATCAATTTGAAAACACGATTAAGACACATCGTGAGAATGAAAGGGGGAAACTCACCCACGAAAATGTAAACAAAAGAGCATAGCATGATGAAAAAAAGCCGAACTTGACGAAAACAAAAATTTTATCGTCTAATGTTCATATTATTATTAAAGAGGAAAGATCAAAGTATTTTTGGGGGTATTTTTTACATTTTTTAATCGTTCCTAGCACGTCTAAAATTTTCGTTAAAATATTGTTTTTTTTTGGTAAAAAAAAAAAAAAAAAGGGACAGATAATTAATCATTTTCAATCATTTTTTCGATTTGATAAAAAGATTAAAATCTTACTTTGATATTCTTTTTAAAAATAAATTATCATTTTTTCAAAACTGATTTTAATAAAACAGAAATTATACTGTTTATTTAAAATATTTTGAACCAAGCTTAACTTAGCTTCTGCGCCGAAAAAAAAATGTAATTTGAAAATAAAACAAAGCAGGTCATAACCTTTCGCATCGCTTGACGATTGACGAAAGGCACATTCATGACGTTTAGATAACTTACGGGAGGAGAATTCTTTCTACGGATGGAAGGAAGTGAAATTATTTAAGTGAACAAATTATTTACCTTGTTACTTTTAAGGAAAACTTTCAGCGCTCTAATTTTTTATTTTTTATTTTTTTTTTTGTACTTAGCTTTCATTTTTACGTTTACGATGCTTTATGGAAAATATAAAGAAATTAAAAAATAAGACTGTTAATAGTGAGATTAAATTTCATAAGAAAAAGGTATCTAATTAATTTAGGTCCCTTTCTTATGAAATTTTATCAGAAGTGTACATAAAATACTATAATTTTATGTACATTTATTACATTTTACTGTGTTATTTGTATTTCCATTCATTTTATTATTAATTTTGATATTTCATTTATGGAAAAATGTCATAACTGAGATTAATATAAAAATAAGATCATATAAATTAAAGTTTAGCAGTAGTTAAATTTCATAAGATGATACTGTTACTTGTAGGTACCCTTCTCAGTTGAAATTGAAAACTCAAATTAACTTTTCCATACGTGTTTTCGCAAAAAGTAAAGGGCTTAACAGCGGAGAACAATGCTGAACTCAAATAATGCAACTAAATTGTATTTTGGTTGGTCTTCCGTACTTGATAATTACTGTCCGACTATAAACACAAAAATTACATTTCCTTATTACCATGGCTAATCTGATTGGTCCAAATTATACAATTTTCAAAGCGCTAGAGGACATTTTGAAAGGTTGATGTTGCTTTTAACTAATGTTAAAATATTTTTAAAAATTCAATTTAAACATTTTTTTAAAATCTTTTTAAAATTAAAGAAATAAGAAATAATTGTATTAAAAATTCAATTTTCATTGAAAAAATTTTTTGCTTTCAGAAAATATTGTCCATATTCATAAAAACAAATTAAAACAAATAAAAGCATTTGAAACTAAATAATATATTTGTTTTATTGAGTTTTGTATGTTACAATTCACAGCTGATTTTCAGGTACGTTGGCCAAAAAAAAAAACAACATGATTTCCATTCTTCAAAGCTTTGTGCTTTTAACTATTGTAATCACTAAAACTGATGGTCTCGAATTTCTAGAGTTTTTCATAAAATTAGTTATGGGGGTGTTAATAAATATAAAAAAAAATATTTCTGCCATGACTTTAATAAAAAAAAACATATTTATAATAATTTCGATCATCTGTGAATAGTTTCTGAAAGTTTCATTAACATCTGACAATTATTTTTATTTTTGCAAGATTTTCCAAATTAATGTGTGTAAATACAAAAAAACGCTAAAAATTATCTGTTATTTACTACCCCTTGTTGCGACAAAGAGAAACAAGGTTTTTTAAATCAAAATTTAGAATATTCTAAAAAGATGGAAAAATTTTAAAAAATAATTAAAAAAAATTTAGTCTATCCTCTTCATAAAAACATAAGCATTTTGACGATAAAATTTTGTTTTCATAAACTTTGGCGTCTTTTTCATCAGACTATGCTCTATGTTTTAGCGATTCCGTGGAGTGACTTAGGTTAAAAAACCCAGGTTGTTTATGTGTGTGTGTGTGTGTGTGTGTGTTCCTTTATATATGGGATCGGATTTCTTACATTTTTCAGCCGATAAAACAAACATCCACTTTTTTTTTTCGGCAGGTAGTATTTCTTATTGTCTTGCACACTTTTTTCTTTATTTACATTACTGCTAGTAATATATATACACACCATATATTTATATACACACACACATATTATTCATCAACTTTGCCCAACATCAAAGCAAATTAGAGGCGGAAAACAGGCACTCACTGTGGGTAAGTTTCCTGAGGTCCATTTACAAGTTGATCGAAAGAATTTCAAGTATGTGGAGTCTTTCAAATACAATATTTTCGAGCATGGTAAATTCAGATGCATCAGCGCTTCCTTTGGTTCATTGTGATGACAAAAGATTGTTAATTCCATTGCAAAATCTTTAAAGCGCTTCCTTTGGTTCATTGTGTCATTTAATATTTTTTGGGACAAAGGGAATACATTTTCTGTAATTAAAAAAATCTAAGTGTATGTTTATTTGTTTTTTTCAACTCTCAATAAAATAAATATAAATATAAATTTAACTTTAAATTTATATTTAATAACTAAAGTATTAAATATAAACATAAATTCGTATTTTTTATTTAATATTTATTAATTTATATTTATTACTTATTTCATAAATTCATATTTTATTTAATAATTTCATTTTTTATTTAATTATTTTTTATTCTATAATAATTATATTAAATGTATTATTATTTATATATTATATATTGCTTTGATGTAGTTTTTTATTTTTAGATATTTACTTTTTTTTACTCTTTCTTAAAAAATTTTTTTTAAAATCTTCTCAAAGTTTTAAATACTTGTAAGTAATTTTCCTTTAATAAACTGGATGTTAATATTTTAAATATAGGTCAAGGTTATCTTCTTTACTTAGAGCAGACACTCCCATTATCATGGCATAAGGAGTTTTTTTTTTTTTTTAGATTTTCTTTTGTAACTTCCTTTCCATTCTTCTCCCTTTATTTTATTTCTTCATATCTCTGAGTTGACAAGGCCTACAAGTCTTGTGGGTTAAAATAGCCATTCAAGAGGTAACTTCAGATTTTTATTCTATTGATATATATATATATATATATATATATAATTTATATATATATATATATATATATATATATATATATAATAATATATATATAATATATATATATATATATATAATAATATATATATAATATATATATATATATAATAATAATAATATATCCTTTAATAAATATATATATATATATATATATAACAAGCATATAACTGGCCAGCATTATGTTAAGTTACGTCGCCATCTCTTTCCTTTTCAGTTTCTTGAGAAGTTTTAGTGTCAGACTTCGATACATCTTGCAAAGTAATCAAATAATCTGTATCTGCCCATAAGGAAATTGTCTTGGCTTTATATGCTGACAACTTTCTCACATGAACTGTATTAAAAATTTTTTTCCAGTGAATTTGAATTTAACATAAATCTACATTTAATTGGTTAATCACGGTAAAGCTCAGAAGTATAATTTTAAAGTATTCTACTTTTTGAAATTAATCTTTCACTTGCCAGTAGTTTAACATCGCCTGAAACACATTCATGATCTCGAAGCATAATTGTAATTGTGTAACAATTTTTAATGTTTTAATATCCTAAAATAAATAACATTTAGCTTTACTCTGTATTGAACCCCTCTTTTAAATTAAATGTTACATACTGTGTAATCATACTCTATTTGTTCTTATTTTACCTGGAAATTATGTGTGTGTGCATGAGAAAAAGATACAAATATACTTGTTAATTCTTGGGGAACTTCTAAAGCACATAATGTATATAATGTTTATATATGTACATTATATATGTTCAAAAAATTATCATAGTAGTAGTAGAGACAATTTCCTACTTTAAAATGCTCCCATGATATGCATCACAAGTTTAGTTCTAAAGAGAAGGGCACCTCATAATCAGCCTTAGGTAGATAGAACTTGTAAGTTTGGGAAGGCAGTCCATCTAGAAGGAAACCTCTGATACCTTGCAACCACATCCAAATATGGAAAAGGCTATGGAAATTAATCCAAACAGAAAATCTAGAGTGGAGTCCGGAAAACTGTTAGCCAGCAACACCGACAAACATCCAGCAACTAAGCTGGCCACAAATGTAATGCCCTGTATTCCTTTGGATCTTGTTGAAACATCTGAAAAGGAAGCCATGTGGTTTTAGCTGTACAGGGCATCTATATACCATCACCCAAACCTGTGCCCTAGAAAGGTCACTCCAGTCTCAACCTCAATGGATTGGATTTTGACAAAACAAGTTAAATTTCTGATTAGGAAAATATCACCTTAGTTCTCGGTATGGATTTTTAATAAAAGTATTCCATTACTTACTGTGATCCCTTATATAAAGAAATGCATGTTCCAGTTCAAGAGAGATAAAGTTCTCATACTTCTAAATGATCATGTGCATACCCATATGTTGATTGTGATTAAATGACTTCATCACAAGAAGTCTCTAATCAAAGGCCTTGAACCTAAGAAAGCCACTGGTCCAGACAAAATTCCAGTGGTTGTCCTTACGAACATCAACCCAGAATTATCCCCAATCCTGCAAAATTAATCTACTGCTACTTGAAGGAGAAATCCTTCCCAAAGCTGTGGTAAGTGTCAAGTGTATGCCTGGTTTTCAAGAACATGGATGTGAGAACTTCCACCTCCCAGTACAGACCCATCAGTCTCCTCACCATTTTTTGAGGCTAACCTCTCTAGTTATGGAATCACCAGAAGAGTCTTCTTGACCATAAAATCCTTCCTAACAGGTCTCTAAAGGTAGTTATCAATGGCCAGTCCTCTGGAGCATAAGAGGTCAACGTAGGCATCCCCAAGGAGTCACTCCTCAGGCCAACCTTCTCAATGATCAAAGGTTGGTGACTAATCTCTTTTCTGATCTGACACAAACTACCCAATGGGGTAAAAACTGGCTGGTTACATTCAATGCTTCAAAGACCAAGATAGTTACATTCCATCATCACTGATCTGACCCTAAACTACCACCAATCAAGATGAATGGAGGCCCTCTTGGGGAAGCACCATGTCTTGAAAGACTGCTGGGCCTCAAACTCACACCCAACCTCAAGTGGAATTCATACATACGATCTATTGCTAAGTATACAGGTAATATGGTTGACTCCCTGTACTGCTCTGCTGACTCCTATCCTTTATAAGAGCCAGATAAGACCAAAAGTGGAGTACTGTTGTCATATTTGGGTGGGAGCTACCCAGACTTCATTCTCCAGCCTTGACAGAGTTCAAAATTGTCTCCGAGCCCTTGTGGGTGATGAATTATTCTCCACCCTTCAACCTCTCTCCCATAGGCAGGATGTGGCAAGCCTCTCACTACTCTACTGTTACTTCTACAGAAGTGCTCAGATGAACTACATTCCATGATCCTGCTGAGGCAAATCTCAGTAAGAACACACCATACCACTTACGTAGTAGCAAAACTAACACACATTTCCTCTGTATTCCACCAGTGAGAAGTTCCACTCAAGCAGCTTTTTTCTCCCACAAACCACTGCTTTGTGGAACTGACTCCCAACTGGGTATTTCCCTGTTTGCTGCAATCTTAAGCTGTTCAAGGCTAAGGTTAACCATTATCTTTCACTCCTATATACACAAATGGCCTCCACACGTAACTATCTACCATGAGTGGTATCCGAGCATTGTAAAGGATGAACCTCACTGTAAAAAAAAAAAAAAAAAAAAAACCAAATACTCCATTCATGAAAATTTTACAATTGAACTTTAAAGCCTCTTGTTATTTTCTCCCTTGATTTAAAACTCTTCATGACATGATGGAAATGCAATCCAATGCTTAATATTTTGATCTTTTATATCAGCTCATCCCCTAAGTAAATGTTTGTCAGCATTGCTGGCATTAGATTTCAAACATCTGCAGCCAAGCTGGCCACAAATTTAATGTCTTGTATTCCTTTGGATCTTGTTGGAACAGCCGAAATGGAAGCTATGTGGTCTTGGTAGCACGTGGCGTCCATATACCATTGCCCAGGCCTGTACCCAAGAGCGGTCACTCCAGTCTTAACCACCAATGGATTGAATTTTGACCAAACAAGCAAATAGGTTTTCCTGATTATGAAAATATCACCATATTCTCTTAGTTCTTACTATGAAATTTTAATTAAAGGTTTTCCATTACTTCCTGTGATCCCTTATATAAAGAAATGTATGTTCCAGTTTAAGAGAGACAAAGGTCTCGTATTTCTAAATGATCATCTGCGTACCCATATATTGATTGTGATTAAATGATTTCGTCAAATCAGATACACTGCTTTTATGAAAGCTGCTTGTTATTTCCTACCTAGATTCAAAACTCTTCATGATGGAACTGCAATTCAATGCCTAATATTTTGATCTTTAGTACCACCATTATATCAGTTCATCCATTAAGTAAATGTCTGAAATCTTAGATTAAACAATATTTTACTATTCTAAAATGCTTAAATCGAAGTTATTGGTAAACTGTTGCCTGCAAGAGAACATATCTTTTTTAAATATCCAGTAAAACCAATGTTGGCATTTTTTTTAATTACATGTTGCTAAAAAATTGCAATCTATTCAAAACAGGAACAAATAAATAAAGATGGAAACCTTATGAACCTCCATGAAAATGTTTGCCCATCTCTACATGATACATGCTAGTATATTTTAACATAATTAACACTACCAGAGTGCGATTTTGTAGGTTAATTTAACAGACTCTTGTTAGGCTATTTAATGTAAGTCTTATTGGACAAAATGTTTTTATTATACCACTAACAACTATAAACTCATTGATTTGTTTTCTACAGCTTATCAATGTTTTGCAGATTATTTAAAGCCATAAAACATTTTCAGATTTTAAGAATATTTTTTGAGGTAATAATGGTTTAGTGATACAAGTGTTACTAATTAACCCATAGCTAGGAGAAGAGGTAGATTTATACCTTCATCAAGGGATTCGCATGTAAGTGAATATAATGAACTCGAATTGGAACTTTGCTCTCTGATTAACAATTCTCAGCCATAATCCATTACTACATCTGTACATCCAAGCTTATAGCACCTGGTATTCCCAAGCAGCCACCTATCTAGGTACTGACCAAGCTTCATGTTGCTTAACTTGGTGATCATACAGGAACTCATGTTTCAATGTGATATGGTTATAAGTCTTAATATCTACAGATTAGCTAAAGAATACCTTGATTTAAGAGCACTTAGGTTCACACCTTGCCTGGTTGATAATCCTACCTCAACTTTTGAATAGGAGCAGAAGTTTATCTCTAGTTTCCTGTTCAAGATTGGGTTTCTGGTTCCTTCTAGTTTTATTTTCTTTATCCCCACTAACTCCTTGTGTCTTTGTGGCATTATTGCTTTGCTTGGTCAGAAATGATTAAAAAAAAAAACCAACAACAACTTAAATTAGGTTAAACTGAAGAAGGCATCTATATATAAATCCAGCATTTCTTGCAACAGTTGAAACTTTAACAGTACGAGAAAATCAAATATTGGCCATTAAAAAAAAAAAAAAAAAAAACACTTTTTTTCTAAAAAGATAATGGATAAAGATAGAAAAAAAAGTGAGTAAAAAGGCACAGATAGACCACTAACTTTCCAGAAGTAGATGGCCAGGTACATTTTTAATACAAAAAAAAAAAAAAAAAAAAAATATGAGTTTTACCAAGACAGTAAAATTCTCATTTTTCAGCCTATTATGTTGTGTAAGAATAATGTGCATATAGTGTACATATCAGGAAAATGTACACTTCTTATCCAACCCCAAGACTAAATACTGCAGTGGATGAAGGCTAAGAACTGTCCACTTTGTAGGAAGATATATCAGCTGCGGTTAATTTCTGGCAAGGTTCTTAAAATGTTTATTAAAGCATTTCATTTCATTTTATTCAGACTGCACATTTTGCACTGCTTTGATCACCACTTCCCTCCATATCACAATTGTGGTTCATGGTGACATTCAAGATAAAATATTGCAATGGCTTGCCAGTTCCTTTTATACTGGGAATGTTGATGTTACCTTGCCCTTCCTCTCAGAAGTGGGCTTGTTTTAGAGGTTACCTTTGAGCCTTTTGTTTAAAGAGGCAGATCCTTCAAGGCAGCAGGTAGTTTGAATTGTTTCCTTCTCCTAGACTGGTTGTCACCTAAGGCTATAGAACCCACACTGTCCTGTTATTTTACCCATAGCTAGGGAGAAGAGATGGATTCATACCTTTCTGAAGTTTACTAGCACATAAGTGAATGTAATGAACTTGACTATCTGATTCCTCAATTCATTACTCCACTTTACCTCCTCTAAAGCATTTACCATGAGAAATATTTAAGTTTTTAACAATCCTCATACTTCAAAAATACAAGACATGCATAATTAGAGGATTAGAGGATAACAGTCTTGATTTGGCAAAAATCTCAGTTCTGGAATCAAGGATACTGGACCTAGCTTATGGTCAAATCACACTGAAAACACGGGTTTTCATTTGATCATCAAAGTTAAGTAATGCTGCACTCGGTCAACACTTAGTTGAGGCACCACCAGCTACTGTAAGCAACTTTCTATAATTTGAATGATTCACAAAGGGTTGATATTCTCTATTAAAAAAAAAAATCAATACTGGATCTATATGTCTAAGACTAAAGTACTTCCATATTGAAGAAAAATAAACATTTTGAATAATTCTATGCTAAAGAGTAGACTGAGCTCTCTAGCATTAGTAACCAATTTGGTAAAAAGACAACTCTAAATTTAAACCAAGAGTGGAGCCTTTTGATATCCCACAACTATGAGTAAACAGTATGACAGCCAGAGCCTTGTAAAGCAGTTCCTATTGGGCATTGGATGAACATCCTAGCTCAGTGAAAATTCACTGACAACTGGAATTGGAGTAGTATCACTTGGTATGTTTGTAGCTGGAACACCCAGCTAACTTTGTCACCATCCTGAAACTCTCCTGAAAAGCAACTTTAACTGTCTCAAAAAGTTTTAAACTGTCCTGAAATTAAAATGTCTTTTTTTAAACTTTATTATCTTTTTAAAGTTGTTAGTAACACAATTAAAGCACCATTAAAATGTTTAGGAAATAAATTTAAAAAAAAAAAAAAATTATTAACATTTGAAAATGAATACATATTTTAAATTAGTTAAATTTTGAACATCACCTTGAATAAATTTAAATAACCATTAACCATGAATAATCTTACATGAAATTGTTATTAATTTTTATGCTCAGAGTACTTTTATCAGAACTTAAGAATTGTTTTATCCATTTATTTTCTGTATAAAAAGAACATTAGCGCATTTTAAATGTTTAAAGTACTTTATCATTATAAAAACAAATTCACAATTACCTGTCTCTGGTCATGACTAAATTTTGCTCGTTTTCATTCTTATCTCTCTTGTATTCTTAATTCATTATATGATAAGCTGAAAACATCAGACATAAATGTTGTTTAATTGTCCATTTAAGATTTGTAACCAAAAAATAAAAGAAATAAAAATGCTTTGTTTATTAAAGTAAAATTACTTCTTACAATTAGATATTAATGTTTTTCACTTTTAGAGATAAATAATACAAAAGCCCTTCAAGTTTTATTTGAGTTTCAGTCAAAAAAGAAACAGTGAAGTCTTATTTTTTTGTGTGCATGTGGGTGATTAATTTATTTAAAGTCCACTATTATTGGTAAAAAGTAAGAAATGTTTCTATTTTGAGAAATTGCTTTTAGAATAAATATAATTTAAATTAAAATTTTTTTTATCATCCCAGCATCGCTCCAAAAATCTTAACCAGTCATCCAAAAATAATGTTCTGTTTGTCCAGAATTATATTAAATTCGAGCACTGAAAAAGACAATTCTAAATTCAAACCAAGAGTTGACTCCTTTGATCTCCCTCAATTATGAGTAAACAGAGCTCTTTCAAGTATTTAATTCCAGGCATTGATTGAGTCTCCTGGCACAGTAAGCCTTCACTTACTCCCAGAACTGCAGCAGCATCACTTGATATGGTTACAGTCCTATGTTCTATAAGGAGTTTGCAGGAATAAACAAAGGAAGTAATATTGATAAGAAATTTGTTTTATGGACTCCAGTGATTAATGGCCAACTCATTGAGACTATTCAAATAAATCAAATTACATGCAAGAAATATAGAATATTCAACAAAATACTGTCTCATTTTTTTTTTATTCAGTCTAAAAGAAAATACAGCTTTCAATTTGAACTTTTCTGTTCCTTTTCTACTATTTTTTGTACCATTTCCAAGAGTTCCTCTTTGCTTAAAGTATAATTGCTTTCTTTCCAAATTTCCTTTAAAGAATTAAGAGTTTTATTAAATATAGGACCTTTAGGCACATTCAGTTCCATCAGGTGATAGCCCGTTACAGGGAATCTAGGTGGGATCCAATTATCGAAAGCTTCAAATATATCCTCCCTACCAACATATTTCAGCAATTCTAAAATGCGTCCTTTCAATTTGGGGTCCTTCTGAGAAATCAGGAGGTCTTTGTAGTATTTCAAACCATCACCTGTAGGTACATCATCCCGATGTCCAATGATAAAAGCCCCTAACTTGAATTCATCATTAGACATTTTTACTCTGTTGTTAAGTGCTACAAGATCGTCTTCAGATTCTAGCATAGAAGCAATTACAGTCATGGGTTGCGGAGAGAGATGCTTACATTTCTTCCACACACTTTGCACTTGATCCATTTCAACATTCCTTGTGAAACCAACATTTGCCAAGACACCAAGATGCTGCATTTGATCTAAGATTGTAGGCACGTGATTTTTAACAACAATTTTTTTTATTTCAATCCAAATTCTTTCACCAGAAATTCCTGCTAATCCCTGAGCATTTTCTTTAATTGCTTCCAGAGCATCTTTATCATGACTACAGGCTTCCAAAGAAATTCGACCCCAGAATCGAAAATATCGCAAGATCCTCAAATAATCCTCTTGGATTCTTTGTGAAGGATCACCAACAAAACGCACAACACGATTCTGTAGGTCTTCTTTTCCATTAAAATAATCATAAAGAGTGCCTTCAAAATCTAAGAACATGGCATTAATTGTCAGGTCTCTGCGATTGGCATCAAGGTGCCAATCTGTAGTGAACTCAACTTCTGCATGCCGACCATCAGTTTTGGTATCGATCCGAAGAGTAGTCACTTCAAAATTCTGGTTATCATTTACTCGTGCTGTAATAGTTCCATGTTTTTCACCTTTCATGTTGATCATTCTTACCTGTTCAGTAATAAACATGTCTTTCATTTGCTGTGGAGTTGCTGTTGTTGCGAAATCGATATCATGTGGAACAATTCCCATCAGCAAGTCTCGTACAGCCCCACCAGCAATTCTGATTTCATAGTTATAACGTTTGAATAATTTAACAAGAAAATTCAAGTCAGCAGTAAACAGTCCAAGGTATTCTGGAGTGTCAACTTTGGACATAACTAACTTCCCCATTTTTCTGTAAACTGTTGGTCGATATGTGCCAAAGGAACACTTGCTTATAATGATGCTTGTGTATAGAATGTTCTTGAAAATATTAGTATGCATTGTAGGTGATTACATTTTGAATCCATAGGCTGAAAAATAAAAAAAGATTAGATACCACAATAGAATAAGAAAAACTTGTATGAAATTAGATGTTGTTCTACTCAAATTCACATTCTCATCTTGATTTCTATAGTCACAGCTGTTGCAACTCCACCCCATGGCCTTCTTCAGCTATCTGTTGTTTTTTGATTGACCGACTTGTTTTTTTATGGCTTATCAACTCTTTGCAGGTTATTTAAAACCAAAAAAATATCTTTATATTTCAAGAATTTGGGAGGGAATAACAGTTTAGTGATACCAGTTTTACTAATTAACCCATAGCTGGGAGGAGAAAAGGTAAATTCATAAATAATCAGAATTTGATAAACAAGAAATTATGTAGATAGATGGGGGGATCAATTCTATATTACAATCAATATATAAACTGATCCTTCATTTGTGGCCATGGGAGTTACTATACATTTATATTTCATAGAATGTAAATAAATCTAAAAGACACGCCTGTGTAGGTATTCTGTATTTCATTGATTGATTTGTTTTCTATGGCTTAACTCTTTGTACTTTATTTAAAGCCAGAAAATATTTTTAGATTGTAACAATTTTGGCGGGAGATAATAATTGTTCAGTGATACAAGTCTTGCTAATTAACCCATGACTGGGGGAGAAGAGGTGGATTCATGCCATTCCCAAGGGTATTTGCACATGTGGATATAACGAACTTGATGGGAATTGAAATTCAGCTCTCCAATTAACAATTACAAGCTATTATCCATTATACCACCTGCACAACCATGCTTACAGCACCTGGTATTCTCAAGAGGTCACCCATCAAGGTACTGACCAGCTTTGATATTGCTTAACTTCTGTGATTGTATGGGAATTGGTGTTTCAATGTGACGTGGTTGTAAGCCTCAGGTATTTGTTCCAGTTAGAGAACTATTCTATGGGGACAAACAGTTGGTTAAGATAATATAGTTAACTAGTTCAATCCCAGAGTTGGGCAGTCATATACTCTAGTTTAATGGAAAAGAGAAATATCCTTTGGTATCAACAACAGAACGAGAACAATCTACCCTTGTGGATTCAATAAAAGATTTGTTTCAAAATTCCAAAATTACTAACAACAGACACTTGAAGAAGGGTACAATGTCCGAAACATTGGGAATATCATAACCATGATGAGAACACAAGTAAATCAGTGTATAATAATAATAATAACAATAATTACTCATTAAAAAAATTCAGACAAAAAAAAATATTACATGAAATTTGTTCTCAAGTATATCATTTTGCAGACATGCAAATTCATAGGATCTTTATCAAAGTAGACAACAGCTCAACAACTTCTATTTTATATAATTTTTATTTTTTAAATTCTTTAGTATACCACATTTGCAGGTCAGAAACACTAGAATCAAGCAGACACAGAAGTTTAAGTATCTGGGAAGTGTTTTGAGAGAGGACGGTAAGTACGACACTGAGATCCATAAACGTATTGGGGTGGTCAAGAATGCATTCCAAAAGCTGGGCAAATTATTGCAAGACAGGAGGATTTCTTTGGTAACAAAGAAAAGAATAATACTGAGCTGTTACATGACATCTGTCCTTCTTTATGGCAGTGAATATTGAATAATTTCCTCAAAGATGAAAAAGAGACTCAAGGCAACAGAGATGTGGTTCTACAGAAGGATGCTAAGGATGTTATGGACCGAGCGTGTGAGAAATGATGAGGCCTTAGAGAGGATGTAAACAAGGAGGAGGCAGCTGAAGTTTATGGGACATGAGGAAGGAGGGCCTGGAGAATCTGATACTCACAGGCTAAATAGAGGAAAAAAGAGAGAAGGGAAAACAATGTGTGAAATACCTGGTGGGCTTAAGCAAGTGGATGACAGACCCTGGTCTGGGAGAGGTAGCAGAAGTAAGGGACTTATTGAGAGCTGCAAGGGATAGAGGGAAGTGGAGAGCCATGGTCATCTACATCTGAAAGGATATGGCACATAAAAAGAAGTGTACAAGGGAATGCTGAAAATTCTCACCCTAACTAGTACCAAAAATTTGACAAAATACCAATGTTTTTTTTAGTTATGCAAGATTTTTTGGGGGACAAACTTTTTCAGCATCCCCTTGCACACACATAATAAACAGCTGCTTGGATTGAAGAATCAGAGAGCTGGGTTCAAATTCCAGTCCAGTTTGTTATATTCACTTATGTACTCTTGGGAAAGGTATGAAACTATCTCTTCTCCTCCTATCCAGCTATGGGTAAATAGCAAGACAGACTGGGTCCTATAGTCTTGGTTGGCAACTGGTCTAGAAGGATAACTATGAATTCAAAACTCCAACTATGGGTTAAATAGCCTCACCAACCTGCAATTGGCCAAGCATGGTGGGAGTATGGCCACATTCCTGAAGACATTCAATCAAGAATGGGGTTCCTCCAAGGAGTGAGATGCTTCTGGCTCTGTTCTACTAACCTTTCATCACTGGTACCTTTTACATATGGGTGCATATATGAAATGCCAAGAAGATTTGGGTTAAAGACAAATTGAAATTTTTTTTTAAGACTTTAATGCTTTTATATATAAAGGCACACACAAATTTCATTCCTAAAACAATTTTTAAAAAAGATCAGTGTATATTTCCTGTCAAGAACAAATGAGATACAAGGTCTTTTTACAGTGAGGTCCATGGCACAAAATTCATGGTTACGTTGCATGCCATCCAAACAATTACTGTAATCTTTTGTGCATAGATTGCTAGAAATTACAGGGGTGGAGGGAGCTTATTTTCATTTATAAAATGCACCTGATTTTAGAGCAAAGAAAATGATCATAACTTCTGAAAATTGAAGAGAAAAGAAACAAAACAAAACAAAAAAAAAAAAAACTATTTTATTTACTTTTGGGATTAATAAGTATGATGAAAACATGATAATGACTCTTGGTGATAAGACCACTAAGATGCTGATACACATTGAGAAAATAAAATGAAATATTAACTTTTCATTTTTTTTTTTGACAACGTTTTGAAACTATTTGTGTATTCCTGAACAGGACTGTTTGTGGGAAATCCAGGACATTTTTCTGTGTTCATGAGCATCTGAGATCGGAAAATTGTCCTCATTGGACATGTAGAACTGATCCAATTCTTTCTCTGTCAGTTTAAGATACAGATTTATGTAGACAAGATAGTCATCATTGTTGGTTTCTTGTGGTACCTCTGTTGACCAACATTTCTATATGAATTTCTTGTATAGGATGTCATTTTTGGTCCTGTTCAAGATGCATCATTTTTAAAAATTTTTTGACAATCATATCAGGACCAAAGCTCTGCTTTTCTCATTCTGCTTCCCAATGTGTAGATGTGAGTTATTTCCCTTCGTTGCAATATACCATTACATAGATATTTTATCTCTAGTAAACAAATAAATCTATTTTGACCTGATTTTGTTTGTTTTGTGTCCTGGAAAAAAAATGGAATTAAACAAAAAAAACAAAAAATCCTATGTCTTATACACACAATATTACAGTAGTCTTAGCTATTGCTGCAGGTATCAGGGTAAATCACTCTCTCATTACAATGGAGTGGTGCTGTCAAGGGGATAGATTCCTGGGCACTAAGGTTCAGGAAGGACACACATTTGTACTAACTGTAATGTTTGAAATCATTTTGAGGCATTTATTGGTCATATTCATGATTTTTTATGTGATATGTCTTAAGCTAATGTTGCCATTTATAAAGGTTGCAAAATTTTCCTTTTTTTTTTTTTTTTTGTTGAGGATTAGTCCATGAGTCTAATGTATTAAAGAGAAAAAACACAAAATGCCCCAAAACAATTATGGAATATTTAATGGAGTGAGGAAGGGTAAAAAATTTACATTTTTTTGTAAAAACTCATTCACTCACTCATATTCTATATGAAGTATTGGGTGGGGGGAGGACACAGCATTGACAAACTGTGTTGCTGCTGTTTCTTTAGGAAAATTTTGTTTTCACAAAGTGAGGTTGGAAGCACCATACCCAACTGCTTTTGAGGTTGTTTTTCTCTTAACTTCTTCCCTGGCATAGACGTGTATATATGTTTTTACTGAAAGTGTCTTTTTCAAACACAGATAAATAAATACCTCTGGAAAAAAAAAAAAAAAAAAAAAAAAGTTCAAAAACCAGCTACAGACATGTTTATATGTCAATCTTGATTCTTTTTATGCCATTCTGAGCTTGAAATGAGTCCAATTGTCAACTCGTACATCTGGTAGAGGTGTTAGCCACCATTCAGGTACTTCAAGGTACCTCAGTTTCTTAGTTACTATATTAAAAACAAATAAAAAATTTATCTGAAAATAAAATTTTTTCCAAAATAATTGCTGTTTTCTGAAGAGTTCAGTTGACCCTACTATTTAACCCACAGCTGAATGGAGAAGAGATGTATTCATACCTTTCTTACGATTATTTGCATGAAAGCAAATTTAATGAACTTGATTGGAATTCAAACTTGGCTTGTCATTTTCTTGTTCCAAGCCACAAACCATAATACAACCTGCACATTCTTGTAAAGATGAAAACATTTATTGTTTATCTTTACTGCATAATTTAAAAAAAATGAAATAGTTTTTTTTTATCTAGTCAAGCAAAATAAGATTATGATGCACTTGTTAAAGCAAATATTTTTTTAATCATTTCATTTCATGCAAAGCAATAAAGCCACTAAGAAGCAAAGGGTTAAAAGAAAAAAAAAGAAGAAAAGTATGAAAGAATCTGAGAAAAAACATTATGAAGGAAAGATGCCAATCAAAGAACAGAAATTAAGGAGGCAGATGATGATGCATTTAAATTTTTGAAGATCAAATTTGATTAGAAAGCAAGAAGCCAGGAGAGAGTACCACAAGCAAGAAATGTGAGAGAAGAAACTGTTAGCATAGAACTTAGTTACATTTAGCCAATTCAACTGTAAAATGAGAAGAACTTGCCACCAAGTTAATACTGTGCTTAAATTTTGCCTTTCATTATCTTATTACCTGTCCCTTTGACCTTCAGCTGGCAGGTCTGAACCTTTATGACTTTCTTTCTTCTTCACCTCATGTATTTCTTTCTTTATTATTTTTCTTCTTGGTTTCTTTTCATTTTTTTTTTTCTTCCAGCTTACTTATTTTCTACCATTTCTTTTTCACAAGTCATTCCAGCTTCAGCTTAACTATGTATTTTTTTTTTTTATTGGGTTTCTCGGTCAGAAAATTATTTCTTTAGAGTTTAGAGCAAGGAGTTCTCAACTGGGGTCCATAGGCAAAATGTAACAAATTAGAGGGTCCACAATGATATTTTGGTGGTCCATGAAGAAAACCAACTCAGAATGGTTTTTATTATTAAAAATTAAATTTCTACTGTAATTTACATTACATTGAAATATATATATATATATATATATATATGTGAATGATTCTTTCTTTTATATAGGTACCTCCACTGAATTTTCAATATCTAAGGTTTAAAATTAATTGCTGTTATTGCTTTTCTAACATCTTGTTGAATTGGAATTTAGTTGTGTTTCTCAACAGTTATCAAAAGTTCGCAATAAACTTGACATTGTGAAAAGAGGTGATCTTTGACTACCATTAACATTGATGGAAGCAAACATAAAAAAAAGCTTGCTGAGCAGCATCAACCACCGGAATCTCATTGAATAAATTGGCCTCTCTTTTCTTTTTTTTTAAAATCACACACTTAAATTGGTTTAATTTTAAGTAGTGTGCATAAATAAATTCTGCAGTGAATTCAATTGCCTGAAGAGCTCTATTCTCCATGGGCTTGACCATGGAAGTGACAAAGATATTGGTAAATAAAAATTACTATTGTAGAATAATTTATTTGCATTAAATTACTTTTCATTTAAAAATGAAGCTTAATTAATATTTCTTTGATTAATCATTATTAAAACCTCAAAATTTTTATTAGTGAAAAATAGAATATTGTTGTCATATGTTAAATAACTATTAAAGGGTCTACCAAGAAAAACAATAGAGAAGGAAAATATTGGGAACCATTGGTTTGAAATCCAGTTCAAGAAAACCGGCGTTCGGGCAGATAACTGTAACACACCGAGGTTGAGAAGAGAAACAGTTTTTTGGACATGTACAATATTTAAACATTTTTTTGCTTGTTTAAGTAAGTTATTTCTTTTTAAAATTTTGGAACAAATATTATAATTCAAACAAAAATTATTCTTCAGGAAAGACAAAGTCAATTTTATAAACTATTATTATTAACCAATAAAAATAAATAAGGAAATTAAGGACGTCTTTCTAACTAATTTAAAGTTGTCCCGTGAGTTTATAAAATTTCCAGTCACTCAAATAAAATTTGTAAGGTAAACTAGAAATAATTAAAAATTCATTGTAAAATGATAGCAAACTTTAAGTTTCTTTACTAATTTTAAATTTTTAACAAACGTATGCGAGTGCAAAAAAAGAAAAAAGCATTAACAGGATTTTTAAAGGAAAAATGCGTCTGGTAGTTAGTTTTCATATTTGTAAATATTATAAAAGTTAAGGTTAATGAATTTAACTTAAATTCAATGTTAGTTGACTTTTTACTTTAATTATTTAAGTAAAAAGTCAACTATCATTGATGATCGTCTACTAACTCAGTAAAAAGCACGAGTTCAAGAAGAAAAAAACATGAAATAAAAAAAAAAAGTGAAACATTTCAGAATAGACAGATTAAAAAAAACTTACAAATGAGAGTTTCAAAAAAGTAGCAACTTTTTGATGTCAGAAAGGCAAAAATTCGTTTAAAGTGAAACTATTCAATTTGCTTTCAGCGAACAACACATGAAGCGGCCATAATAGCATTATCCGGTATAGGGTCTCCGGTTTGGATAATCTACTTCCGGCGTTGTGCGCATGCGTGTTTGACGTGTCAGGATGGCGGATGAAGAAATCAGCCGAGAAAATAAATGAAAATGTTTCTTTTTAATCGACAAAATAGCGAAGAGACAACTATTTTAAACTTGCATTAAGAGGATAAAAAGGAGTAAATATGTTCCGAAAACTTATTAAAAAAATCGAACAAGGCGTGACCCAGCCTCAGATGCGAGTCACTGCTTCTTCCGACACTGAAAGTGTAAGTTTACGGTATTTTTTTTTCTTTTTGCACACCCTGTTATGCCTGTTTGGGTGTGTTGTTATTTTATGGAATCTTTTCATGATTAAAACTTTATAAATTAAATTATGTATGACATCACAGATCCGAGATTGATTTTTAGATTAAATTAAAAGCAAACTTTAGTTCTATATTTATTTTTTAAATATATACCAAGTTTTAATTGAATATGTCGTCCTGAAATAATATTTCCCTGTCGTCTGCACCTTCCATTTTTTTACCCTTTCCAGCTGTTACGAATAATAATAAAAAAAATATTTGCAATTTCATACACTGTCTCCTAATTACGGCTTTTTATTTTACTTTTTGATCTTCTGATAGCCTTTTTAAGAAAATTAAATTAATACCATTTTGAGACGTACGAAGTGTAACCACTTTTACCTTTTCTTTTACTAATCAGTCAGTCTCTATTCATAAGTTAAACACATGTCTTTCTTGTTAGGTAAAAATAACGAAGTATTTTATTATTCATTTTGGTCAGTATTTTGTTATGTTCGAAACCAGTTTTTGCCACTGGATTTTCTAGGTTTTTTTTACGATTTACATTTATCAGATAATTAATTTAAGAGAAAAAAGTACAAGAAAACTAGAATTTCATTATCGAAAAATAATAAACACCTGTTGTTTTTCGATTAGTTACTGTCTGTCTGTTTTTTGTTTAAATTATCAAAATAAAGCTAAATTGAAACTTATTTAACGAAGTTTGCATATTTTTTAAACCTATCTAATTATTTGCTACAAAATATAAATTTTCCTTTTATTTTAATTTTTTTTACGTAATTATGAGATTTTTATATTGTTTGGAAAAATTAAATTTAGAGAATTAATAAAAAACAAACTTTAAAAAGTTTAGTTAAATGATAAAAAATAGGTGTTTGGTTGGTTGGTTGGTGGTACACGCCCGAAACGAATTTGTTGAGTGTAAAAAAAAAAAAAAAAAAACTTAAAAAAATGATCATAGTTCGTTGTTTGTTAGGAAAATTCAGGTAATGATGTCTATGCGCTTCACTTGGGAAAGGCATGAATCCGATTCTCCCTGCATTTTATTTTTGCCCTATCGTCACCAAATAATGATAGTTGACAGTAGTGGGTAGAGTTTTTCTTTTCTTTTTTTTTTTAAATAAGCACTTGCGAAAATCATTCCTTCATACCCGCTCCCAGGTAGCAGAAGAAAAAAATAATTGATCCCATGCCCATCTGACAGGGACCGGTCGGTCAATCAATATTCAATACCTTTCTTTTGGTAGACAAGGCTGATCAAGGAAAAGTAATTTGATTTTTACGAAATTAATAAAATCTACTAAACTACAATTTTAAATATAATTAAAATTAAACAACAAAATAATTATAATATAAACTCTGATCGAGACCACATACGTAAATTACATCAACAAGTCCGTATTGATAAATAAAACAGTAAATGACAAATGTATTTTTCTGTATTATTCTTACTCTCTTTCCTTGTCAATATTGTAAATGTACATTGTACTTTAAGTAGTTCGATCGCATGGATTGAACATTTAATTGAAAATTTCATATCAAAATTCAGCTAATGACTTTCAGACTATGGACTTATCCACTTTCGTAGATACACGTGAAAATCAATTTTATTAAAAAAAATAAATGAACTTTCAATAAACCTTCCTTGGGTCATGAAAATCGATCAAGTACTTAAAAGTTAGATTAATTAAAGAATTTAATTTAACAATTATTATTTTTCCTTTCTTTAAATATTTTTAGCCGGTTCAATCTCCATTCTTCTGGTGTTTGGCCTGGATTGTAGCCTGCAATTGCAAAGTAGTCCAGCCAGAAAAACGAACGTTACCAAATAAGACACCGTTTCAATTTGGGTTAAATAGACATTATTGTTGTGGATATTATTGTGAAATTTGCAGGCTACACTGGAAAATATCGATTACCATTATTTTGGTTTGGTGCTTTCTAAAAGCTCCCCGCCTCCTCCTCCTCATGGCATGAATTTTCAAACTAAAAACCACATTACCTGCAGTCATACGGATATACACACGTCCTCCGCTATTTAAGCTCAAATTCGGACTTGAATCTTCTCCACCCGAAAAAACGTTAAAAAAAAACATTTATAAACTAAACAGGAACATACACACGTCATACAAGAAATAATCCCAGCATAAAATAAATCAACATTTTCAGTTATTAATTGGAGTAATTAAACTCTGAACTATTTGAAGCCTGCTCCTTGAACCATGGAAGATTTATTTTCTCTCTCACAGGTATCACAGATTCTACAAATACGTTTTGTACTTTGAATGAGATGGAGTAGAAAAATATGATTCACTCAATCATCAATATTATTGAGTCAATAATCACTGACTGCTTTGTTTTAATAAATTTCTCTGACCTTTGTTTCTATCACGAACCTGTAATTTCCAGTCTTAAAAAAAATAAGTTCAAAAAAGACTTACAATGAGAATTCTTTGGTAGGATGATAATGATGTATTAAAAAACTAAAAGAAACCTGTTATTATTGAAATGTGTCTACGTCATTCGTGGTCGAAGATCAATAAGTCTGGGTCCAGAGGACCTGTTGTCCCAGGCAGTACCTCCCCAATGCATTAGCTCAGGACTTCCCTGTTCGAGCGAACTGAATAACAATTGTTGCTCTATTCTCCGTCTTACACTAAAAATGCCCCTACCTTGTACTTGTAGCAATGAAGTGGGATGATTTTGTTAGTTAATGTTATTCAACTGCTAACGGACTAAGTGACGTTTTTTTCTCGACATATATCCAGCCATTGCTTAATAATAATCTTACTTTAAAAAACTCAAAACATTAAACAGGGTTTTCCACCTATTTTATTTTTTAAGTAATGTATGACAAATAACAGTAGCACACATAGTACACTAGTAATAATTTTCCAATCCACATCGTTACGACTGAGACACTTAGACAATTATTACAAGTACCGCAACTAGTTATTTTCTCTTATTTTTTTCTAACGAATTAAAACATGAGTTGTAATTTATTTACTGTTTCAGTTTATAAAAAAATTTAAAAAAATATTTGTTAGTGATGAACAGTTCTGTTTTATTTAAATTTTTTATCTTGAGGTGTAGAAATTCTAAAAAACATAAAGTTAATTAGTAATATTTTTTGCCATTAATGTTTTTTTGTATTATTCATATAAAAAGTTAAATTATTATAAAAACTCACTGAACTATGACATCAAGAAAAAGATGTTGATTTCTATGCCTTCATACCAAACATTTTCTATTTAATTTATTGTTTTCAATAAGCCCAGTAAGGCGAAAGTTAAAGTGGGGCTGCAAATGGACAAGAATAGTTATTATTTAGAATAAAAGACCAGAAGTTGTGGAGTGCTATGATCGCCTACATTCTGAAAAAAAAATTAAAAAAAGCCTAGTATGAAGATTTAAATGACCTGTACTGAAAAATATCCTGTTGTGGTCATTTCAGACCAGCATACCTAAAAGAGTACTACTCTGCAAATTTCATGATGACCTAGGCTATTTCTGAGTAGTAAACCTAGTTCTTTTTAAAAATAGATAGCTTTTTTCTGTACCTACCATATACCCTCCAACATGCAGCCTGAGTCCTAATTTTGACTGCTCTTTCCTCTTTGTGACTTTCTCTCTTTCTCTTCTTAAATCACTTGAGACAATGTTTTCTTTGTCTTCCCCAAATTTTACTTCATGAAAATGATATATAAGCAAACCGTAATAACTATGAAATATCTAAGAATTTAAAGTCATTCTTTGTCATACATAGCATTTCCTCTTTCGCAATTTATTTTGGAAGAGTAAGAAGACTATTGGAGTTTTAGTACTCTGTTTTTTACATTACATTTTTTTTATCTCAAAATATTAGAAATGCTTTTCTTTATGAAGCAGTTGAATAGACTTTTCTTTCCATGAATTAGTTGCAGTGAAATATTTTTCTACTTTAAATCCTGTTGAACAACAATAAAGAACATTCTTTATAAATAGAAAATAAAATGCACTGAATAAGGGCAAACATAAAAAAATAAAAAAATAATACACCTAAATTTTATAAAATGTAATAATTTACTTTGAAAGTCTGAAATGTTTTTTTTTTTTTTTTTTGTAACATAAGTAGTGGCCACATATCTGAAATTTTTGTGAAAAACTTTAAAAATTTGTATAAATTAAGATTTGGTAAAATGAACAAATGATATAGATTCAAATTATAGAGGACGTTCTTAGAACATTTTAATCTATTTCATACAAAATAAAATTTCTTTTAAATAGAAATTATTAATAAAATATGACATCCCTACTGAGTGGATACCAATTATTAATTTAATTATTATTCAAAAGATAGAATTTACTTACATAACATTTAAAACATATATAAAAATATTCATCTGCAAAGTTTCAGCTTTTATACATAGTTATTAGAAATTTTGTGCTCTTTATTTAACATGCTTTCAAATAGAATTTAATATTTTTGGTTAAATATTCACACACATCCTTGTCTTTAATACTCAGTCTGTGCTTTTAGTATAAGTAGGAGACAATATATCAGGTAGTTAATCATAAAAATCTTCCATTGTTTAGTCTATTTCCAGTTACACAAAAACTTTCTCTTAAAAAAAAAAAAAAAAAAAACTTGATAATATTTGTAAAACACCTCAAAAATTCTGGAATATAAAATTTTTTATTTTCATTTAATTTTCTTTTTTTTTCCTTTGCCTTTTGGGATGTGTTGAATATTTTGACACGGCACAAGACTTTACACTTCTCATCCTTCCATCAAAGTAATTCTAATATATCACTGACAAATATTAATAAAGTCTAAGGTTTGTTCTTGTTTTAGCTTCTCTTGAAGTTGTTCCTCCTTATTTTACTAATTTCTATTTTGTAATAAAAAAGACAAAAAAAGCACAGTACTTAGTCATTCTTGGCTTAAGAAAAATTCTTATTTCAAAACATTGCTAAAATATATATTTTTATTCTTTTTCTAATCTATGAAAAACAAAATAGTTATTTCCATATTGTTTTGCTTTTTCCCTAAGTATTTGATAATTTCTGAATATAGCAGCACTATAATGACTTAAGATTACTCATATAAGTAATATTAAGGTAAATTTAAGTAACTGCTTTATTAACCAAGTTTTTTTTTTTTTTTTTTTTTTTTAGATATTTGAATAGCTAGAAATTGGTAAAAGAATGGAATTAATTTAAAAAAAGATTGTGATATGCATGCATCTGCTCTTAAATAAAAAGATATATCATCTGTTAGCCATCATTCAAAAAAAAAATGATTTTACTTTGTACTGTTAAAATTTTTTCAAGCAGGAATGACCTATTGGTTTTATTACATCTCTGATTTTAATTTTTAATGTTGATCCAACAAAGTAAAATTAGCCAATTCTCATTCTAGATTCTTTTCTTAATCAGCCTGTGAAAGTCCATTGTTAGATGTAGACGTTCCGCAGATCTTCTTTGTCATTCCTGGGGAAGAATGAGCCATTACCCTAGTGTGCTGACTCAATATGTGTTGGGAGTTACAGCATTTAGTATTTTCAAGCAGTCTCCCATTTAGGTCCTGACCAGACTTAATGTTGCATAACCGGTGATCTGATGGTTTGGAGTTCATAGTTTTTCTCTTAGACTGTTTGCTGTCCAAGACTAGAGAGCTGAGTCTACCCTGCTAATTATTTAACCCATAGCTGGTAGAGAAGAGATGAGAAAAGATTCATACCTTTCTCAAGAGATTAATGTGAAAGTGAATGCAACAGACTAGATCAGAATTTGAACTTGTCTCACTGATTCCACTGTCGACAGGAATAAAGAAACATGAATCTCTCCCTCCCTCTCTCTCTCTCCTCATCCAATTTCACTTTTTACTTAACCTAGAGAATTATCTTACATGTTTCTTTTGGTGGGAGAATTAAAAATAAATACTTTTCATTACCTGTGTTAGGAAGTGGGGGCGGGTAAACAAACTTTAATTTTTCTACCCATGAAATTTCGATTTTATAAACACACTAGAATGTTGGCCATCATATGATAGTATCTAATGTTGGGAATATATAATTTTGCCATTGTGAGTTTGATTATTTTTGGTCATCCATATTTCAGCTGTCTCATAAGAAACTTACAAATGAATGTATTTCTTTTTGCCCTAGGATGACAACTCTGAATTCAAAACCTGCGGAGGGGTGTTTGGGGACCTTGTGGCACACTATACACCAGTTCTCAGTATTTGGCCCTTCCAAAAAATGTGGTCAGTTCAACACAGACCTTCACCACTGTAATCAAATGATATGTGTGGGTAGACTGGCTGTTGTTTCTAAAGAACTGAGCTGTTTGACTCTCATATGTCAAAAACGATGGGAGTGTCCAGCATATATATATATATATATGCACACACACACACACACACACTATATTAAGAATAATTATATATCTGTTCCTCATTGCTCAATGCTATTTAAAGTTTCAGGTACAAGATATATAATCTCTCTTAATATAAATTTTAGCTCTGTTATTTTACATTGAACACTGTTTAATTATTGCTACTAGTACTCACTGTGTGCAATTTTATATATATAAAGCCAAGTGATAAAGCACACCAGATCAAATGGTGTTTTCCCTATAAAAGGGGATGTAGGTTTGATCACTGCCAGGATTTTCTTTAAGATTTCTTGAATGCTCAGGTCAATGGATATAAAATACATTGTTTAATAAATAAAAATGGTGTGTCTATTTCAAATACAATATGTCCATAACATTGGGGGGGTGTATGTATGTGTGTATATATATATATATATATATATATATATATATATATATATATATATATATATATATATATATAGGAGGTAACAGTGGAGTAGTGGATAGCGGTTCGATTGAAAGGTATTAATCCTTTCTTCTCCCCTCGGCTATGGGTAAATAGCAGGACAGACTAGGTTCTATAGCCTTAGATGGCAACTGGTCTAGGAGAAGGACAACTCTGAATTCAAAGCCTGCGGAGGGTTGTTTGGGGACCTTGTGGTACGCATTGCACCAGGTCTCTGTATTCAGCCCTTCAAAAAGTGTGGTTGACTCTGCACAAAGCCTTCACCACTATAATCAAATCATATATGCTGGTGTCTGGGCTGTCAGTTCCTACGAACTGAGCTGCTTGACCCTCATACATTGAATATGACTGGAGAGTCCACATATATATATATATATATATATATATATATATATATATATATATATATATATATATAAACATTTGCAGTAGATTTATAATAAATAAAACCAAGCTGTAAACAAAATGATAGGCAAAACAATGTATGTAATATTTAAAATGGTTACTATATAAGTATTTTTTTTATCACTGGCAGCATTTAAGGAAATTTAAAAAGGCATTAGAATTTCGATTAAGGAGACTTAATACAATTAATCTGATAAATACTTAGCAAGATTATTTTAGTTTTCATATTGATTATTCTCCACTTATCATTGTAGGTAATCAATAAAATATTTAGGTTGTCATTACATTTAATAGATGATTTTATTTGATTTTGTTTTTCACTAAACATTTAGTAACGCTGCATGTAGTCAATCGACCATTATTATTGAATATTGAATTTATTTTAGAAATTATAATAACCTTCAGTTTTCATGCTTCAGTAATTATTTAGTTATAAAAACTGATAACAAAAGTAAATATGTCATGAAAATAACTTTGCAGATAGAAATGATGAAAGTAAAGATTATTTGAAATAGGTTAAGGAATGCACTGTTCCATGTTGACATGATGTTTTGAATAGCAAGTGAAAAGGAATTGCTTTAACACTATGCATCAAACAATAATTACATTAAACTTAATTTACCTCAGTATTTTAATTTTTTAAAATATTTTTTTTTTACTCCTATAGATTATTGATAAAAATATTGTCTCCTACTGACTTTGCTTATTCAGCAAATCCGCCTAATTAAAAACAAAAAACGACTTGTACCATATTTACAACAGCTGTCTTTTTTAGTTAAATTTTGTTGTTAATATTCATCAGTATATAATACTGTATTATACTGTAATCTGTATTACAAACATGGTTGGAACTGTGTAGCGAAAATAACCATATTTTAAATCAATTAATTTATAATATATATATATATATATATATATATACACACACACACACAGACACTGTGGCTTTTTAAGAACTCAAACTTTATTGATTGCCATATAGATTAGAGGTTAGAATATTGGTCTTGTAATTACAGTCATCATTTAAGAGATATTTAAAAAAAATATTATGAATCATGACACTTTTGGACCTATAACTCCTGTAGGTTATTGGTTATGAATTTAAATGCAAAAATCTGTATTACAAACATGGTAACGTTTGTTTTGCATAAAAACATCTGCACCAGTCCCATCCATAATTGTTTGACAAAAAAAAAAAAAAAAGTAACAATTATTACACAGAATATCAATTGGCATGCAAAATAAACATAGTTTACAGTGAATCATTGATAAAGCACATCAGGACAGTAGAATATAAGTACAACAACAAAAAAATCAATACTGATTGAGCACTATTTTGTAAAAATAAAATATCTATAAGAACACCGGATTTTATATCTTACTGTTCTTTCTTTTTATTTATATACATATATAGATATTTTATTTTACAAAATAGTGCTCAATGTAAAATTTACAGAGCATTAATATTATAAATTAATTGATTTAAAATATGGTTATTTTCGCTACACAGTTCCAAAAAAAATTCGCTTGAAGATGAAATGGAACTAATGCTTTTTAATTTATTTGCAAAAATAAAATTAGGGTTTTAGCTTCTATTTTGAAACATGGTTGAACTGTGTAGGAAAAACCATATTTTTAAATCAATTAATTTATAATATATATATATATATATATATATATATATAATTATAAATTAATTGATTTAAAATATGGTTATTTTATATATATATATATAGTTTACAACGATAGTCTGTGTGTATATATAATGTGCAGTATTTATTGGATAGCCCAGTATCAGTGATAGAGCTAACATATTTAATTGAGTGGATATGAGTTTGTGACTGTTGGTTTCACGCTTAACCAATCCTCAGACAAACTGATTTATTTTTTAAATTTGTGACTGTCAGTTTTTATTTGATTATGTTTTGTGCTGATGAGGTGGGGATTCTCCTCTGTGTCTGTTTTTGGGATGATGCTTATATGCACGGAGACATACATACATACGGATGTAGGCATTATGGTTTGTACAAATACATACATATATAAACAATGTTGGACCAGGTGCAAACATGTATCCATATGTTCGAGCATGCATACATATGCAATTCAATTGTAATTTTATTTCAATGTTGGGACTGAGTGTAGTCAAGTTTTTTGAACAAGGGGAATGTTGGGGCATGTTCTTGTCATTTTCAGGTCAGTCAACTATGTTGTCAGATGGAATAAAACTTCTTTACACACACACACACACACTCACACACATGTATATTTGTACATATATTTTTTCCTATCTGCCTGGGCTTTACATCATGACATTGCTTAAAGTGAGATCTGTATGCAAATTTGATGATTTTATTTTTAATGTTGAATGCTATTAATAGTGCAAATAATAAGTATTCTAATTTGTAATAGCTTTGTTATGATAGCTCTAAATTTGACTCTTGAAGTGGAAGTGAACTATAATTGTGAAAAAATGTGACAATAGTAATTATGGTAATGGATGCAGTAAACATAAAAATGATGGTGAAAGTAGAATAAAATAATAATTGCAATAATGAGAGCAATGACAAAGGTAAAAAGCAATACTAATGGTGTTGGGGAGGATATAATAGTGGTAGTGATGAATAATGATAATAATATCAGTAGTAGTAATAAATAATCATAGTGATAATTGTAGTAATGAACAATAATGATAACAATGATAGTAAAATAATTATGATAATAATAATAATAATAATAACTAATAATAATGATAGATTGAGTTAATAGCAGTAGTAAATAAATAATGATAATGATGGAGGTGGTAATGAATGAGTGATAATAGTGATGACAATTATGGAAAAATAATTGAAGTGGTAATAAGTAAATAATAACAATGGTAATAATAATAAAAGATGATGACAATGTTAATAATGATAAAAATAAAAGATAATAACAATAGTAAATAAAAAATAATGATGGAAGTGGTAATAAAAGAGTGATAATAGTGATGATGGTTATGGAAGGGATAAAAATAATTGAAGTGGTAATAACTAAATAATAACAATGGTAATAATAGTAGTAATAAATAGATAATGACTAACAACAACAAAGACAATGGTAAAAAATAGTACTAATGTTGTTGGGGGAGGATATGAAGTGAAAATAATAGTAGTTATTTTTGGAAGGCGCATAGGGTGGTGATGGCAATATTGGTAACTAAATTAGTAATAGTCATTGTAAAATGATATTGAAGTGTCCCCTCATGTCCATAGGGGTGATGGTAGTATAGGTAGCAGTGTTGATGACTATATCACTGTGTTAATTGGTATGGTGTTTTTTTTTTGTTTTTTTTAATGTATTATCCATTTAGTATGAACTGTGATATGAGCTATTTATTTTCATGTCTGCATTTTGAAATTATTTTCAGTTTTAGGTTCAGTAATTTTATTTTGTTGAGTATGGGAGATTATTGCTACTTTTTCGTGTTGGCATCTTTTTGTTATGCTGTTGTAGACAGGTGTGGTTTTCATGATTTCACACCTTATTTTTGGTACAATGTTTCTGTCTTTTAGTTGCCATATGTATGTGGATAATGTGGTGCTGTTGGAGTATTTTCTATTGAAGAATGAGTGGTTGTGGTTGTATTTTCTTTGCTTCAATGGTCCTTCTGTGGCACCAATGTAGTGCATAGTAATGTTATTTGCATTTACGTTGGCTTTATATACTATGTTCATTTGCAGGCAGTTTCCTTGCAGCGGACATGTGGTTTTATTTTAATAGTTGCATTGGGGGTTTTTGATTGCGTTATTGCAAGATGTTACATTCCACAACAAAAAAGTTGTATATTTTTATCCGTATATAAAAATGTAAAATTTAAAAAATATCCTTGATAGTGGTTAATAGAATATCTGAAAGTGCTTGGATATATAGAATATTTGGACAATTTTTACACACTCTATGTCTAGAAAAGACTTGTACAAATGCAAGAAAAATTTAATGAAAAGTTTAATCGCAGTACCTTGTTTGTCATTTTTAATAAAACTTTATATATACAAGAGAGAGGGACATAGTAACTTGAGACATGAAAATGACTGACACCATGTAGTGATGAGTCCTATGACCACACTTTTTATAGTCTACAAAGGCTCAGTCACAGATACTGAACATTCTTCCTGAATATTGAATATTTGAATCGTACCCTTTCTGAATAGTCATGTAAATGTATATTACTAATCCTTACCAAAATTATGCATACAAATAAAACTTGTTCTTACTAAACTAATTTGCATTTTTATGATCTTGTAAATGAACTTTTCTCTGAATGAAAATAGTTGAAAATTGAAATAATTATAAAACATACAAGAGATTTGGTTGCTTTATTTTATCTTTTCATATACATCTGTTACACAATTGACAGTTGTTCCATTAATAACAATACAATTTATTAAGTTGGTGTCACACATTGATGTAGTGAAATGAAAATTTTTTTTTAGGTGTGGTGTCAACAAGATTCCTCACAATTCAAGAACTTTTCGGAAAATTCTTACAGAGTAAATGATGGCAGTTTTCTGGAAGTCTACAATCTTGGTTTCAATTTGAATTCTCCTTAGTACATTTTCAGTTTTCTAGATGGCATTCCAAGCACTCCTATTACTACAGAAATTGGTTCTATGATCTATAGCCTCTTCAGCTCCCTCACAAGATCATGGCATTTTTCAATCTTTTCAGTTTCTTTAGAGTTCACTTTTGTATCACATAGAACAGCAAAGTCAATAATTTGACACTTCCTACTCTTCTTATCTACAACAATAAGGCTGTCTCTTCATGCTTCAGTGGCATGATTTGTCTACACTGAGAAATCCCATAGTATCTTGTGACTGTCCTTTTTTTATTACTAGCTGTTCAAATTAATTCTTTTTTACACTGAAGCCAAACTTACACTATACTTCCCAATGGATTATCCAATCCTGTCATTGCTTGGACTTCTTCTGTTCCAACTTGGGACATTCAAATAGTTTTATTTATGCTCCTGTGCCAACTTGGGACATTCAAATAGTTTTATTTATGTTCCTGTGCCAACTTGGGACATTCAAATAGTTTTATTTATGTTCCTGTGCCAACTTGGGACATTCAAATAGTTTTATTTATGCTCCTGTGCCAACTTGGGACATTCAAATAGTTTTATTTATGTTCCTGTGCCAACTTGGGACATTCAAATAGTTTTATTTATGTTCCTGTGCTAACTTGGGACATTTAATGAGTATTTTTTGTGCTCCTTCTATTCCGACTTGGAACATTCAAAGTGTATATGGTTAACTGTCTCATCAGCTTGCTCACACATCCTGCATTTGCTTTCTTTTTGTGATCTCTCTCCTGACATTGATTGCATTAATTTTGATGGCTTGCTCTTGTGCTGTGAATATGTGTTCCTCAGTTTAGAAAACTATCTTTTACCCAAAGCACCACTCAGGTCAAGCAATTGTTTCTCTCTGCTAAAAAAACTGACCATGAAGCTTCTTTTCTTTTAACTTGTCATGCTACTTCTCCTTATGCTACTTCTTTGCTACAGTCACTGGCATAATATTTCATGCCTTCAAATCCCCAGATGTCGGAATCAGTTTATGAGAAATCTTAACATAATTCTCAAGTTGCAGGACAGCCAACGACAACATCTTCAACACTTACTTCCCTCCCTTTTTATTATTTGAAAGATTATTATTTTTACCATTAATTGTCACCGAAAAAGGAAATTGATAATATAAAAGGGTTTTTAGCTAGTAGCTTAATAATTTATAAAAAAAAATCTGTTTATGTACATTTGGTTAAACAATACCTATTCTTAATTTTTAGAGAAAGATATGAGAAAATCATGAACTTAAAGTTCAGAATTTTTACTTGGGATAGGTTATGGTCCTATGTATTTTTGATATACCTGCAAATATGTATCAAAATTATATCACCTTTTACTTTAGCCTGTATCAATGTCTATATCCATATTTAATGTTTGTTTGGGATTGTCAGTATTTAATGTTAAATTTTTATATTTTGTTGTTTTTGCTAGGGCCTCTAAACAATTAGATATATTTGGATTAAAGAGACTCTGTTTCTTCACATTTAATTGAATCTTTAATGTGGTAAGAATTTTTTAATGGTGTAAAGGAAAAAAAAACTGCAATTACTCTACTTGTAACTATTTTATCAAGATTGTAGCATTTTGTATTTTGGAATAAGATTTCTATGATGAGTTAGTAGCTTATTTTGCATTTCATGTACCAGTTTAATTTTGAATGAAAAGTTGATTTTAAAAAGAATATTATTTCTTATGGGATAGCAACTATAGCTATGTTAATTTAATGAATAAATGGGAATTTCTGAAACTGTAGGTTATGAAATCCTTCAGTTTCTATTTAAGGACTTTTTTGTTGTCATTTTACTCCAAATAGGGCAATAAAATCACTAAGATGCAAGGGGTTACTGTGATTTTTGAACATCAAAGTTGACTGGAAAGCCAAAAAGCCAGAAAAGAGTTCCACAGCAAGAGAAGAAACTGTTAGCATAGAACTTGTAGTTATATTTAGCCATTTCAACTGTAAGATGATGAGACTTTTCTACCAATTTAGTACTGCACATAAATTCATAAAGTCTACGTACCAAAGAGGAAAACTTATACCATGAGAAGGTACAGGGAAGCTATATTATGGTGGTGGGAAAGTAACTGAAGCCCACATACCAGGTCATAACAAATAACATTGCATATTCTTCTTTGTATTTTATCAAGTATCTTTAAATACATATCAGAAACACCAGATCAGATGTGACAGGAAGTGCATTTGAATCAGCAGCAACATCTAGTGTGGTGAAGCTATATCTCTATACTCTACAGGGTAAATTTATAGGGTCAACTTGAATTGAATGAGAATACTTTGTGACTAAATAGAAATTTCTGGTACTTTTATGAAATAGGATTTTAATAACCATGTGCGTTTTTTATTATAGAATTTAAAACCAAAAATTAATAAGGAACTAGTTTACTCATACCATCATAAAACAATGTCAATATTTTAGTAATTTTGCAGTACATTTATTATATTTCATGTATAAGTAATTTAGTATTTTTATCAACTATATTGTTGTATGTCAAAGAATTTTGCTTTTCAGTCATTAAAATTAAAAACATCCAAAGAAAACTAACACAAAAGAAATGAAAATTTATGTATTAGCAGCCTGATCTCCTCTACATACTGAGATATTCTGTTATATTGTTAGTATAAGATATGTTTGTTTATTGGTATAGAGTGAATACAAAGCCATATTGCTTTTTCTTTTCTTTTTTTATCATTTCATCCCAAGCAAGGCATTTTAAAGCCATTAAGACACAAGGGGTTACTGAGTGTTAGAGAATATGAGAAAAATATACTATTATGGAGAGAAGACAACAAAAGATAAAAGTTAAGAGGACAGAAGATAATGAATGACATTGCATTTAAATTTTTGACAATCAAAATTGACAGGGAGACAAGAAGCTGGAAGAGTTCCACAAGCAAGAAGTGTGGTAGAAGAAACTGTTATCATAGAACTTATGGTTATATCTAGCCTTTTCAACTGTAAAATGAAATTATATTTTATGAAATTTTATATTATAGAACAGAGTAGCATAGTCTTTTCTGAAATTATCTTTTATACCCCATCTGTATGTATAACTGTAAATTTTTTGAAGTAATTAGATATTACCAGATAAGTTTATTTTCAACTTTAGTTATTTAAATTCTTTTACTAAGAATATAACATTTCATTTGTCATTTAAGTCAAAACTTTGCATACAAATTTAGTGAACTACTAATGAAATGATAAAGCAACATGCTAACCATTGCACAATTAACAATTTATTGGAGACAAGTTTGCTGAACTGTTAATTTTTAATCTATTTTAGAATTCAACAGCAAATACAACAGATGATGTTACTGCTACGGACAATACAAATTCTAACAGTAACAATAATTCAAGTGATGGTGGTACCAGCCAGGCTCCTCCTTCTCCAAGTGTGGGTCAGCTAATTGACATACCATTAAATGATGGATCTCATCTTGAGTCACCTAAAGTAAGTATGCATTTCATATTTTTTTCAATCTGTTCTTGATTTTTTTTTTTTTTTTACATGTGAAAAACATATGATCAAGCTTTTGTTATCACAGTAAATATTGTATAAATATATCTTATCCTCTTCTTTTGGTGTGGGTTGTATTTTTTTTTTCTTTGGGTAATAGATAATATAATGATTATTGGCATGAAAAATAGAATTGCTCAACCAGTTGGATTTTTGTTTGTTTGCAAAATTAGGTAAAACAGCTGCAACAGATAATGCAAGATTTTCAATAAAGGCTTAATAATTAGATTATCCATTTTTCAGCTTCTATGTGTCATGTTCCTTTAGGATGATGATCATGACTCTCTACGATTTCTTGTCTTTTTGTAACTCTGAGTAAATTTTGTCTTTTTGCTATCTTTCCTAAACCCTGTTATGCCATTCATTTACACAAGATTGTTAGGTATGTTATGCACTGTTTTCCCATGTCCTTGCCTTCAATATGCCCTGTCAGTGTCAAATTTTCAGGCCCTCTTTCCTCATTGTGCCTTAGAAATTTCAAATGCCTCTTTATGGATTTTGATTGGCTCATTCTATTGCATAGTATGAATTTCTATTGACTTGGTTCAAAAAGGATATCTTAACTGTCTTTACTCACAGAATCAGTGAGGCATGAGATAATAAATTCATCTCAAGGATGATCACATCAGATATAGCCGTGGAATCACTGGAAGAATATTCTCAGTTATCAAGTCCTTCCTGACAGGTAGATCCCTGAAGGTAGTTGTTAACAGCCAGTCTTTCAAGGCCCAAGCAATTAAGCCAGTTGTCTCCCCAAAACTTGCCTCTCAGTTCAAACCTCTTTCTACTTTACATAAATGATCTGCCTAAGAGTATATACTCTGATAATTGTGAATATCTATAATGAAGATACAACAGCTTATAGGTGTGCACCTCCAAAACTCTAGATGACCAGAGTCTGGCAGCTGATCTCTCCTCTGACCAAGCTCTAGCAGCTCAGTGGGGGAAAAACTGACTAGTTACATTCAATGCCTTGAAAATCAAACTAGTGATGTTCAATCTTTATTGAGCAAACCCTGAATTTTTACTAATCGCAATGAACAGGTGTTTTCTCAGTTCTTCTTTTTTTCTTTTTTTTTTTTTAAAGCTTTGCTATCAACAGTGTCATATGCCTTGAGCACTTATTGGGACTTAAGCACAACCCAAGCATCAAGTAGAACTCTTACATATGATCCATTATTAAAGATGCTGGAGGAATGGTCAGTTCTCTGTACCACTCCAGTAAGTACCTGATTCTTCCTGCTATCCTCTACTTTTTACAAGAGCCAGATCAGACCAAAAATGAAGTACTGCTGCCATATGTAGGCAGGAGCTGCTCAGTCTTCTTTTTCCAGCTTCAATTGTCCAAAAGCATCTCTATGTCCTTGTGGGTGACAAATTATTTTCCACCTGACAATCTCTTTCCTACAGACAAAACCTTGCAAGCCTATTGTTGCTTTATAGTTATTTCTGTTGAAAGTGTTCACCTGAATTACATTCATTCATTCCACAAGTTCTAACCTTCACAACTAAGACTGGCCAAACCATGCATATTGTAGTGAACCACTCTCATTCTCTCTGTATTTCATTGGTAACATGTAAGTTCCACTCAAGAAGCTTCTTCTCATGAACCACTGCTTTGTGGAACCAACTTCCAAGAGGATGCTTTTCCAATCACTACAATCTTAACTTGTTCAAAACTAGGCTTAACCATTTATTCTGATAAACTGTGCCTTTTACTCTGTAACCCTCTACTACAAGTGGCTCTTGGGCCTTGTACAGATAGAACATCATTGTAAAAAAAAAGTATAAGTGTCTTTTTCCATTTTCTCTAAAACTTTGTCATTGCTTACATGTTCAGTGCATGATATTCTCATCATCCTTCTGTAGAACCACACTTCTGTTGCTTCAAGTCTCTTCATCTGTGAGGAGACTGTTCAGCATTTACTGCCATATAGGAGAACTGATATTACATAATATTCCAGTACTCTTTTCTTTGTTTCTAACAAAATTTTCCCTTTTTTTTTTTTTTTTTTTTTTAAACTTTGCTTAGTGTTTGGAATGCATCTTCGGCTATCCCAATGTGCCTTCAGATTTCAGTGTTGCACTTTCTGTCTTCTGTTAAAGCCCTTCCTAGATATTTAAACTTTTGTACTTGCTTGATTTTGGTATCTCCAATTTGTAATTTGCATGTTGGGCTGTTCCTTTTGTTAACAACCATGCATTCCACCATCTTGCTAATGATGCTTAATCCTTTCTTCTCACTTTCCTTCAATACCTTCTGTAGGAGTTCTTGTAGTTTCTTTTCTGTGTTTGCTATCAACAGTGTCATCTGTATATCATATGTAGTTAAGATTGTGGCCACCAATAATAAATCCTGGTAGGACTTCTAAATCTCTCAGGATTGCATTACTGTATAGGTTAAATAAGTCCTCTGAGAAGATACATCTTTGTCTAACACCCCTTTCTATTTTTGTATATGTACTGAATTAGATTATCCTTTATATTTTTAAATATATATCTATTATAGTATTGTTATTTTCTGGCACCAAAAAATAATTCCAAATCTAGTAATAATCTCAGCTTTGTTTTACTGGTTTTGTAGTGAGAGGAACCACAAATTAAAATAGTAACTCACCGATAAAAATGACAAGGATAGTAATGGTAATATTAGCCAATTCCTTATAAGGAAATAATTGGCATTTACTGACTGAGCAGTCAGTACAACTGTTGGTTGAATTTTATAAAATCTTTTTCATAAAACTATTTTTCAGTAAAATAGGTTTCTCAAGTCCAGTAGGTGTTATCACTCTTTCCATTATTGATTCCTTCCTAACCTTTTTGTTTTGTTGTAGTTTGGAATGTTAACATCTTGATTCTGCCTATTTGACTTAATATCAGTCTTTCTGCATATAGTATCAGCCATCAAAGGGGAGCATTCAATAAAGTTTGTTGTTGTCCATGGGGCAGATCAACATAGCCAGGTTATAAATTCATGGACAATGAAATAAATTCAATTGAGACTGTTGGTGGAGCTTAGAATATGCTGAATGCATTCTTTGCAGAAGGTTAAGCCTCCTTCCCACCAAAAGAGATACCTTCTGGGTGGATGCTTGCAGATTTGAGTATAAACAGTTCACCTTTTGCATCAAGATTCCAATATTAAGGATTGATATGTTGCTAAATTAGCCAGCTTAACCACAAATCAAACTGCTCTGTAAAGATACTGTTTATAATTTTGAGAAGTCATTATCACTCAGTGTTGTTTGGACTATTGAACTCATTCTTTGTGTTGCTTTTGTTGTTATCTTAGTGTTTCAGCAGTTCTACTCTATCTTTTTATGTGCTAGCTAACAGATAAATTGCCTCTGCTCATTCCTAGCAATATGAGTTACATGAACAATAACCTCTCAATAACTCATAGATGATTTCATATTTATATATAGGGGTGTTCTCCACTTTCCAGTCTTTTCTAAGCAAATATATATATATATATATATATATATATATATATATTCAATATCCTATATATATATATATATATATATATATAGTATATTGAAATTTATATTGGTCTGATTTATATTATCCTGTTAACCAGATGTGTATCCTGCTTCCCTCAATGTCCTCACTCTGTGATATTCCCTATTTATTGTTTACACTTGCTCTCAAAGAGTTCTCTCCAGATATAATCTGCTGTACTAGACATTTCTATTAGCAGACTTATAAAAAAAAAACAATTTATAACAAAAAAAAGAGGACTAACAAAAATATATATATATATATATATATATATATATAACCATAAAATGGTAATGCTAAAATATAACAAGGATTAGAAAATAACAGCTAAACCCGTTTATTGGTCCTTTTTTTGTCCGAGCAAAAATTGAGGAGAAAAAAATGTTCATCACAGCTAAAAATATGCAACTCCTGACAAAATTTATATACAAAAGAGAAAGACAAGTGCCCAACATGTAGAAAGCAGTTTAGAAAATGTGGGGAAAAAGAATTACTTCCAAGCTATATGCAAAGTCAAAAAGAAAGATGCTGAGCGTGTCACTGAGAAGTAATGTGAAGATAAAAATCTGAGAGAAATATTTGTTGAAAGAAAAAGAACTTTTTAATGTAAGTTAAGATAAACACCACCAATTTAGATGTGCAAATAGTTATAGGCAGTGAAGTAATGCTCATTCACAGAAATTTTTGTGAATGACTAGGAAATTCCAAATTATGAAAGTCTTATCTACTGCTTCAACAATTTATTATTCAGTTATAAAAACACTACTTTGAAGGATCTCTTGGATTAGTAAATAAATAATAACCATAATTGTTGCAGACTGTAATAAACATCATAGACTTGTTGGAAATAATGTACTCAAAATAAATTAATGCAGTGAATACTGAAGAAACTAGCATCCCAAAAAAATTATAAGGCAAGTCTCAAGTTACATGAAAATATTGCCTCTTACTACTACCAAGCAAGGAAGTTGCCAGTACACTTGGTCTCATTAGCAATAGCGAAACTCAGAAAATTAGTGGAGCAAGGCCTTCTTGAACATATTCCACCTGGTGGCAGTAAATGGGTATTACTTTTTTTTTTTTTTTTATCATTTTACCCCAAGCAAAGCAGGAATGCCACTCATATGCAAAGGGTTACAGGGAGTGAAAGTGAGAGAAAAGATTGAATATAGGGAGGATTGAGGAAAGGATAAAAGATGAATAGGATTCAAGAAGACAAAAGATGACAAATGACCTTGCATTTAAATTTTTGAAGATTGTGGTTATCAGGGAAGCAAGTAAATGGAAGGGAGTCCTACAGATGGGAAGTGCAAGAAAAGAAACTGTTGGAGTAGAAGTGACGGTTGTATTTAGCTATTTCAACAGTAAGCGAGTGGGTCCTAGATGCCAATCTAGTAGCTCACTCAAAGTTGGGGCACTATTGAGGTTAAAGCTTGTCAGAGCAGTTGCCATGAACATATTTGTAGAAAAGACTGAGGGAAGCCACTTATTGTAGTTTTGAGATAGGCAGATCTTCACCTTTGAATATATGGTGATTATAAAGCGGGAGTAAACCATAAACTTTGCTCAGATTTGTACTGAATTCTGAATGTGGAATTAGCATTACATTTGTTAGCCAGAATGAAAATCTTTATGAAGATAGACTTGAAAACAGCTTTTCACCAGATACACATAGATGACCACTTCAAAGAAGTGATGACAATCAACTTGCCGATAGGTTTATTGTGGTGAACAAGAAAGCTGTATGGAATAAAATGGGTAATGTTATTTTTTCAAAGAACCCTAAAACAAGTAATTGGAGACAATATAGAAAATATTGTGCAATATTAAGAAGACATTTGCATTGGTGCCAGAAATGAAATAGGACTAAAAAAAACTGAAATCATGTTGAGCAGATTAAGAAATGTATGAATGAAAAAAGAAATGTGTACACAACAGCAGTTAAATATTTCTGGGATATTCAATTTGAAGAATGGAGTGTCACCAGGTCAATTAATCATTAAAAAAATACTTATTAAAAAATACTGAAAGTACCGGTGCCAGAAAACAAAGAACTGGAATCTTTTTTGGAATTAGTAAATTTTTATAGGCAATACTTACCAAGGTATACAGAATTGACTGAGCCATTTGCCAAGCTAAGAATGTGGAATTAATGTGGGAGGAGACTGAACAAGAGGCATTTGACCAACTAAAATCAACTCTTGGTAAAAAACCAATAGTTAAAATATTTGATCTGACTAAAGATACAACATTGTTTCCAGATACTAGTGAATATTCAATATCAGGAATACTCTCACAAGAAGGACATCCAATAATGTATCTATCAAGGTTGATAAATGCTGAATTGAATTATTCAAACATTGAAAAGAAATCTCTGGTAATTCTATGAGAGCCTGTCAATTGTTAATTAGGAAAAAAATTCTGTTAAGATGTATTCATAGACTGTTAGAATGTATATTCAATCCAAGGAAAGAATTACCTAAAGTCACAATGTTGAGGATTTTAAGGTCAGCAATAAGGCTGATTGCCTTTGATTTTAAAATAGGATATGTCATGGGTAATTCAATATCATGTGTGAATGCACTATAAAGATTGTGATTTTATAGGAGTAGATAGGTTTGCTTATTGTCCAGTTCACATTCCACTTCTTTGGAACAGGAGTAGAGGTTTATCCCTTGTTCCATGTTTAGGATTGGGTTTTGGTACCCTCTAAGCTTTCTCGTTCTCTTTCACTACCATTAGTCCCTTGCATCTTGGTGGCATTATCACCTTACTTGGGGTGAATTGATTAAAGAAAAGAAAAGACGGTTGAATGAGAACACAGATGAAAAATTTGAAGATACATTTCTACACTAGGTAGACTGATGTTTTATTACTGGCAAGAATGACTGAGAAAATTATACGAGATCCAGTATTAAGTAGAATAAAATAGAGAATTAGAAAGAACAGATAATTTATAAAATATTCTCAAACACATGCATCCACTCAAAATAATGTTTACAGTAACAAGAAAGAATGTCAGATTAAAAAATCCATTTAAAAAAAAAATTAATGTCTAAGTTTTGGGTATAAAAATGAAGCTGGCAGATATAGAGCTTCAGAAGTCTCAACAAAAGATATGCATTCCTTAAATAGGTAAGTCAAATCTTGCTCTCTCCAAATGGTCTCCTGTGGCCAAATTGGTAGCAGCAGACATCAGCTAAAGGAGTGGTTTCTCTAATAGAAAAAGAGATACATGTTCAATTCCTGTCAGGAGGAACAATTTTTTTTTAGTCAGACTTTTTGTTCTAGGCCAGTTCTTATTAATTTTAAGTAAAGTAAAAACTTGTATAGCAGCTCAAACACATGTATCCAATAAAAATAATGTTTATAATAATAAGAAATAATGTGGGATGATTCAATCATATTATTTGGGTGTTTATATCTTTAAAAGGTTTGCTTAATTTTGCACAGTATTGTCATTTGTCCTTTTCTTTGTTAATATCTCTAGCATAGGTTTCTTTATTATATTCAGCATATGGTTGCAAAGGAAAGAACAAACAAGGATTAAATTTTCAACAAGCATGTATTGACCAATTTTCAACATATATGCATAATAATGCTAGCATCCATAGCTGTGTGAAAAGGACTTATCTGGTGTGCATTCACCAGTATGAGTTTTTAAGGTGTACACAGTTGGTAGCACAAGTGGAGTGTCATTCACAGGGTTGATCCTGTTGTTGGTAAGGCTTTGAATTGATGGACTTGTTGGGTTGGTTAACTGAGTAATGACTGCAAGAGAATCCTGGAGTGTGATAGTGAAGCTGCAAATCTTGTTACCATTACAGTGAGTGTATAAAGAAGGTGATTTGAAGGAAGGAGAGTCTTGGTAAGGCCTGGCATTAGTGTGTTTAGCAGGTCAGATGAGCGAGGTTATGGTGGTGACTACAAGAAAGGCCTGGCTTCCATTAGTGAAGCCATGTATCTGATTTTGCCAATACAGAAGGTGCAAGTGGAATATCTTTGTAAGCATGGTATGGGTGTTTGGAGGAAGGTGGGCCTTGAGCAGATTTGTGTGGTGGGTCGGTTGACTGAAATTGTGGTAGTGACATCAAAAGCCCACTGGTGTCAACCACTGGCCTGTCAGCCACATTCTGTGTGTGAAGAGTTCGATGAAAGCAGGAATCTGGTTGCCCCATATAGTGTATCTACTGAGGTCATGGTGGTGATGATGAGAGATGCCTGGACTGTAATAGTGAAGCTTGAGTGGAAATGTGTGTTGGGTCGATTGACCAAAATCATGATGTTGATGTCAAGAACCTGCCAGTGTCGACAGCTGGACTGCTGGCTGGGTTCTGTGTCAGTTGTTTCTGAGGGGCTTTTTTTTTTTTAAGCAAATATAGTGGCTCCCAGACTCATCATTTTTCTTTGGTGGCAATATTGCTGATTGATTTTTTTATATTGTATTTTACATTTTTGCAGGGATTTGTTTTGTTGGCCAGAAGTGATGATTAGACCCCACTGTGCAGAAGATGACATTTTTATATTTTGAATTTTGCTTTCTTAGCACTTATATCCAGCTGACATTTAGAGTGAATCAGAAAGAGATATAATTTGCAATGGAGTATAAGACTTTAATCTGCTAAAATCACTAGCATTTGATTCTCCTAGTTTTCTTTATTATCTATTAAAATCTCTAGCATTTGATTCACATTTTTTTTTTCCAGGAAGAATCTGAGAGTTGTGATGGTGGAGATTTGTCTTTACTTGATCAACAGCAGCAACAACCACAACCATCACAAACCCAGTCCCCAGATGGAGGTAATTTAACTTCCATGGATGCACCCCCATCACCACAACCATCTATTAATACTTCAATGGGCAGTGATATGTCATTTAATTCCCCAATGCCTCCAGTCCATTACCACATGCCGTCCGACATTGAGAGTGAAGTTGAAGAGAGCAGTTTTAGTATAGATATCCTCAGTAAAGAGGATCTATACACACTGGTGAAAAAATATGAACGTCGAGCCATTCGATACAAGTCTAAGTTCACAGAGGTAAGATTTAAAATACCTTGCATACTAAATGGTCAAATGCCTTATTCTATCTAAACTATTATATCTCTAAGAGATGATTAAATAAAGAAAATTTATTAATCTACATTGAGTTTTTAAGTTTTGCTTTACAGTTTGTTTATTGAATGAAACGTAAATGAAATTAGTCATTATATTGGATCATTATTATTATATTATAATTCTGCTTGCTCCTTAGTTAGAATGCACTCTGCCAATACCTCATAAATAATGGACTATTCCATTTTGATTGTGAAGAGATATATCAGAATTATTGTTTGGTTTCAGTGAGAAAAAGAAAGCAAGAAAATAGAGAAAGAGATAATGCTCTCATGTGTTTAATGTCTGCTTCATTTTTTTCATTTGTACCCCCTTACTTCTTTAAATAATGACCTGCATTCATACTTATGATTGTTATTGAGATATTTGGTTAAAGTTGTTAAGTTGAAATATTTAACAATGCAATAGGAGAATTTCCACAAGTATTTAGATAGTTGTGGAACTCAGAATGAGCTTGAATGATTAATTGATTTGTTTTCTATGGTTTATCAACACTTTGCAGGTTATTTAAAGCTAGATTTTAGAGATTGCTAGAATTTTTTTTTTTACCTAATGGTTTAGTGATACAAGTTTTACTAATTAACCCATAGCTAGGGAGGAGAAATGAGGGATTCGTACCTTTCCCAAGATATTTGCATGTAAGTGAATATAACTAAACCAACAGGAATTGGAACTCTCCAATTAACAATTCTGAGCCATTATCTTTTATGCCACCTGTACATCCAAGCTTACAGCATTTGGTATTCCAAAGTGATCATTTCATCTATGTACTGACTTGACTCGACACTGCTTAAGTTTGGTGATTGTACAGGAACCATTGAGTTTATTCATTAAATAATATAATTGTTATAGTGGAAGACACCTATTCTATAGTTAATAGACTCTCCCACCTATAATAAGTAGGAGTAGTAATAGTAACGAGGAGTCGCTCACTGGGTCGGTCAGTCAGTTGATGTCTGATGACAGTTAGTCGAATACTAAACTATCAGTGACCACAACTAGATTTCTCTGCATTATACCTATTATATCAAGTTCCTAACGTTTTGTATATCGAACCTTTTTTAGGACCGACTTAGTACAAATACAAGCCTCCACTGTGAAATCACTCCATAACAAACTTGGCGACGAGGGATTCGTACTCATATGGGAAAAAAAAAAATAATTCACCCGCCATAACAAATTTGGCCATGAGTATTCGAACTCATACAGAGGAAGAAAAATTTTCGTTTGCCACAGTATAATTTGGCAAAGGGATTTGGATTCATACGGTGAAAAAAAAAAAAAAAAGAAAAAAAAGTTCGCTCACCACAACATAATTTGGCCACAAGGATTCAGATTCATACAGTGAAAGAGGAAAAAAAAAAAAAAAGATTATTTGGTGAAGGGATTCGAATTCATACAGTGGAAGGAAAAAAAAAAAATTCGACAACATTATTTGGTGACGAAATTCGTACTCATACAGAGTAAAAAGAAAAAACTTGCTCGTCACAATTTCGGTGACATCTCGGATTCACATTTAAAAAAAAAAAGAAGAAAACTTGGCAAAGTTTTTTGAAAGAAGATGTCAACTTAGTGACGAAAAAATCAGTCGTATTCTCAACTGAGAAAATTTTTTTTTTCTCGATAAGACAGTTTGCTCAAATAGGTCATGAATTGCAAATTCGTAGGACCCCCCCCCTTCTACAATATTTAAGCATTGTGTAATCTTTTTGCGAAGATGGAGGAATGCAAAAATATATTCCAGGAATTTTTTAAGTTCCAGACGGAACAACAGATGACAATATTAGAGCAACAGAAGACATTCCAGATGCAACTACAAGAGGAAACTTTTAATTGACAAATGCAGTTTCAACGAGAAATGGAACAGATGCATAAGGAGTTTCAAAACAAAATTCTGGAAATAACTGAGAAGAGGAAAGAGAAAAATCTACAAAATGTTTCTTTCCCAGAGAATACAATATGGAATTCAATTGAAATATTCACGTAGAGTCCAGATGAAAAGATAACTTTTGAGGAGTATTATAAAAAATATACGGACGTGTATAACGAGGACTGCCACTCATGGTCTGAAGGAAAGAAGGTTAGGCTTCTTTTAAGCAAGTTAGGAACTGCTGAGCATAACAAATTGATAAACTACATTTTACCGAAAAAAAACTATGGAGTTGACATTTACCGAGGCAGTAAATATATTAAGTGAATTATTTAGTAAAAAGACATCTTTGTTTCACAAGAGGTGGAAATGTTTGAATCTGATGAAAGATGACGAACAAGACTATATAACATACGCAGCCAATGTGAACAAGCATTGTGAAGAATTCAAGCTAGCAGAGTTAAGCGCTGACAATTTTAAGTACTTAGTGTTTGTTCAAGGAAAGAGAAGCAGAGTTGAGAAAATTAGTGCTGTCAAAATTGGAAAACGAACCAAGGATTATGATACAGAAGTTGGCAGAAGACTGCACAAGATATGTTAGCGTAAAGAAAGATTCAAAAAAGATAGAACAGTCTGGCGTTTCACATGTAAGGAAAATACGCTACAAAAAGGAAAGTCAGTCTACCAAAAAGAATTCTAAAATTGTGGATTATCAAACAAAAAGTGAAATACCAGAGAAAAATAAACAAAAACTCCCGAAGCCATGTTTTGCTTGCGGTGAACTACACTGGTACAGATATTGCAATTTTAGGAATAAAAAAAATGTTTCAACTGTAAATAAGTGGGTCATAAAAGCTCACACTGCAGGTCAAAAAATAAAGACAATAAAATAAGAAAATTAAAGTCTGACGAGGTGAACAATGGAATAGCCAGAAAATTTGTTACCGTTGAAATAAGTAATAAAAAAAAAATAAAAATGCAACTCGACACTGGTTCCGACCTATCTATCATAAATTTGCATACGTGGAAGAAGTTGGGGAAACCAACTTTAATGAAGACAAATAAAATCGCGAGGTCAGTGACTGGAGAAAAAATACAATTTATTGGAGAATTTGTTACAAATGTCACGTTAAATAAAAAAACATGAAAAGCTAAACTATTTGTCATAGAAAATACCACAAACTTGGTATGAATTGGATAACAATTTCAATTATGGGATCTACCGATAAATTCTTTGTTACAAGGTTGAAAATTTAAACTCAGAAGCCCAAAAATTAGTAAAGAAACTTAAGGAGACATTTCCTACTGTTTTTTCTCCAGGTTTGGGAACGTGTACCTAGATGGAGCCAAAATTCCAGCGAAAAAAAACCGCTCAGGTGGTTTTCAAAAAGAAAAGGAATGTGCTGTTTGCTTCAATTGAACAGATAGATAAAGAATTGGACAGATTAGATAAAACTGGTGTATTTAAAAAAGTTGAATGGGTAACACCGACGATATACATAAAAAACAAGCTCCAGAAAGTAAAGCTGAAACCGACACCGAGAAAAACTGGGGAGCGAGTTACCTGCAGCCATGGACATGCAGTATTATTAAATGATTTAAGTCAACTGAAGTCACCACAGCAAACGTTAAGAAGCACAAGATTAACAGAAGTAAAGCTAGAGGCTGAACAAATAGAACCACAAGAAGAACCTACAGAAACTGTGACTCCATCCTTAAGAAGCTCAAAGCAGAAGGTTGTTTCTGGTAACACTATGGAGGTACCAAAAAATAGAAAAGCGAATTGGCAATATGATGTACTTGGTGAAAGGGGGAAAATTCACATACAGTAACCAGATCAGATGATGTTTTTCAGACGTGGTTGACAGCAGTCCCGCAGAAGAAACGCCGATGGAGGTGATTTTCAATACGTTTGATCTAACAACGCCTGCAATGATTTTACCTGAGGTACGCCGATCCAGGAGAAAAAGAAAGGCAATTGATCATTTAAAAGTGGATCAAAAAACGTAGGAGATACGCTATGATGTTGCTAAAAAAAAAAAAAAAAAAAATCATTGTTTTTTCTTCATATATTCCTGTAAAAAAAAAAAATGAAAAATAAATAAAGAAAACTGTTTACTCCTATGGAGTAAAGTTTTAGGGGGGGATGTTTTAGTGGAACACACCTATTATATATTTAATAGACTCTCCCACCTATAATAAGTAGGAGTAGTAATAGTATGAGGAGTCGCTCAGTGGGTCGGTCAGTCAGGTATTTTTGAAGGTAGATTTACATATATATTTTAACTTACATGTGTAGAGTTTATGTCTGGGAATAGTTTTTTAATAGTTGGGCTGATAATTTTGTTGAAGCAGATAAATAAATTGATGGATTTATTTTATTTTTTTTTATGGCTTATCAACCTTTTTTTAGGTTATTTAAAGCCAGAAAATATTTTTAGATTGTAAGAATTGTTTTTTTTTTCTTAGGTAATAATGATTTATTGATAAAAATCCAAATAATAAATCTATAGCTGGTGGAGAGAGGTAGATTCATACCTTTCCCAAGGGTATTTGCATGTAAGCGAATATAATGAACCTGACTGAAATTGGAACTTGGCTCTCTGACTTTCAATTTTGAAGTGTTATCCATTACACTACCTGCATATCCAAACTTACAGCACCTGCTATTCTGAAGTGGTTACCTATGTAGATACTGACCAAGCTTGATATTTCTTAACTTATGAGAACTAGTGAGCAGATAAATAAAATACTCAATTTGAACTAGCAAATCTGATAAAATGATTAATTATTGTTTCCAATTAAGATTTATAAATAAAACTAATAATTAAATGTTTTTCAGATGGACTTCATAATTTCTATATAAATGTGTTTGTATATATGTTGTTATTTTTGTTAGCATAATGATTATTTTGATGACAAATATCAGCAATCTTGTAAAGCCAAAAATGTTTTATTCTTTTATATATAAGCATTTATTGCATTTACTTTAACTATTATATTTGTAGGTGGTAGCTACCTTCAAAGATCTTCTCCAAGAAAGGGACAAATTAAAGGTAAGGAGTCAGTTTCCTATAATTTCTCTATGTCTCCTGACTTTTTATTTTGCTTGCTTTATTTACCTTATGGCTCCACATGATCACTGATCTTCTAACAATTCATTTACTTTAAACATTTTTATTAAAGTATACACTCCAATAAATAATCATCACTATTTTTCTGTACATGTTTTTTTGTGTAAACTCCCAAAATAAAGGACACAAAGTACATGTCATAAAATAATATAGGACATCTGAACTCAAAACCCCACACCCAACTTTCATCATCATAGCATCAACAGAAAACCAATCCATAACAAAATCGACCAAGATAGACCCAAAATCCATCACAAAAATACAAAATTAATAACAAACTTCTGATAAAAGTAAAAACCACAGAAGATGAAGAAATTCTGCTAAAGACAATACAATTCAACAAAACAAAAGTAAAAACATACCCTCACCAATTCTGAAACTTCTCCAAGAGAGTCATAAAAAGTTTGGGTCTCTTGTTATGCTCATCAGAAGAAATTAAAAATAATGCTTCATTAAAACATCAAGGTATAACATTTCAAAAAGATACAAATTCAGAGAAACAGAACACTAATAGACACCAACACATACATTCTGATCTTTAATAATTTCATACCACCAAAGGAGATTAGAATAGGTTACATAATAACCAAAGTAGAATCATACATCCCTAACCTCTGTAGATGTCACAACTGTCAAAGATTTGGCCATGTACAAAAACAATGTATAAGAACTTCAATATGTCACAGATGCAGGGACTCAGAAATGGACCATAGGAAAGCAACTTGTGACAAAATCCCTTTGTGTTCAAAATGCATGCAAAATCACATTGCACATTCTAAAGAATGCAAAATCTGGAAGAAGGAAAAACACTTAATAAAAATTAAATACACTGAAAACATCTCCCAAGAAACAAGAAAATGCATAAAAGACTCCATACTGCCAACATCATGTGCAGGTATTACCAGGACAAGGACTCTTCTGAGGGAAACACAGGAGAATCATTCAACGGGAAAGCAGGAAGAGCTCATATCCCTTAAAAACGAATTAAAAAAACTAAGAGTTGCTTGCTGAAAACAAGCTTAACATGCATGAACTCATTGCCCTCCATTGGAACAAGTCCTACCTCTTCAACCTCAAACAAAACAGGAGAACCTGAAACTACCAGAAAAACAACTTTGAAAAAATTAAATCAAAATCCAAAAAAATCCTAAAGAACTAGAAGATTCCAAACAATCACAAGACCCACACAAAAAGTAATCCCACTCAGCATGACCCTGAAAAAACAGGAGAAATGAAAGTAGAGCAACAAAACTTGAGCCCCTCCCACAAATCAAGGTAACAACATCAAAATAAAGACCACCAAAAGAACAAAATAAAAAGGCAGACAAACAGAAACAAAAGATCTCTCAAAGAACTAAGCAGAAGGACGAACCCCCAGACAAAGCAAAGAGCAGAGAAAGCATGGATACTTTACAAACCTAAAAAATAAATAATGTCAAATAGAATATTGCAGTGGAACATGAGAGGTGCAAAAATTAATTCCAATGAGATATAACTTGTTACAACATACAACCCACTGCAATATTATGTCTCCAAGAAACTCACCTGAAAGAAAATGACACATTAGACCTTAAACACTACATGTCATACAAACATAAATAAACAAGCCAATAGAGCCTCAGGTTGGTCATCAATATCTATCAACAATAACATCCCTCACAGTGAAATAAATTTAAAAACAAATATACAAACAGTTGCAATCTCCGCAACTTTACATAGAACCATCACTATTTGCTCAATATGTATATACCACCTAGTGAAACTATTAATGAAATAGAAGTAAACGACTGAACAACTACCTAAACCATTTATCCTGATGGGAGACTTCAATAGGCACAATGAATTATGGGGTAGTAAAGAAACAAATAACAAAGGCTGAACCATAGAAACATTAATAAACCAGAAGCAGTTATGTCTGTTTAATGATAAATCATACACATACCTACATCCAGCAACAGGTACATATTCTAATATAGGCCTAACAATATGCAACCCTGCCATATACATAGACTACACTTGGAGAACCCATCAGGATACATGTGGAAGTGATCACTTCCCCATCATATTAAAAAATCAGAACCCTGAACTAGCAGATAAAACACCATCTTGGAACCTCCAGAAAACCAACTGGAAAGAATATCAAAACTCATGTAAACAGACTTGTTCCCAAAGCCAACACTGACAATAAAAGACCATATAACATATTTCACTAACACACTTAATACTATTGCAAAAGAAAACATACCAAAAAGTTCCATCTCTCACAAAATTAACAAACCTTGGTTCAATGATGAATGCATTAAAAGCAATAAGAAAATGTTGAGCAAACTTAAGAAAATTCATGACTAATTCAAGTGAATAAAATATGGATGTATACAAAAACAGCAGATCCCTAGCATACAAAACCATAAAAGAATCCAAACGAAATACATGGAGAAAATATATATCTAAAGTAAATATGGATACTAAAACAAAAGGTCTGGGACATGATCTGAAAAATTGCAAGAACCATACCAAAGATATTATCCAAAATAATACAAAAATTACAAATAAGAAAGACATGGCTGATAACCTTGTAGAATAGTTTGCACAAAATTCCTCTCAACAAAGTAAGACAAAAGAATTCCCGACCATCAAGCATAACAAAAAAAAAAAATCAACTTCCAATTCAAAAATGAAGAAATTTATAACCAACTCTTCACAAAAACAGACATTTAAGAAGCACTAAACAAAGTCCACAAAACAGCTGTTGGACCAGACAATATTCACTATGAGTTCATAAAATATTTACCAGAAGCATCCTCAAAGTTCCTACTACAAATTTTCAATAATATATGAATCAGTGGAAGCATCGCCAAAATTTGGAAGGAAGCCACTGTGATTCCCATACTGAAATTCACAAAAGACACCACAGACCCAGCAAATTATTGGCCCATTACATTTACAAGCTGCGTCTGTAAAACATTCAAAAGGATGATAAATAACAGACTTGTATGGTACCTGGAAATTAATAACTTAATAAGAGAGTATCAGTCAGGTTTCAGAAGACAAAGAAGCTCTATTGATCTCCTAGTGATATTAGAAACCTCTCTACGTGAGGCATTCATTAAAAAAAAAAAAAAAAACCACCTAACAGCAATATTTTTTGATATAAAAAAGGCATGTGACACAACCTGGAGACATGGCATAAAAAGATTTAATGGACCTGGTATTGATGGGTAGAATGCAAATACATATTTCTAACTTTCTGGATAATTGGCATTTCAAAGTATGGATAAATGACACACTTTTGATCAAAAAGGAAGAAGAAATGTGAGTGCCACAAGGTAGCATTCTATCAGCTGCCCTTTTTAACATAAAAATAAATGACATAGTGAAAATCATTAAAACCGGGACTGACCATACACTATATGTGGATGATTTCTTGATTTATTGCAAATCAAAATACATGCACACAATGGAGCTCCAACTCTACTTCTATAGGTTAGACAGTTGGACCATAGAAAATGGTTTCAAATTTTCAAAAGATAAAACCATTGCATACATTTCTGCCAAATCAGAAAGATGCACAATGAACCCACCCTAAAATTGGATAATGAAGTAATACCTGTGGTCAAAGAATACAAATATCTAAGCCTCATACTCAACAAAAAATTGTCATTTATCCCACATATTAAACATGTACGAGCAAAATGCAACAAAGCAATGCAACTCCTCAGAGTGTTAGCTCACACTGAGTGAGGGGCTGACAAAAAAACTTTACTAAAACTCTACTGGTCATTGGTACAGTTAAAACTGGACTATGCTTGCTTCATTTATGGAGCATATTTTAAAAGAATTAGAAACCATACACCATCAGGGACTTAGGCTTGCACTGGGGGCTTTTATCACGTCCCCGGTTGAGAGCCTATATGTAGAAGCAGATGAAACTTCATTACCACTAAGATGACAGAAACTGGTGCTACAATATTACACAAAATTATCCCCAAACCCAGCAACCCCAATGTACAACAGTGTGCTCCACCCTCAAAATAAAACCTTGTTCAAACAAAAGGAAAAATCTATTAGATCATTTGCTATATTCATGAAAGAGCTTACCAATGAAGCCCAAATAAACACAATATATATACAGAAAAGTATCACCTCAAATACACCACTCTGGTTACTAAAACCACCAAAATTCTTACTAGAGCTTACAAGCTTCCAAAAGTCAAAAACAAATCCATTGACCTATCTAGAAGAATTACAACCCATTAAACACACATACCAAAACCACACATACATATACACAGATGGATCCAAAATTGGAGAAAAAGTAGGATGTGCTGTCATAATGAACAATTTTAAAACAATGAAACAGTTGCCTGATGGAGCTTCAATCTACAGTGCCGAGGTACTAGCAATTGATTTAGCACTATAAATTATAACCTCAAACAAATGTAATAAATTCATAATTTTCTCTGATTCAAAATTGACACTTTCAAAAACAGAGACACCTCAGGCCCCTTAATCATAAAACTTTTAAATAAAATCAATAATCTCTCAAAAAATGTCATAGTCATCACCTTCTAGATACCTAGCAACAGTGGCATTTGCGGAAATGAAAAGGCTGATAAAGCAGCTAAAAATTCACTAGATCTGTCACCCTCTAATACTAAAATCCCATACACACACCTATGACCATATATTAAAAAGTACATTATGAGAAAGTGGCAACAATTATGGAACAACAACTCAAACTATTTAACATCAAGTCAAACATTGGTGAATGGCTCCCAGGTTATATGAAAACAAGAAGAGAAGAGGTGGTCCTGGCCAGACTCTGTATAGGACACACATACACCCCATGCATCAATATCTTCTTAAAAATGAAAATCCCCTCAATATGTATGGCCTATCTGAATCCATACACAATTAGACACATCCTAATAAACTGCACTGATTTTCACCAGTCCCGAATGAAATATTACCAAACAAATAATATGAAGGACCTTTCTGATAGCACTGGGCTGGACAGTGTTGTGCTTCATCAGGTATATTGGATTGTTTAGGTGGGTATAATTGCAGCAGTTGTAGCTGTCAGAATTGGTCTGGCATCTTTGATGGGCTCTGGATGTGCTGTTTGGCCTGGCATTGCCAGGAAGATTCTCTCATATCCAGACAAAAAAAAAAAAAATGAATAAAAAGGTTGATTTGCTACTAATTCCAACAATTGAACCCTGTATGCGTAGATTAATTCACAATGAAGCAACAAATTTTTGGCATTGAAAGAACTAATACAAAACACAACAATCCAATCATCCACATACCTTAACTTACAATGAAACAATTAACTTTTGGTATTAAATGACCTAATAAGGGTTGATATGCTATTAAACCCAACAATTCAGTTCAACAACTGGACTCAAATTTTTTTTCTCTTGATGTTACTACAATGAACTAAATACATCATCAAACCCAGGGCCAGGTGTGGTTCTAAGACCACTGTGCAGCTGATAACCTGACCAGTTCCCTTCATATGTCTCTGTTGTGTGCCAATGTCTGTGTCTCTATGAATAATCTTCCAGTCCACACAGTGACACTGTCAGCTCATTTTCCCCTCTGTCTGTGTCTTCTTTTGACTAGGATAAGGAACTAAATTACTTGAATAAAATTAACAGATTTGGGATCTTGTTTTGTAAATAGACCCCCTTTTTTTTCTTTACAAATTGTATCTCATCAATAGAAGGCAGTAGAATGGGTCATCCAAAACGTTGTGATAACAGCAAAACCAGCATAAATAATGAATTCAGTTGTCCAAACAAATTTAGTCATGTTTATAATTCTTTCCAATGTTAAACAATGAATTCCACTTAATTTCTTTTTATTAATCTTTCATCTTATTTCTTTTGTTTTGTTTGGCAAATCTCAGATTGTCATTCTAATTTCTACTTAACAATTGTAGAATGATGGTCTGGGAGTTGCAATAAAAAATCAAAAAATATAAAAAATGACTTTTTCTATATGCCACGTCCCTTCAGGACATAGTCAATCATAGCTCTCCACAATTTTTGATCCTTAGCAGTTTTTCTCCCTTTGTTAAGGCTCCTACCCCCATTCTGTCATCCAAGCTTTTCAGGTAAGTGGCTTGCCACCTTCCCTACTTCTTTTGCCTTCAATAAAATTTTTCCAATACCTCTTTCCTCATTATGTGTTCAAGGAATTTCAGCTGTTTTTTTGCTGATTCTGAGTATGTTCTTTCTATTGTCATTTCCTTGTTGCTTACTGTCCATGAAAGTTGACATTTCTTCACTTAAGAATTTCAAATACTATTAGAAATAAGTCAATCTGTTTTGGAGATTGATTAACTATGGAACAGCCTAAGTATGTCCTTCAAAATAATTTGGATTATTTTATATTTAATTTTTATTCATCATGAAAGTCAATGTGGTCCCTTTTATGGGAGCAATAAAAGAGAAGCAATCATACCTCTGATTACTCTCCTGGTGTATTTACTGAGATTAGTCTGGCATAAGGCAATAATTGTGTGACAACTGGTAAAGATCAGACTCACTGCAGTAGTCATGATCTGTAAATCTAACTTGCAGAACAGGATACCATATGCTATGATATAATCAGCAATCTTCTGTTTTGCTTTTATTTTTCTTTTGCATCAATGTCAATATATATTTTCTATTTGTTTGTCAATATATAATTTTTTTTAAAAATCATTTCATTCCAAGCAATGCTATAAAGCCACTAAGACACAAGGAGATACTGAGAATGAAAACCTGAAAAAACATTGAGGATACAAAACAATGATATACAGAATTCAAAAAGACAGATGATTGATATTGCATTTAAATTTTTGAAGATTCTAGTTGACAGAAAAGCAAGAAACTGGAAGAGAGTTCAACAGACGGGAAGTGTAGAAGTAACTTATGGTTACATCTAGATATTTCAACAATAAAATGAAGATGCCTAGCTGCCAATCTTAAATTCATAAAGTCAAGGTACCAAAGAGGAAAGCCCATCAGAACAATCACCATGAAAATATTTATAGAAAAGGTACTGGAGATCTATGTTATGGCAGTGGGAAAGTGAATGAAGCCAAGATGCCAGGTCAGGATTGATAACATTGCAGATCCTTCTTTGGATTTTGTCAAGAGTCTCTAGACACATAGCCAGAGCATCAGAACAGATGTGGCAACAATATTCAATGGCTGGATGAATGGTATACTTATAAATGTGCAAAATAGATTCTTGGGAGAAAAATTGTCTAGCATGACATAGTGAACCAACTTTCCTAGCAGTCTTAGTACATAACTAATAGGCTTAGATTTGTTTTCTGGCACAATAGGTTAGCATCAACTTTAGAATATTGGTAGAATTTAATTGCTAGGACTTTTTTTTTTTTTTTTTTGGTGTCCTTGATTGGGATTTTGATTGAAAATTGTTTTGTACCACATTTTAATTATGTATTTATTTTTGTAGAACACTTTGGGACAAACACAAGATAAATCTTTTAGAAGAATCTCAGAACTGAAAGAGCAAATAAATTTGGATAAGTTAGCTAAGAGGGACCTTGAAGAAAATTATCGCCTTATGTTAGATGAAAAAGATGAGCAAGTTAATGTCCTGAAGATGCAGGTAAGTTTTTCTTTATCTTTCCTTTATCTAAAGATTTTACTTTCTTAAATCTTAGAATTTATCAACTATTTGTGCTATTGTAAAACCGGATACTTTAACTCTGATCTCTATGTATTTGTCTGTTAGCTCAAGAAGCATTTAGTAAACATTAATGTTTAATTTTTTTCAATTTTGGTGTGATGTATATTTATAATATTTTGAGTGGGTGGGTTTTATTTTTGTTAATATTTTTTTTTTGTTTGTACAAAGCTGGAAACAAATGATAAAAAAATTCATTTAATGTATTGTTCTCAATCATAAGTACTTTATATCATGCAAGTTATAAATGCTGATGCTTTTGTCATAACTAGTATATTCTAAGATAATGTTAAACTGGTCATTTGGAAAAGTATAAAAAAATCATTGGACTAATGAAATTAGATGGAGGTGTGGGTAGCCTAATGGTTAACAGTACAGATTGAATAATTTATTTTTTACAGCTTACACCCTTTCTGAGTTATTTTAATTCTGAAATACATTTTAGATTTTATGGGTAATTCTTTTTTTGCATTAATTGCATTAACAATTTTTGGAGGTAACAACAATTTTTCCAGATACAAGTCCTTCTATTTAGCCCATAGCTATGAGGAGAAGATGTGGATTCATACCTTTCCCAAGTGTATTTTCACATAAGTGAATGTAATGAGCCCAACTGGAATTTGAAATCCACTTTGAGTCCTCATACTGAGCTACTATCCATTACACCACCTGCACATCCACATAACATATTCCTTAACATTACAGAGAATTGAATTTGGCAAACAGAGTTCAAATTATGGCTAGGACATTTGGTGTTTACTCTGTACTTGCAATGACATAACTCCACTTCTCAGTTTTGAGTAAATAGCAGGGACTTGAAACCATTTTAGTCTTGTAAAGGTAATTTATCTATGGAATTTGATTATTGATTTTTTATTTTTTTATTTATCTATTTTTTTTTTTTTTAATTGAGTTCACCCCATGTAAGACAATAAAGCCACTAAGACACAAGAAGTTACTGGGTGTGTAAAAATTAGAAAACAGACATATTACAAATGAGCAAGAACAAAAAGAGTAATTAGGAGGACAGTAGATAGTGATTGACATTGCATTTAAATTTTTGAAAATTAAAGTTGGCTGGAAAGCATGGAACCAGAAGGGAGTTCCACAATTGAGAAGGGCAAGAAAATAAACTGTTAGCATAGAATTTATATATTAAAGACATTTTTATGTTTAACGTTGTTATTTTATAGATACAAGTATTTAAGCAAATGCTCTGTTTATGATAAACAGTATTAAATAACGTTTACCGGCCTGAATGTCCGAGAAATTTTCATAGAAAATATTCGTTCTTTGACAGGATTCGAACCTGCATCCTATAGGGAACCGGTAGACAAGGTCGAATTTACTGCTTATAAACTCCAATTCAACCTTGTCTACCGAACGGTTCTTTGTAGCCTAGAGGTAAGGCACGTCAGCGTATATGACGGTTCCGTATAGGATGCAGGTTCGAATCCTGTCAAAGAATGAATATTTTCTATGAAAATTTCTCGGACATTCAGGGCCGGTAAATGTTATTTAATACTGTTTATCATAAACAGAGCATTTGCTTAAATACTTGTATCTATAAAATAACAACGTTAAACATAAAAATGTCTTTAATAAATAAATTGTCGGACATTGTCCATTTCTTAATATATAGAATTTATAGTTACATTTAGCCAATAAGATCTCTACGCCAGTCTAGTACTGCACTTAAATTCAAAAAGTCTAGGTACTGTAGCAAAGAGTCAATCCAAACAATTACTGTGAAAGCATTTATAGAAAAGGCAGCGGGAGGCAACTTTACAGCAGTGGGAAAGTGACTTTATATTAGGATCATAATTGAAGTCAGTAAAACTCTCAAGTCTGCACAGTGACGTTCTTAGGTAGAGTGTGGCTTGTGCATGACTGATCCAAGCCTTTAGCAGAGTGAAACAATTCCAGCAAAGTCCCCTGGTTTTTTGTTATAGTTTTCTTTTCTTGTGCATAAAGCCAAGCTGCTGGTATCATGTGACACCATCAAATAACTGAGAGATGTCATATAGGGAAATTACATGTCATGGCACTCCAATGATCTTACAGGTCATAGAAAATATCCACATTCAATGAAATCAACTTCTGAGATTTAAAATTATCATTTAAAATTGCATCATCAATAGTCTTTTGGAATTTTGTACATGTACATTGAAAAACCCAAGTGTTGCAGCAAGAAAGTTCTGCTTCCATTTACTGTACATTATTTTTGTTGTATTTTACCATTTTCAAAAATAGGATTAAAGTTATCTGAATATTTGTTTTTATATCATCCTTGGTGGGGAGGGGCAAGTGAATATATATATATATATATATATATATATATATACACGCACACATATATATAGTTATTCATCAGATAAATTACCTTTGCAAGATAAGTTATTTGATAAACTTAAATAAATTAGATAAATTTAAATTAAAAACTAGGAATTATCCACCTGCTACTAAAGAGCTGTCTAACTTCGAAAAGGATATGTTTGGTATAATGACAAAATTAAATTCACAAAAAACTACGGAAGTAAAAAAAAATACAGAAAATATTCTAGTAGATCAATGGAAGGAAGTGAGTGCATTTCTTGGTTAAATGCGATTAAAGATAAATATGTATTTATAAAATACAACATAAAAAATATTTATCCATCAATATCTAAAAAAAAAAAAACTTCTTGAGGCTTTGGACTTCACTAAGGGCTTTGTAAATATAACACCTGAACAAATAAATATAATTTTACATTGCTGTAAATCACTATTATTCTATTAATCTTAGATTAAAAAAAATCAAAAACGGGTAACTTCGCTGTACACAAGGTTCCTTCGATGGTGCTGAGGTTTCTGAATTAATGGGCCTATATATTTTATATAAAATCAACAAAATAATACATGCAGACAACCACGGCTTGTATAGGGATGACAGGTAGATGATAGTGCCAGACAGCAGAAGAATAAATGACAATGTCATAAAGATGCTCTTCAAACTCTTCAAAAGCCTTGACTTTGAAAGAGAGGTCAACAAAAATAAGAAAGTTGTTCAATATTTGAATGTAGAATTAAATCTACAAATTGGCAGTGTCTTCTCATACATAAACCAAACACAAAATTAAAATACATGAATGTTGTATCCAACCACCCTGCAAGTATAAAAAAGCACATCTCTAAAGGTATAGAGTCCAGGTTATCTAGAAATTCCTCCAGTAAAATAATTTTCAAAGATAAAAAGAAAGAGTATGAAAAACCTTAAAAGAGGGGCATAAACTTGAAGTGGAATTTAAATCTCAAATGAAGACTAATTGAGGAAAAGAAAAAATATTATATGGTTTAACACTGCTTTTAACTTAGAGGTCAAATGTAAAATAGAGAAAATATTTTTCAAATTACTTAAACACTTCCCCCAAAATTCTGAATTACACAAGATCTTTAATAAAAACACAATTAAATTAAGCTACATCACCACTAGTAATTTAGAAGCCACAATAAAGACAAAACACCTGGAATTTCAAAACTAATGCAGAACAAGGTATCATTAACAGTGAAACATATAACTATAGAAATAAAAGTAGATGTCCACTAGATGGAGTTTGCAAAACTGAAGGAGCAATTTATAAAGCAGAAGTAAAAGACCAAAATTTACATAGGATGTACTGAAGGCAGATTCAAAACAAGGTGGTATAATCACAAGTCATCATTTAAGCAAGAAAGACTTTAGAATTCTACCAGACTAGTCAGCCATGTGTGGAAATTAAAAGAAAAAAACAACAGAGATCTGATTGTAAACTGGGAAATAATAAAAACAGCCAAACCTTACTACAATCACAGTAATATCTACAATCTTTGCCAAGAAAAAAAGTTAACAATAATAACATTTCCAGACCAGAAAAACCTTTTGAATGAGAGATCAGAAATAATGACACGGTGCTTACACACAAATTTCTTTTGAGTTTGTTTGAAACCCCACTCTGATACAATTTCAATAACCTTGCTTTTCTACTCCCCCTGTATTATGCTTTGTGTTGTGTGTTTGTTTATTTTAAATAATAGAGCATTAGGGAATTATTTATCCCAGATTGCCTGAAGATACTGAAAGGTTGAAACCAAGGTAGTGTGATTGGCTGATCTCCTAATTTTTTCAAATATATATATATATATATATATATATATTAAAAGTAAATGCTGTGGAGTATATATATATATATATATATATACACACACACAGGTGAGAGAAAGAACAGATGGAGTAAAAATCCAGTTGTGTGTGTGTGTGTGTATATATATATATATATATACATACATATTACATACAATAGGAATTAAGTTTACTTCAAGATTATGGTCATTTCACCCAACAAATTAAGATTAATTTGGGGAATTTGAAGTAATCTTAATTCCTATTCTATGTAATTTATATGCTCTGTTTGAATAAAACATTGAGCTCTCTATGTGAATTAGTTTTAATATTTTTATTATATTAATATGATCCACTTGGATTATATACCAACTGATTATTACCTGTGTGTGTGTATATATATATATATATATATATATATTAATTAATGTGGAGAAACTTGTCACTTAACTGAGTGGTGTTATTATTTCATTTATGCTGACTTTGAAATTTCATGAGCACATTGTAGTAATGCCTTCATTCTTCAAAGCTATTGGCCAATAACCCTGAAGAGTGAAGGCATTACTACAAAACTTTGAAGTCAGTATGACTGAAATAACACCACAGAGTTAAGTGACAAGTTTCTCCACATTAATTCTATTAATGCTCTATCCTTACTTTTTGATATCGAACACTTTATGACAAAAACCTGCCCGTCTAAAATGACGTAAACTATGGAAAAAGAACCAACTATTTCGGCACCTAAAAATTCTGAAAATTTAATAATATATATTACTGTAACTGTTGTATCTGTTTTATAGGTCAAGCTCTTAAAAGAAGGAAAGGATCCAGTTAGTGAAGATTCCCCCAAGGATGGAGAAACTCCTTCACCAACTGATGCCTCCAATCAACCACCTGCAGACAATTCTATAGCTCTTCAAGAGAAGGTAAGAAAATTCTGAAAATCAAAGGGATTTGCAAAGGTAACATTTCTATTTAATTTTTCAGTTAATATATAACTGAAAAATGTTATGACTTTGTCAATGATATTTTAGAGGATCCTACATGTTTGATTTTGAAGCTCCCACATGGTTAGTGAAACTCATACAGGTGGAGAATGCTTTAGTTCATTAACTGCAGAAGAGGGACTGGCAGACAGTGGAGACCCCCAACCTTCCAGAGCTGCTGTTTTTGTTTTTTTTCTCATTTATTTTTATTTCTCTTTTTTTTTTTTTTTTTTTTTAGTGGCTTGATTTGATGAGGGACAATATTCATCTTGCATATCCATGTTGTTCAATTTTCAAATTTCTATGCATAGATTGGAATTTTTTTTATTATTTTTCAGAACAAAAGTTTATATGCAAAAAAAAAAAAAGTAATGCAAATAGCATTACTTTTGGGGGTACAAAATTTTTATCGTTAATTAACCAAACAAAGTGAAAAATTAAGTAAATGGTAACACCATAAATAGTAGTAGCAGCAATATTCATTTTTCAAATTGCTAACAACCTCAAGTTTGGAGATCAGTGAAACCCAACTCACACCAAATGAGCAGTCTTTACTCTGAACCAAGCCAGCACAACCTGAGAATGAATTTCAATGTTGATTTTTAAGATAAAAAGACTAGACTTCTTTTTTCATAGTATTGAAACAAACTTGAATGACTGGATAAATTTCCAGAACATTGAATTTGAAGGTCAATAAATTAAAAATTTTCAAGATGACTGTAAATAATCATCCACCAAAGACACAGTAGAAGGAAGAGTATCATCAACTCTTTGCCATTTTTGTTCTTTTTTTAAACAAAACAAATATCTTTCCTAATGGCTTTGGCTACTAGGATTAGTGTGAACTCTCTATTCTAGTCAGCCATGTGGTTACACATCCCTTTGGTACTGCAGACGTCATCAGCTGGCTTGGCCCTCTGAATTAAAGAAGGAAATTCTGACAGAAAACTTATGACCTGAGGACACTCTAGTTAGGGCAATCATATACAAAATGCACTCCTTACAAAAATAAAAATTCACTGTTCAGTCTTGAGAATTTTTCTCTACCAACTTATATATGTTGTAGCAGACCTACGGACGATAACTGGTATGTCCCCATTCACATAAATACAGTAGTAAATACCATACGTTGGTCTGTAGTTGAAGATTCATTGTGGAATTCACTTAACTCACTTCTAACAGTTGACTACTACTTCTACATGCCACTGGCAAATCTTATATGTGTTGTTCATGTCCTATGTATTATCATTCATTACCAACCTTTGTGTGATTATTTTATTTAGTAACCTTCCCTAGGTTACAACAATATATATTTGTGATGAGAAAACTAATTGGAATCGAGAATCGGAAATATCTGAATCTTTTGGGGTATCTGGATTGGAATTGGAGAATTTTTAACCTAATTTCTGATTCCAAAAATGATTCTTTGGATAAAAAGACATAAATATTTATTGATTTTAAACTATCAGTAAAATTAAAATGTATAGATCATAATCAAGTTAAGTATGATGCAAATTTATTTTACTGGTGTTAAAAAAAATGTGCAAGTTTCTACCCATTAATTATAATTAATATCATGTAATATAAAAACAAAATGAATGTTTAGAATTCGTGACAATGTCACACTTGATTTCGTCTCATAAAAAATTAATCTTGTATCACAAATTGTCCTCATGGTGAGGCAGTTAAATTATAACAATTTGTTTTTATAATAGTTTTAATCCATAAAATCATTTTTTAGCCTCAGTTATTGAAAAGATTTCTTTTTTTTATGTAGCATACTATGTAAACAAAAATAAATCTTATTTTCAATTACTGAGACTTAAAAAAAGTAAACATTTCTTTTATGAAACTTAAATTTGTTTCTACAAAATTCTTGTATTTCTTAAAATTTTATAACTTTTGAAACAGATGTTCATCTTTATTTACTTAAAAAAAATAAACAAACATTTATTTGAAGTTTCTTAAAATAAAGATTTTTTCACACAGAAGTTTGTAATATTAAAAGCCTAAAATTTAATTTCCATCAAAAATTGTAGATAATTTTATTTTACTAATATTTTTCTTTGGCATAATTGAACTTTCCTATGTTAAATTATTATGGTATTTAAAATATTTTGAACTTGTTTTTTTCATTTATTCCTCCTTGGAATCAAATGAAATGCAAATTTTATGAGTAGAAGTGTACAAAAAAAAGTTAAAAACATGTATTTTTATCCAGTGTGATTAAGCTATAATTTTTTCCACTTTTAACATGATTTGTTTTAATAGATCCATTAGGACTCATTTAAACACAAACAAAAACCTACCAGACTCCATCCGAAACATACTAGTAGTATAACATCGTCTGGTCAGCCGATGAGTTAAAGGGCTCACTGATTATCCAATAATGGCTGTCAATATCTGATTTCTTCCATCAACTATTGGTTGTATTGATTTCTACAGTTGTCAAAAAATCCAGTCGAATGCCCATGTTGTGACTGATCTCAAACGATCATAAATATGCTGCAGGAATTGGCATACTACGACTAATGATGGCTCTGATGGTTATATAATGTGGGAGTTGACAACTCTTTTCAATTTTAACAGATCATTTATACAAGGTAATATTGGAAAAAATACAAGCTTCAAAAAAAAAAAAGCAAAAAAATGCAGGAGTGATGGATGATTATACCTTAAGACTTGAGCTCTTAGTTGTTCACTCTGGGCGTCTAATTGTAAGTTTTAGGTTGGTACATGATCATGGGTTCAGGAGTTAGCCTAGTCAGTCCTTAGGCACATTTTGATTCAAATCTAAGTGATAACTCTTCTTGGAGTTCTCCTGTGGACTTTACTGAACTACTCTGAATTTGTTCTGCTCAACCTGTGGTTCTACTCTGCTTGACCTGTGGCCCTGTTCTCACTAAAAGCCTTAAAATGCCTGGTTTTTATAATACTTTGCCCAAAACTGGATGGGGGTCTGACTAGCATAGAAATATCAACCATTCCACTGTCTCAACTGACATTTTCTAATTTTGGGCCACTTAGTGGCAGTGAGAGGGTTAATCCACCCATCCAACTCCAACTTTCCTTCTTTGGTATTCCTGACTTCCACTCATAACTGCTACCTCCTCTCCTTCCTCAAACTTCCTTACAAACAACCTGTTACTATTCTGTTTGGGGTGTCACTTGATCTGTTTGACCAATCCCTTTCTAGGGGCCATAACAAGGGGTGGTCTGAACCGTAATTAAAAGCTAACCATCTCAACTATTTCAAATTTTAGGTGAATTCAATTTATGGAAAAGATTATCCCTTGAAAAAAAAATATCATCATCCTGTTTCTGATGGACACCACCAAAAGCATCAAGAAATGGCTGTATGGATTTATTTTATGGAGAAATTAAATCTCCAGGAAAAGATAAAAAAATATTTAATTCTCTTTTCTTTCAAGCCATGTGCGATGTTTCCTCTAATCATTATCTTCAAGTGAAAAATTATTATCCAAATCAGCGTCTTGTTTTAAACCTGAATGAAACGGATGTTTTTCATCAATCTTGACTAGTGAGTTTAAGTGTGTCCAGCCCAGAACACTCCAGTCAAGATTTAAATTTTATCTCAACCTGAGATAAATGCTTTTTGGGTCAGCCCATCCACCTGTAGTCGATAATGTCACAGTAGAAAATACAAGTATAATAACCTCATCTACATGTAAAAAAAAGATTAAAAATAATGGAAGCCGTAATAAAAAAAAAAAGCCAACACTCAATAACATTAACTATGAACATGACCACAATGTGCTAACCATGTTCAAGAAATAAAAACATTCCTATAACCTTAGATACATACATAACACAACCCATACATTCAGTTAAAAGTAAAAATAAAATCATCCTTAATAATGGCTAAAAGTAGAGCCAAAAGTGTTTGGATGTGCAGAACTTTTAGACAGTTTTTATACACTTTGTGGCCAGAAAAGAAAACACTTGTACAAACACATGAAAAATTAAATAAAAAGCTTGATCACAGTACCTTGTCAGTTGTCTGTAATAAAACATGTCTAAAAGAGGAATTGCTGCCTAGATACACAAATATATATATATATATATATATATATATATATATATATATATATATATATATAATATATATATCGCACATATCGTGCTGGTGTTAATAAAACAGCTTGATGTAATACAATAGAGCTATTAAGTAAATATTAATAAATATACATATCCCTCACTGATTGTATAGCTTGGAGTTTCATGCATAACACAATCTTCAGGTGCTGAGTATCAACTGACTTTCATGTAATTTAAATTTTAAAAAATATCTAGTTATTGCAATGTTGATGCAGTTATATATTATGCTGGGATTAGTTTTTTTTAATTTTAAAAATTATATTTGGCATTTAAAATAAGTGGGATCTTTATATTGCACAGTAGGAACCAGTAATTGAAAATAAAAATAAAAATCAACACCCTGCTCAATTAAAAAAATAAAAATAAAAATCTATACAAATTGTTTTTTCATGTGAAGTCAGATAAAGATTGTATATATTAAGATACCAAGTGACAGGATATACAATAAATGAAGATCAGGTACATAAAACTATAGTAGTGGGTAAGTTATTTATATCTTTTAAAAAAAAAATTTCCTTAGTATTACTCTATAATTTTGTAGTGAGCACTTTTTAAATTTGCAAGAACTTGTCAATTTGGGAGTAGATTTTGCCGCATGATTGAAAAAAAATGAACTTTTTTTTTTCTTTTCTTTTTTTTTTTAGAAAGGATGCAAATGACATTTATTCTACAATATTACAAATTATAATCACCTACTTGTGACTACAGATCCATATTATATTAATGGTTCAATGGTTCACTTATTGCATTGAGCATTAAGGCAACAACTGAACCATTTTTATGATTGGAAATGTAGAACTGTAGTAGTGGTTAGGTTATTTGTATCCTTTTATTTAAAAAAAAGAAAAAAAAAGCTCTTCGTATTGCTCTGCAATTCTTGTATTGGAGACTCTTTTTTTAAGTTTGCAAGAACTTGTGTAAGTTTCAGAGTAGATTTCTTCCCCGATAATTGATCTATATTATTGAATACTTATAGTTCTGTTTGAATTGCTTTCTTCCAGGTAAAACGCTTAGAGACCTTGTTAAGCAAATGTCAAGAAATCATAAAAAGCAATAAAGAAAGAACAAGCGAACTGAATACAGAAAATGAAAATCTGAAAAAACAACTGAGGAATTATGAAGGTGATCAATCAGGGGTATGTATTTATTGATTTTACCTATGTCTGTTTTGTGTATTTCAATAGAACACCATGAAAGATACCCATTGGACAATTGTTTTAGAAATCTTTGAAATACTGAATATTTGTTTTAAATCCTCTTCATGAAATCACTTTTCAGTTTTTTTGTTTTTTGAAAAATCATTTCATATCAAGCAAGGTGATAAAGTCACTAAGATGTATGGGGTTAATGAAGATGAAAGACAATGGAAACTGAGATGTAATTGAGGAGAAAGGGCAGTAAAATACAGTTACATAAAATCACACTAAAAAAACAAATCCAGTTATCTATCTGCAGTGGACTATTCACAGGATTGTGTGTTAATATGAAAATCGATGAATGCTGGTGTCCCTTATATAAAATGATACAATATTTGCATATCATAACCTATATGCTTTCTTTAAATCAACTCTACAGTTCTTATAATATCTGTGTGGACTTATGGCCATATCATGTTGAAACCCATCCTGGGTATGATGATAAACTACATCCAACAGCAAGGCCTCTGATCAGAAGGTTTTGAGGGGCATGGAACCACCTCTTAATTGCTGGTGTTCCCAGGTATACTCTGACTCAGGGTGGTAGGACCTGTTAGGATCCCAGCTATGGGCAAATAGTTAACCGCTCAAACTGGGGTCAAAACACTATGAAAGTGTAAAAATAGGTTTTAATACCAGCAATACATTTTTGAAAAAAAAAAATATTACTAGCAATACATTTTTGAAAAAAAATATTACCAGAAAAACTTTTTGAAAAAAATTATTACCAGCAATAAAAATCTTGTCAGCATTAAATAACCCATTGAGGTTGATATGCCGTAAAACAAACCAAACCATGTTGAAACACTGGTTTTCATATAATCACCAAAGTTAAGCAACATTGGGCCTGGTCAGTAGCTAAATGGGTGACAGCTTGGAAATACCAGGTGTTGTAAGCTTGGATGTGTGGGTGTTATAATGGATAATGGCTTTGAATTGGAAATTGGAGATCTAATTCCAGTCGTCTTCATTATATTACATGCAAATACCCTTGGGAAAGGTATGAATCCACCTCTTCTTCCCTAGCTCTGTGTTAATTAATAAGACTTGTATCATTAAATCATTATTTCATAAAAAAATTCTTACAATCTAAAAATATTTTCTGGCTTGAAATAACCTGCAAATATTATATTTAACATTAGGAAGAGATAGTTTAAATTTCTAGGGTACATAATCAGGAAAGAGAGCTTGGAAAATTTGATACTCACAGAAGGCAAGAGGGACAGGAAAACAAAGCAAAATCTACTTAGTGAGTTCAGTAAATGTATGGCAGGACAGGGTTTAGGAGAAACAACAAAAAGACAAAAATTTATTAAGAGCTACAAAAGACAGGAAATTGTGGAGAGCCATGATTGTCAATGTTCTAAAGGGATATGACATATAAAAGAAGGGATTGTTTGTCTGATAGCCATCTGAACATAAAGATGACCATTCTGAATGTCCAACTCAGAAAATAGATTATATCTTGTAAACTTGATTATATGGATTGTTATACAGCTTTGTCAAATGATTTTTATCTGCAAAAAGATGAGATCAAAATGCAAATTACAGGCCAAGAATACTAAAATCAAGCAGACACAGAAATTTAAGTATCTGGGAAGTGTTCTAACAGAGAACGGAAAAATGCTTCAAAATTGTACTGGGATAGCCAAAGATGCATTCTAAAAGCTAAGCAGAGTATTAAGAGACAGGAAAGTTTTGTTGGAAACAAAGAAAAGAGTACTGAACTGTTACATGATATCTGTCCTCCTGTATGGCAGCAAATATTGGACAAAGATGAGGAAGAGACTTGAAGTAACAGAAATGTGGTTCTATAGAAAGATGCTGAGGATACATGTGGGCAACAACAAGGTTTTGGAGATGATAGAAACAAAAAAGAAACTTATATTTAACATCAGGAAGAGGTAGTTGAAATTTCTGGGGCATGTCATGAGGAAGGAGGGTTCGGAAAATTTGATACTCACAGGACAGATTGAGAGACAGGAAAGCAGTGTGTAACATAATTGATACAAACAGCATTTTGAGGGATATGTCTTCTGGCTAGATCAAAATCTGGTAGTAAACAAAAATTTTCTTAATGAAATCATTGAATCAAAGAATCTCACCATTAAATCAAATTCAAAAGGTTTGAATGTGAAAAATATTGCAGATGTAGATACTATCAAATGTTGTCTACAATGTAATAATTAATTTGGTCATGTTTCAGCAAAAGAAAATGAAGTTGACAGCAAGCCAATTAAAATTTAAAAAAATGTGGCATGCTTCCAAAAGTAAATAGGTAATCTTGAACTGGGAAAATATTTTCTCACAGGAATGTTGAATTGAACTTTTTCTAAGTACAAGACAATATGTGAGAAAACTTCCTAGTTAACAATTTAGCAAAAAAATATGCAGCAAAAACTGAAACCTGCTGTGGCAAATACAGTATAGGAAGAATTTGAGAAGATTAAAAGATTGTAATCATTTTATCCAATGAAAATTCAAAAGAATATCAACATATACTGGCGAAAATAAGTTTAAGATTGATAGTTAGTTTTTATTCATTTCAGAATATGTTTCTAATAAAACAATATAAAATAGATTTATTATGTATGCTTTATGCAGAATTTGTTTCTCTTTTGAATGATCTAAAAATTGTGTATTTTTCTACAACTTGAAAAATTTTAATGCTGGATTAATTTAATTTATCCAAATTTGCCAGCAAAATAAGTGTATACTCAATGTAAGCATACCATATATTCTTGTGTATAATATGAGAAATTTTGAACAGAAATTAAAGAAACAAAAAGGGGAGATTGTATTATGCATAAATATACATTTTCAGAAATTTTTACTCAACTTTTTAAAAAACCTCTTACTAGAAACAGCAAAATTGCAAATACACTCAGCACAATAGATAATAAAACACAAAGTAGGCAGGTGTTGATAACAATTGTTTAAAAAAGTATTTGATATGATGGCAATATTTGTTCTTTGGGAATCGGTGTAATGACTATCATTTGTCTCAAAAACAGGAAATTCAATGAAGTTGATTAAAAAAAAAAAAAAATGAATAAAGAGAATACACATTATTTGTCATGTTTTGATAACATTAATTTTACAACAAAGCACCTTTCCTTAAAAAGGAAATTAGAAGAAACATGCAGTGACTAAACATCGTTCTTTTCTGTTCTATAATATGATGAAAAATTTAATATTTTGGTGAAATACATGTACAAAATTGTGATTTTTTTTTTTTTTTTTTTTTTTTTTTTTCTCTGGTAGTGGGTAATATGCTCCAACTTTTTGAAAAACAAATTACATAGGGGTACTGTACTACAGAGTCATATTATACTCAAGGATGTAATTTATTCCTTGTTTTTAACTTCAGAACCATGTGATCGTATTATAAATAAATAAAGGAGTTGACCATAGTCATGATCATCAAGTCAATTTGAATGATCCTTTCCTTAGCTGCATACTATGTGCTTTGCCAGGGTGTCATACAGTTTTGCATTCAGAGTTTTCCTTCTCCTAGACTGGTTGTCACCCAAGGCTATGGAACCCAGTCAGTCTGGTGGAAGAAGAGTTGGAATCATACCTTTCCCAAGGGTATTAGCATGTTAGTGAATGTAATGAGCTTTACTGGAATTCGAATTGGCCCTCCAATACCTCAATCTGAGTTGCAATACACTACCATGTCTCCTTTAATATTAAGCACTTACAGCAACTGGTATTCCCAAGCAGTCACCTACCTAAGTACTGACCAGGCTTAATGTTGCTTAACTTTGGTGACTGGAAAAGAACTGGTGTGTTCAGCATGATATGGTCATAAGGTTGTATATACTCTAGACATATTATACACATGAAAATATGGTACCTTAAATATGAAGAAAATTTGTACATTCTTCAACAGGATATGAGCTTTAAAGTCAACTACAAATTATTTAAAAGGAAAGGGTAATATGTTTAAAAAAAATTGGTCAAGACAGTTTCCTGACTTGAATATTATTGAATAATTATTTTGACTGTACTAAATAGATAAGTGAGAGATAAATGTCTAACTTCTATTGATCAGCTGAGTGGGCGAATATTAATTATTCCTTTATTTTAAATTTATATTCTTTACTAGTGAAAATAATTTTGGCTGTTTTGAATAATAAAGTAGCATATAAGAAATAATAATTTTTATTATTATAATGTGTATTTTTTTTTTAAATTTTAGTTTGTTCTTTTATTTATTGTTATAAATAACATAAAACAATTATTTGCTAAACTTTTAAGTTTTTTTAAAATTTTTATCTTTAATTAAAATTTTGTTTTTTTAATCATTTAATCTGAAGCAAGCCATTAAAGCCACTAAGACACAAACAGTTATTGAGTGTGAAAGAATAAGAAAAAGAATATTATTAAACCGCAAGAACAATAAGAGGAATCAAGAAGACAGTAGATAACAATTGACATTGCATTTAAATTTTTGAAGATCAAAGTTGGCTGGAAAGCAAGAAACCACAAAGGGGTTTCACAAGAAAGAAGTGTGAGAAAAGAAACTGTTAGCAAAGAACTTATGCTTATATCTAGCCAATCCAACTGTAAAATGATGGGTCCTTGTTGCCAATCTAGTACTGCTCTTGAATTCCCAAACTCTAGGCACTATATAGGAAAGTTTATCAGAACAATTACCAAAGTATTTATAGAAAAGGCACAGGGAAGCTACATTACAGTGGTGGGAAAGTGACTGATGCCAGGTCATGCAAATTCTTCTTTGGATTTTATCAAGAATCTCTAAATATACAGCATCAGCACATATATATTCAAAGCATGGATGAATAAAATATAAATATTTCATATAATATATATATATATATATATTATAAATATTTCAGATAGATTCTAGAGAGAAAAATTGTCTACCACAATACAGTGAACCAACTTCTCTAGCAGAATAACTAGCAATTGATTCAATAGAATCTTTCCACTTCATATCAGCAAAGAACATATATTAATATGTCCATTTGTCATTTATTATTTAAATTTTGGATTAAATTTAAAATCAAAATTTTTAAATTATAATTTTTAATGCACTTGACCAAAACATTTGCATGAGACTAATTCTATATTTCTCATTACACTTTGATTACAGTTGGTCATGTGATGGTAATATTTCAGTTTACAACAAATCCTTGATGTTGTTGACAAGATATTCATAAATGGTTTCATCATAAATTATAATACATAATATTTTGTATCTAACTCTTTCTCAGCTGTTAAACTTCAAAGTTGTAACAAACTTTTCTTTCAGTTACCTGCTGGAAGTAGTGAGGAGGTATTGCGATTGCAAAAGCAGATAAGTCAAGCCCGTGAAGTGATTGAGCAGTTGGAAGCCGACCGGGAATTAGCCATAGCTGAAGTTAAGAAGCAGGTGCATGAAGCAATTGAAGAGAAGGACAAAGAATTAAGTGAGACAAGAAATTCATTACAGACTCTTCGAAGCCAAATAGATGAACTCACACAACAGAAAGAGTTACTTGAAAAACAAGGTCAGAGCTCGGTTTCTCAAGGCTTTCACTGTGCATTTTTTTTTTCTTTTATTACTCAGTTTTGTATTCTTAAACAAGAATAAACAGATAAGTGTAGTAAGCTTTAAAATTTCAGTTTTAATATGTGGGTATAGATCAATATGTCCATTATGTACTTGTATATTTATGTCATGGCCAAAGTCCTAGACACAAATTTATATTTAAGCCGGAATATGAGATTTGACTCAGGGTATTATTTGGTTACTGCCTTTACTGCTCCACTGGAGCGATAAAGTGCAGGAGTTGACATCCGTCTCTTTTGGCCATTATCTTCCAACTGGTGATTCTTTAATTTTGGCATCTCTTCATGGTCACATGTTCTGCCATGGAGTTGATATGTATGAAATCAAAGATCAAGCATCTGTCCACTGCTGTCACTATGGTATAGGGAAGTACATTTATTCACTGTCACCATTCGCCCACATGTATTAGAATGAAGAAGAAAGTAAGAACAAAAGAAGAAAAACAAAGTTTTGAACTATGAGATTAGTCTTCTCTTCTTTAATATATAAATTGTAGTATCATGTCACACTATAGCCTGACATAGTTCTTAGTTGACTTTTAATTTTAAATTCTGACTGTATAATGTTTGATCTGTGTGATTGATATTCACATTTGAATACTCAGATGTTGAAAAATAAATATTTGATTTGTAAAATAAGTGTTTTTTTATTCATCATTAGGCTAAGGACTTAGTGCCATATGTGTGTATATAAAAATGTATACAAGACTGGTCAATTTTAAATACTTTTAAAAAGAGCTTTTTATATGTGTACTATTATTATATATATATATATATATATATATATATAATAGTACACAGTAAGTGCTGATGGTAATAAAATAGTGCTCAATATAAAATAACAGCATATATATATATAATATATATATATAATGTGTGTTTGGTTATCAACCAACAAAAGTTCTTTGTTTTTTTTTTCTTTATTTTTGGATCAATTTTTTTTTTTTTCAATATATAAATTTAGTACATAAATTAGATATAAATTGGCCAATGTTTTAGCCATTATCAAAGATTTTTTTTTAGTACTATGTCGGTTCTTCATTTTCAGCTATTATTTTCTCCATGTTCATGTAATTTTTATTATTATTATTTTTCCGCTTAAATTTAATATAATTTTATTGATGTTAGGTTGTTTTTTTATGCTTAATGCTTCTAATATTCAAAGTTAGCAGATTTTTTACTTTGTCTATGTTGTTAGTATGAATATGTCAACAAAGTAGATATAGTTTCAGTTCTGAATTTTTTTTAAATTATACATATTTAAAATTTTTTATATTTATTGAGGAAAAAATACTCAATATTAGAGATCGTGTTTATATCTATAAACATTGTGGACATGGGAATCAACAATTTATGAAGATTGCATTGAAGTTTGAAACTGACAGTCACCATATAATGTTGAGTACTATGTGTGCATGCACACTCACTCTGTTTGTCTCTCGCTCTCACATATATATATGTGTGTGTCTATGCATATTTTACTTTCATCTACCAGCCTGAATATTTGAGAAAAGCTGGTAGACAAAAATAAATATATATACCGTTTAATAAATAAACTTTGCATCCATGAAATTTGTTGGATTAATTAATAAATAAATAAATCCATGACTTTAGAAATACATATGCACACATACACATGTGTGTGTAAAATTTGCAGTATTTATGGAGAAAGAGTGCTTGTTTCTATATTGTAAATATAGTGTGGACATAGGAATCAACACTGCATCATGTTAGGTTCACATCTTGAGTGATCTTCAGACAATTCTATCATTCACTTTATTTCATATGCACTGCTCAAAAGTTCAGCGAATTTAACAAAGAATATTACCTAACTTTTAGTTTCTGCTATCTTCTTTGTGGTAATCTCATGCAGTTTGCTCGGTAGCTTACAAAGGGTACTGTCAAAGGACCATACTGTATTTAATTCATGTATGCTGTTCAAATTCTCCAAATTCTTGGGTAGTAATTTCTATAATAATAATAATAATAAAATTGAGAGACTGACAGAATAAGTGTTTTATTCTTTGCATGCTATTATCTCTTTTGTAGGAAGTGAACAATTAGAAAAGTCTCGTGAAATTATCAAACAGCTGAAAGAAGAAAAGAAACAAGCAGTGGCTGAATTAGAAGAAAAACTAAGCCATGCAGAGAAAACAATGGAGGAAGAGAAATCCAATCTTGTCCAAGAATTATCACGAGGAAAAGCTCTGGCAATTTCACTTATTCAGGTATAGTTTTAATTATTTTTAATTTATTTATTTTTATCTCTGAAACTATATTCTTAAGATTAAGTTCATGCTTCTTGAGACCTTAATGTAGCTTGTGGCAGTGTATATCTGTAAAATTGAAGGCTGCCAATGTTAACAAATTGATGTCTTTCAAGACATGATAAATGTGGTCATAGTGCATCAGCTGAGCGAACCACAAAACAAATGAATCAGCTCTAGAAGAGATTGGAACAGAAGGTCAGTTGGCCGCGACCATAAGGAAGTGGAACCAGCAATACTTTGGCCTTATCAGGGCCCAAAATCTATGCATCCATACAGAAATGCATCAATGGCAGGAGATCAGGGGAAACCAAGGCAATGTTAGACTGATGACATCAGAGATTGAACAGGGAGAACACTGGTGGAGTGCATGGTCATGATAAGGGAGAGGAGATAGTGGAGAGGATTGGTGCAATTATCTATGGTCCCTGACCCTCAGTAATGAGGAGGAGGAGAAGAACCAAGCAAGCAAGCATGTTTTTAACATTATTCTTGGAGTGTTAACATTTACATGGAGACTCAACTTGAGACCATGAAGTTTATGCATTAATCAAAAGTAAAAATACCCGTAAAAATGTAATGGTTTTCTGATATTTGATGAATCACAATCATTAATTTAATGATAGAATAAGCTCCTTGTGAGTTCCACAATTATAAAATAACCATGAAACTTCTATATTGTATTGTTAAATATGTCAGCTTAACTTTAACTTCTTCAATGATATTGCTGATGTCATCAGTTCACAACTAAGTACTTATAAAGATAACACAACTATTTACTCCTGTCTTTGTAGCAAGTTCAACAAAGTAAAACTGTTCTTGAAAAGGAGCTCCAATCAGTGGTTTACTGAGACAAAGAATGGCTTGTAAATTTTAATGCCTCCAAAACAAAACTGCTTTCATTTAATCACCATGGAGAACCTTTTCTGTCTGCTAACTAGAGTAACTCTTTGTACTTCTTGGGGCTCTTGCTTTCTACTGATATGAAATGGAGTGATTATATTGAATCAACTGCTAGGTCTACTCCTAGAAAATTTGGTTCACTCTATTGTGCCAGACAATTCTTATTCACCACAATCCATCCTGCACATTTATAAATGTAACATTCATCTGAACATTGAATACTTCTGCCATATTTGGCCTGGTACTCCTGCTGTATATCTTGAGTTTCTTGACAAAATTCAAAGAAGGGTCTGTAATCTAATTGATCCTGACCTGACATCTTGATTTCAGTCACTTTCTCACCAACATGACGTGGATTCCCTCCGTCTTTTCTACAAATATTTTCATGGCAATTGTTCTGATGAGCTTTCCTCCTTGGCACCTCAGCTACATTGATTTGTGTGCTACTAGATTGGTAACTAGGCTTCACCATTTTACTGTCTATTCTATTCATATAAGTTGTTTTTCTCACACTTCTTGCCCATGGAACTCATTTCTTGCTTCCCTGCCACTTACAATCTTCAAAAATTTAAATGCAACATTAATCATCATCTCTTGTCTTCCTGAAACCTGTTCCTTTATTGTCCTTTATAATAAAAAAATTTCTTAAAATAATTTTGTATAGTCTGAAGTTGAAAGTTTGATTCATATTAATATTGATAACTAATAATTTCTAACTTGGTTTCATAATGAGTGAATTTAAGCTCATATCAGAGGTTAAAGTTGTAATCTCTCAACTGTGTGTGTGTGTGAGAGAGAGAGAGAGAGAGAATGTGAATGCACTTATTGTTTTTTTTTTAATGTCTAATTCATGTTGATGCTGTTGTTTTTAGCTCTGTGTATTTTTGAGGAATAAAAATAGCAGAAAACTTTGTTTTTAACCTACATTTGTAATTCAGTACAAATCTTTATATTGTAATGTATATATTGTGACAGCAAGATGAAGAATGTGATAATGAACTCTAGTCATGAAGATAACACATACTGATAGCCTTATAGATAACTATGGAGGCTAAATTATATTGTGTTGTGTCGAGGATATCACCAGATTATAGTTGAGTTATAGAAGAAAGATTTATTCTCCCTTTTGCATTTCTTCCATTATGAGCATTATTATATCCATGATATAACAACACCTTATATCCTGGACAGAACAGAATGACTGAAAGGAATGGGAATGACAAAAATACTTCATTCTCAGAGAGAATTTTATGCCACTAAGTCATACACAAAATTGCATATACAGATTTACATGTGTCTCATGCAGAGAAAATATAACATATATGCAACAACAAGCAGTGTGAAAAGAGAATGAAAAGAGTTTTGTGTATAATTTTCAAGGAAAACTGGAACTGCCAGAGATTCCTCTGTGTTTCTGGAGAAGTCATATTTAGGATTTCAGATTTGAGTGGGCCAGATTTATCTGCTATGATGTTGTTGCAAATATATTCTGCAAATGGGAAAAAGCAAGTCCTGGGTTTTTCTCAAATTGAGGACTGTGAGCCAAACATATTTTTTATATCTGATGAAGATATATTTCCAGAGAAAAATGGTGCCATAGGCTTGTTAGCTGTACCATGTAGCTTGGAGAGGCAGAGGGACCTGGGCTAAAAAAGCAACTGCTCAGTTCGACTCCTGGAAGCTGACTGACTGACTGCTTTCATGACTGAAGTGATATCACTAAACGGCAATAACATGAACCAAAGGGAGGTAATCGACTTTTGTATCCCTACATAATTATTCCCATAGTTTCTGCTCAGGAACTATTTGTATTGTCATTGTAAAGTAGTGGATGGTATAAATAGTAGATCTGTATAAAATATTAGTTTCCTACTTGGAGTAAAGACATCGATTGAAATAAAACAAGAATCTATTCATTCTAGTGTTTATTAAAATTTACAATCAGCATATAATTTTAAAACTTCTTTTGTTTTCTCTAACAGAAAGAAATGGAAAAGACAGTGGAAGAAAGAGTCAAAGTGGCTGTAGAAGAGAAGGAACAAGTGTGGCGGGATCGACTCCTTCACATGGAATCAGCGCACCGAGAAGCCCTCACTGCAAAAGTGAGTTGCAATTTTTGGATGGTTGGTGGGGGTGGATATTGTAACTGGACAAATGTCCAGCTTTGATTTTTTTTTTTTTTTTTTTTTTTTTCCTCACTGATCTTGGGGCTGATTCCCCACTCCCCATATCAGTGGCTTCAAGTTATATCATTGTTTAATACTGAACTGAGTGTCAGAGAAAACACCAGTTAGTGGTCAAGGAAAGCAATTTTTTTTTTCTATTTTTCTATTAATGGTAATATGATTGATAGCACAGAAACCTGAATAAGTAAAGCCACAGAGGAGATGGATACATAGTTTACATCTTTCTCTAATATTTATGTATTTTTTTTATCTCAGCTATACTTGTCTTTGGTGTGACTGACTTTCATAATACGATTGCTTAGATGGGTAAATGTTGTGTTGCTATATAAGATGAGAATGTTCTCAAAATAACAATTATGCACAAAAAGCCTGACTAATGCTTGCTTTAATCATATACTGTCAGATTTTATTATGCAAGTTGATATTCTCAATAAAATTTATATTATCCAACTGATGTTGGTAAATTTTTAAGGATATATTAATATGAGCATCATTCTATGATTTTCAGCTTGAAACATCATGATTTAATTTATGTTTCAAGGAGGTTAAGTTTTATAATGTAAACAAACCAACTGCAAAATAAATTTTTATTTATATATGAATCCAAAAGGTATAGGCCATAGAAACATGATTAGTACAATATCATCACTCCCATAATTGGGTATAGTCATAAGGTCATTGTGCAGCTGTGAGCATCTGACCAGTTCCCTCCATGTGTCTTGGTTGCATGCCATTGTCTTTTTGAATTATCTTCAAGTTTCATCAGTGATGATGTCAGGCCCATTTTTTTTTCCTCTGTCTACCTCTTTTTTGCCTAAAGTGGTACCCTTGGGATGGCAGCGGAAAAATTGTTAGTTCTTAGGCTATAACCATATCATTTCAACTTTCTCTTCTTGATGGTGGATATGAGGTTTTTCAATGGACCTGTTTCTTGTTTAACATAATATCAAATATACTCATATAAATTATGTTAATATGAGCTCATTAGCATTATATAACCCTCATCAGTTTTTCAGTTAATGATTTTATTAATTTTTTTATTGTTTCAACTTTAATATTATTTGCTACAGTTTTCAATTCATCCCAGATATCTTCTTTGCTTGAATACTGTTTTCCATTTTCATAACCATCTTTTTCAATGATGGATCAAGTTTCTTGATTTTTTTACCTGTATCATTCAAAACAATACCTTGTCCAAGAATTTATAATTATTCTTTGCATTTGTTTTGATATTCATCAACTTTGAAGGAACCTATAATTTTTACTGCCTACAATACCATACTAAAACTTGCACTATCTCAACTGTTGTCTTCAAAGTTGTGTTGGTTGATTATTTCTATGAAGGACCCAAACTCTAGCCCTGCCATCAGGTCCATCCACTGTAACTCTACATTCATCACTATAAATTACTGAGAAATCAATTGTTTTGTTGGCTTATAGCCATATCACATTGACACACCAGCTCTCGTACATCATCAAAGTTAAGCAACAGTGAGTCTGGTCACTACCTATATGGGTGACCACTTGGGAATACCAAGTGCTGTTTGGTGTAATGGATAATGGCTTGTAATTAGAAATTAGCTGAGTTCCAATTCTGGTTGGGTTTGTTATATTTACTTATGCACAAATACTCTTGGAAAAAGTATGAATTCATTTCTTCTCCCCTAGTTATGGATTAATTAGTATGACTTGTCAGTAAATCCTTATTATCTCAAAAAAAATTCTCAAAGTCTGAAACTATTTTCTGGCTTTAAATAACCAGCACAATGTTGATAAACTGTAAAAACAAAGCAATCAATCATGTTCTTTTTTGACCAACTTGATTCTCTTTGTGATATTTACTTAAAAGTTGGTATATCCACTGAATTTTTGATACCTGAGATGTAAAATGGATTTTAAAAAATGAAAAAGCATTCTTGAAGATTTCATTTTAGCTTTAATTGAAAGCTAAATGATTAAATTTACTATTTCCAGTAAGTAAAACATTCTGGTTTATTTCAAATGATATAGATCGGAATCTCAACATTTTAGCTGATTTCAGAAAACTTTCTTAAAAGCAGCCATTTTCTTAATTTTAAGAAATTTGTAAACAAAACAAAATTATTGGTTTTAAAAATCTTCCAAAAATAAAATATATATTTGTGACATATCTGAGTAAAATTAGCAAAGTTAAATTAATCTGATTTGAAATAAATATTACTTACTTATAGCATAAAAAAAGTAATATACAAGCATTTAATGACAGATCCTGTTTTTCTTTTTATCTTTATTGACATATTAATAAGTTCTGAAGTGATGACAACTAGTATGGATGACCAAAATTGACATAAATTTACAAAATCTAAGTGAACATATTTTTTTTTTTTTTTTTTTTTTTTGGTGGTTGGGGGTAACTACCTCATAATTTTTACAAATTAACAGATTTTCAGCAATTATTTAATGTTTTATTGACTTTTAGTTGTGTTTCAAGATGCTCTATGAAATTTGGGTTTTGTCTCTAGGTTCTTAAGTTTACTAACTTAAACAAAAAATTACTTAATTGACTAAACTAAAATAAATACATAAAATAAAAATATTTAGTGAAATAGTAATTAAAAAAACTAAAACTTACTTTGAAATTTTGAAGGGATGATTTGCAAAGACATTAATGATGAAACAGAACTGAATAATGAAATTGAAAGAATTGCAGAGCACCAGACAGCTCTTAAATCATTTAACCTTTTTAAAGGATTATATCATTTATGGCTTACCATAGTTAGAAATTGGAAATGTTTATACACTAAAAATTTCTTTTTTAAATATTTGGGTGCAAACAACTGTTATGAGCTTTTCAATTTTTGATTTGTAAATGTACTTTTCACTTAATAACAATATCACCAAACTTCTGGCTTGAAGCAATGCAGAATTTTAAATAATTTTGTAAAAATTAATTATTCATCAAAAAAATTTTCTTCTCAAGACAGTAGTGTCCTTAATAATCTTATTTATCAAAGTAATTAAAAACTTTTCTAATTAAATAATGTCAGTTTTATTGACTTTTTTATTTTACAATTCAGAGCAGATTTTTGGTGAAAGGGATAACTGTTTTACAAAAAAAAAAAAAATTGATGATTTACTTTCTCCAAAGAGTCCTGCTTTTAAGTAGTAAAAAAAAATCCCTATCCACAAAATTGATTTTCTCAAAATTTCATGAAACTAAGTAATTGGGTGGTAACATATGCAAAAAATATATTTTTTACCAAGATTTTCTAAAAAAAAAAAAAAATTTTAAATTTCAAAAATAATTTAATTCATTTCTGAATATGTCCTGAAAGTTTCATTAAAATCTGACAATTATTTATTTTTGCAAGAATTTCCAAGTCTGTGTTTTTCACCAGAAAAATCACAAAAAAAAAAGGATAATTATTATCACTATGTCAACTGCTGACATAAACAAAACAAGATATTTTTAATCAAAATTTCGAACATGTTAGAAAGGATTAAAAAATTTCAAAAAATAATAAAAAAAAATGTTTTGGTCTTTCCTCTTAATAATAACAAACATTTTGATGACAAAACTTTGTTTTTATTGAGTTTGGGGTCTTTTTTTCATCATGCCATCCTGTTTTTTTTTTTTCTGCAAAAAAGTGGAGTTACCTACTTAAATGGTGGTAGTTTGGTTACATTTTCTCTTTAGCCAATGACCTTAATATTCTTCATCTTTTCTCTGTTTACATTTGCAGCACCAGCTTCAGATAATTTTGACTTTCTTGCTTATTTTAATTTATGTAATTTTCTCAGATAGTTTTGTGACAATTTAAAAACCATTTTTTAAAATTTTGTTCTTGTTTTAAATTTCTTTCTACATTTCTCTCATCACTTTACAATATCTTATTTCTCTTTTGATTGCATGTTTTTCTTATGACCCATGGCAATTTTCATATACCTGTTCCCATCACTCAATAACTTTACAATATTTTGTTTCCTTTTTGCAGTTATAACTTTCTTACTCTATCTTTAAATATATGAAATTATAAAAATAAATATTGATAATTCTACTATTATATATATTTATTTACAATATCTTGGCCAATTTTTAAATTGCATAATAAAATACCACACTACCAAATGAATTGTTGAAAAAATTTCTAATAAATACAGGTATTATAAGCTGAAACTCATATAGTTATATCCTGAAGCTTTTACCAACATTTGTTGATTAATACCAATTTTATTATGAAAATATTGACTTACAATATAAAATCTAATCTACCCATCTGTTTTCATTAGTCATTTTTGGTACAAATAATTTTCTCATTTAGCATGTCTGTATTTTAAAAAATATTCAGTTTTCTTCACAATCTCATAACAAACATATCAAAAGGGTTGAACCTGCTCATTCTTTCCTGTTTATTCTTTATATTAAACAAGAAACTGTTAAATACCTTTTAAATTACAGAAAATTTTGATTCATTTTTCAGTAGAAACTCTAAATTTATTAAACCTGATGATTTAAAAAAAATGTATCATAGTAAAATGGATATAATATCAATTTTAAATGACAATGTTATGAGATTTTATTATAAAATTGGATATATTCTTTCTCATGTCATCTCTTTCACAATCTGTCTTGTCTTTTATTCACATTTAATTCTTTTCTTTACCTTCTCATCAAAGTACAAAGGGTGTAAGATATTTGAGGACATATTGAAGACCATAAAAAAAACAAAAAACAACCATATCTTAACACAACAAAATTTATTAATACAAAACATTGAACACAGATGCAGTAGTGGTTGGATTTGATGTAACCAAATCCTCAATTTCCAGTCTTGATAGAGTTTAAAAGCATCTCCGAGTCCTTGTTGGAGAAGAATTATTTTCCACTCTCCAACCTCTGTCAGGCAGGATGTGAATCGCTACTACTATGGAAAATGATTGGATGAACTACATTTCTTGGTTCTGCCAGTTCTAACCTTCCACCATGCAAACCACTTACATAGTAGCAAACCACCCACATTCCCTCCGTATTCCATTGGTGAGAAGTAAGTTCCACTCAAACAGTTTCTTTCCACTAACCATTAACCTATGAAACAGACTCCCAAGAGGATGTTCCCCAAGAGTCACTACAATCTTAAATTGTTCAACTCTAGAGTTAACCATTATCTTCCATTCCTATCTATATAAACTATGCCCTAACATAATCTTCTACCTCGAGTGCTCTCACCCTCCAGGGCTTGTACAGGGGGAACCTTACAGTAAAAAAAAACAAAAAAAAAAACAGCTTTCAACTACAATGATGGCTTCAATGCTAGACCAGAATGATTGACATGCATGCATCACATGGTCTGTATTGATATTGAACATTACTCAGGTAAGGTCAACTTTCAGGGAATCAGTCATATTATGAGAATGTTGATTAATCTCCCATATTTAATAGTCAAGGGTATTTGTCTGGAGTAAGGTGGTCACATGTTTTGGGCAGATAGGCTGCAATTCAATCTTGGGCTACTACAGCTTTGTGAGTAGGTACAGAGTCCTGCTGAAACATATACAGGCATCCACTGTATGCAAGGTTCATCCAGGGTTTCATAATTGTTTCCAGCACCTCAGTGAAGACAGCAGCATTCAATTGAAAACCTTGTTGAAAGAAGTAGGATGGTATGACATGTCCTTCACTACTCACCACCTCTAAAACCATTATAGGAGGGGGAAAATTGAGGGACATCAAAGGGTCTACATAAACACCTGTCAATTTTCTGGTTCACCTTTTGATCCAGGTCGAGATTTTTCGCCAGGTTGTTCTGGATGTTCAATTTGTTCAGTAATTGTTTTACACAGAGCAGTCATTGTTCTTCTGGTTGTACCAACATGAACATCCTTTTCCTCATCATGTTACCTCGTTACTAAATATCCTCATGCACCACATTGGAGATTTTGTCCTTGGGCACCTGAAGTTATCTGGCAATGGCTCTTGTGGACATTCCGGGATTTGCATCGATAAAATTCTGAACCTGCTATATGAATTGTGGTGTCCTGATACTGTCTGAATGCAGTGAATTCTTTTTGCTTTATGTTAGAGGCAACATATACCTGCTGGAGGCTTCCAACTCCTGAACTTTGTGCACAAAAGACTTCCAAAATATGTGCAATCTCAACATTGCTGTGCTTTGCATGTATTGCAACAATTACAGCATATCGTTTCATCTCAAGTGTTAGCTGATAGTCTGCCACTGATATTCTGAAAAGTTGAAAGCACATTAATTATAACATAACTGCAGACACACAATCATATTTCCTCAAATACATTACGCACACTGTTTTTTCTTGTCTCTCTATTTTGCTTCCTTATTCTTATCATTATCTTCTTTTAATTTCCTGTTGTTGGTTTTTTCCTTTTAATTTCCTTACTTTCCTGTTTATTAGTTCTGTTTGAAAAACAGACATAGCATAGAAATGTTTTGCTTTATACTTTATTATTATTATGTACAGTATTAATAATATATTTGGAGGTCAATAAAATTAAAATTTTATTTATTCCAAAGATAATAATCATAATTGAGAAATTAAAAAAAAAGGAAATGGCTATTTATGTATAAAATATTTAGTTTAAACACTGTTCTGAAAGTAGTTGTCGAAAAGTACTATATTTTTTACTCTCAGAAATATCTTTCTTTATTAATTTTTGACAATAGTTTGTATTTTTTTTTTGTTTTCATCACAACTCTTAGGTTGTTTTTATACTCTAAGACTGCCAAGTAAATGTGTAGTGTAATTGGCCATGGTTAAATGTAATTGACAGAAATGTCTAGCAAACAAAATTGTCAAAGTTTTCAATAAACAATAGTAAAGAAAAGAACAGGTCAAAGATAATATTAAGCAGACAATATATATATATATATATATATATATATATATATATATATATCAAGACAAAAGTAGGTAAAGCAACAGTAATTAGGGAAAAAAGTTCACAAACTAAGAATAGTGTTAACAGACAAGTGATTGTAACATTCTGATTTCAAGACAAAAAAAAAAGAACAAGAGTATGGTGGATGAGACCAAGAAGTGGCCTATCTTATTGGCTAAGAGGAAATCCCAACATGCATCTGTATGATTTGTCTATAAATTTGGTGAGGGGGGTGGGATTTATTAGTCATTCTAACTACATTGAAACCAACAAAATGGCATAGATTAGGAAATAAAGTATGAGCTTCTGACAAGATTTGAACTTGTTTTACTTTATTTTCTAATCCATGTTGCATGCCTAATGGTTGTAGAGTGTGAAATCAATCTGAGTATTGCAATGAAAAACAACAAAAATACGATTTGAGGAAAATTAGTAAAAATTAATAACTCTAACAACAAGATAACTGAAAAAAACTATCTTTATTCTTCTTCTTATTATTATTATTATTATTCAGAAAACAAAAATAAGATAAAAAAACAGCTAAATTAATCATGACAATGTGTCATTCAGGAAAGACAAATCTGTTATTTTCTTTACCCTCTTTTTAAATTATACCTAAAATATTGCGCAGACCAAATATTGATGAAATCATTGTCTGCTTTGAACAGAAACTCTTTACTTATTCACATTTACTATATCATTTGATTCCAACATTGATGTTGCCCTGTATACTCTTTGATTAACTGAGTGAATTTGTGCATTCTTTTCTCTCTCCATAACCTATCACTATCTCTCTTATTGCTAGAAAACTCAATTCTAGGAATGAGGTCTTTTAGAAGTAGTCAGTTCATTTGGTTTGAAAAATTTTGATAATGATTTCTCTCCAGTAAACCACAAAAGATTTGATATTATTAACACTTTTACAGCTGAAATGCTATAGCATTCTTACCTGGCTGTACTGCAAAGAAGCTGGTGGCAATTTCTTGGGGGTACTTCAGTTTTGGTTTCAATCTGATAGTCCATATTGTGAATTAAGCTAAACAATGCCCCAAACACACAACAAAAATATGTCATAAGCAGGTTGTAATGTACACTATTATTAATCCTAGTTTGGAAATAACACTAAGGACTAGTTAGTTTATAATACAAACACTAGGGACCAATATTTCCCAGTGTCTTGAACAATGTATATGTGCATGTGTGGTTGAAAATTCAGATATAAATAAAAGAAAAATATATCTGTAAAAAGACAATGTGAATAAAGACAGAAGGAAAGAGTACTGCTAATGAATCTGGCCAAAATATAAACCTGTGCAATGTATTTTTTTTTTTCAAAGAGCTCCTTTTTTAAAAGAAATATTCCTTTCCCAAACCAACATACATGACCATAAAAATTTTCAAAAATGAATAGAAAACAGTTAAATTGAAACTGTCTCTTATTTAAAATAAATAAATGCATAAATAATTTATAAAATTAAAATAAATAATAAATATAATATATACATATAAACTAATAAGAAAAAATTAAACAACAATAACATTTACTCACTTTCTTTTAAAATATATTACTTGGCATCCTCCATAGTTTACCTTGACTTTTGCAATTAGCCTTAGGAATATTTTTTGAGTGTTTTAAATTTAAAAATTTTGAAAACCTAGCAATATTTTTTATTTCTGTTTATAAATACAGGTCGCAAAGTTAAACCCTTACCTTTGCCTTGATAAAGTCCATCAGAAGATAAAACTCATTGGTAAAGAATAGTTTTCATTTGAGCTTTATTCATATATAAACTGCAGGCACTATAAGTTTCATAAGGATGTATAGGTACATTCACAGTAACAGAAGTGTTATTGTGTAATGATGAAATTAGTTGACCAAACTAGGGAAACTAAATATAAATTATGAAATTTATGAGGAACAGAAATGGTATTTGGTGAGTTTTATTTCTTTTGGGGATGGGTATGTGCAACATTATTTTAATAGAAATGTTTTATGTTGCTCAACTCACTAGTTCTTATTTCAATAAAACAATGGTAAGCATCCTCTGGGAAAGAGATGATGGCAAAGTTCTCAGACCAACCAGATGATTTATCCTGAAAGGTTTCATTCCATTATTCTTCTAATGTAATAAATAAATGCATGGTATTATTAATTTGTGTCATAGAAGGAGTGAACAATCTTGATTTGGCTAGAATTTTAATCACGCAAACACTGCCTTTAACTTTGTGTGTGTGTACAAATGCTTCATTGTGTGAGTGTGTGTGTGTGTGTGTGTACATGTGTTGTAAAATGTCTTCCCGTTGTGTGTTGTGCTAGGACAAAGAACATGAATTGTGGCAACGTCAAAAGGAGGAAGAAGTTCGTCGCCAGCTGCAGGAGAACCAGGAAGAAATGAAACTGGCTATTGAAGAGCGAGAACTTCAGAAGATGGCTGCCCTCTCGCAGCAGGATAGTCTAAAAGATGCCCTGCAGTGTGAGATCAACCAACTTAAGTCTGTGAGTGGCACCACTGCTTCCAGTTATCAACATGGGTTTGCCCTTCTTTTGGTGCATTGCTGTTTTGGTTCCTGCTTGACCCTTGGTCGTTTTATGGTCACTTGTATTCTGTTATTGCACTGCTACCGCATGGTCATGCCATGTTCTCTATAACTACTTCTACTGATGTTGCATGTTTTTAGACTCTGATCACTGTTTTTGATTTTACTACTGCATGTTGTCTGACTTCTGTTTGTAATAATGTTAATTATTATTTACTGTTAATATAATAATTATTACTTTTGCTGTATTTGTTCTGGTTATATTGCTACCAATAGATATGGTATGATCTATTGCTTTTTTCTTTTCTTTTTTTCTTTTCTTTTTTTCTTTTTTGAAGACTAAATTATCAATTATTGACTAAGATTATTTTTTACTACCAATCAATGTTGAGAGTACTTGGCATAGGCTGAAAAAAAATTGCTACTCAATATGGTCTGGTGCTCCTGCTATATATTTAGAGATCTTTGATAAAATCCAAAGAAGAATCTGCAATGTCATCTTGGCTTCAGTCATTTACCTTCTGCAATAACATAGCTTCCCTGTACCTTTTCTATAAATACTTTCATGATAATTGTTTAGATGACCTTTCCTCTATGGTACCTAGACTTGATGAATTTAAGTGCAATACTAGATTGTCAGCAAGGTCTTGCCATTTTACAGTAGAAATGGCTAGATGTTACCAAATTCTATGCTAATAGTTTCTTTTCCTGCACTTCTTGCTTGTGGAACTCTTTTTTGGCTTCTTACTTTCCAATAAAGTTTGATCTTCAAAAATTTAAATGCAATGTTAATTGTTACCTTCTGTCTTAATTTCTGTTCTTTTATTTTTATTACTCCTTATGGTTTTCTCATATTCTTTTATAATCAGTAACTCCCTGCATATTAGTGGCTTTGTTGCCCTGCTTGATGTGTGTAAAATAGCCACAGCAACAATAGTCATAGTAATTCCGAATTACTTTATTCTCATACCAATGAGATACAAATACAAAAAAACAAAAAACACTTGGCCTCTGGCCACTCAACTGTTTATATAACATTGGAGGAAGTAACATGACTTCTAGTGTTTACCTGTGGAAGTCTAATGAGACCTTCCATTTCTACTCTACATGCCCCTGACCACAAGACAGATTGATGTGGTCACTTGAACTTTTGCCACAGAATGTGTGCAATTGTCCTCACATTTGTGTGGATAGAATTCAAGGTGCTCACATATTTTGACATGGACGCTTACTTGGGGCTGATATCACCTGATATTGATGTTCTCCAATATTATTTTGTACTGGGTCTACTGAATCTGCAGTGTCATCAATTATCATTTCTTCTGGTTCATTACTCAGGGTATTTAGGTTATGCCCCACATTGGGTGCCATGTCTTATTTTGTTAAGATAGTTCCACATATTCACTAGATCTTATTTGCAGTGCCATGTAAAATAACCACTATGACAATGGTAGTAGTAATTCTGAATTACTTCATTATTGTACCTATGAGATACAAATACAAAAAAGCACTTAGTAACTGGCCACTCAACTGTTTATTTAACACCAAAGGAGGTAACTTATATCCTCCAGTGGAAGTCCCCATTATCTAATGAGACCTTCCATTTCCACTCTACAGGGTGAAATAATTTTAAAAAAAAGAAGAAAATCCTCATGGAGACTCCAATAAGTTATGCTTAATAAATATCTATAGGCATTTGTCATGGAGTATTGGTGCATATGCTAGTTTTGCAAGCCATTGCTATGAGTTTGCTTCTCTCTGTGTGTTCCATTATTACAGTCTTCTATTAAACTAAGCTTAGGAAAAAAAAATATAAAGGCTACAATTTTGGCTAATTTCTTGTATGGAAATGATTAATCTCATCCTTCATATTGGTTAATCTCACTTTTATCATTAACTCTATCTGTTTAACATAATGATTGTATGATGAGTTTTTTCTTGTTTAACTCTTGCTGATTTATTTTACTAGTTGAACTTATAATTTTCATTTAATTGTTAGTTGCCCAAGTATCAAATAGCTGCATTATGTTTCATTTACTAATGTTTCTATTATTTTGTCTGATGTAATGAGACTTCACTTGCTCTCATTGATCGGCTTTTTCAGGTTTTTTTTTTTTTTTTTTTTTTAAAAATCAATAAATTCCCTATATATCTGTATTTATGAGGTAATCATGAAAAGTTCTCAGAAGTGATCCCAAAATATTCTAATTCTATATGACTACATTATGCATCCTTGTAACCCATTAAGGTCAAAGTGGTACCACATGTACTGCAGCAGTAGTATGTCTCAGGCAAGATAGCATGAAGGGGGATGAGCTCTGTCAGGTTGGTTTTTAACTTAGTTTTCCTTCTCCTAGGCTAGTTGCCTAATAGTCATTATAATGTATGAAAATGTGTGTAACTGTTATATTCTTCATAGAGTTTTACTGTTGCTACTTGTTATACTGGAACACACCTATTCTATAGTTAATAGACTCACCCATCTATAATAAGTAGTAGTATCAGCCACCACAACTAGATTTCTGCGTCATTAACTGTTATATCAAGTTCCTAACGTTTTGTACGTTGAACCTATTTTAGGAATGACTTAGTGAAATACAAGCCTCCGCTGTGAAACTACTCTATAACACTACTATTATTAAAGATGGTGGGTTATCTATTCAGACAAAGAGCCTAAAATATCTCGAAAAAAATTAATTTTTGGATTAAATAAAATTTAAAATTTTTTTTTCTCTAATTTCTGTTTTAAAATATTGATCAGTTATTTAATAAACCAGAAAAATATTTCAATTTCAATTTGTTTCTTTTATTAAATTGATATTGGATAATCACAGAAATATTTTTACATTTAAAGAAAAGAAACTAATTTTTTTTTAATATCTGATCAGCAAATGTCACCAAATTTATTAAAATTCTGTCATTAAAAGGTATATTCAAATTGGATTTAACTTTTTCAATTGAAATTCAGATCTAATCTTATTGAAAATAACCTCATTTGTAAATTTTAAATGTTAAAATCTGTCCTTATAGATGCAGAAGATTTCCAAAAATATTCAATGTTTTAAGAATGCTAAATAAAAGTGTGTTAGTTCAAAATTGAGATATGAAACTTCCAGATAGATCAAAATTGTGCACAAAGTACTGAAAAAGTTCTCAACCTAACCAAGATGCCTTTCCAATATGAAAAAAAAAATCTGAAATTTATCAATGTGATCAGTGGAACTTGCAAGGAGCTTATTCAAGGATTAAATTAAGATAAATTAAAATTAAAAAGCCATGAAATTTTCATGAATATTTGAAGTTATGTTTACAATATGGTTACAAACTAATAGGTTGATAAACTAACTTAACTTTGGCACTACTGTTACTATATATATTTAATTTTAATAAACATCCTTATAGGTTGTATTGGCTATAATTAGATATATATAGGTTGTCATTTTATATTTATTTTTGTCTTCTGGCATGTTTTAATTATGATTTTTATTATATTTTTATAATCATTCACATAAAAAGACTGTCTTGATTTTCTACTGTGATTAACTGTTAACTTTTTTCTTTTTTAATAACTTCACCCCAAACAAGACAATAAGGTCACTCAGACTCAAGGGATTATGGATCATGAGAGAATGAGAAAAAGAAAACATTATGAAGAGAGAGAACAATAAAAGTGCAGGAATTAAGAAGACCAGATATAATGATTGACATTACATTTAAATTTTTGAAGATCAAAGTTGACTGAAAAGCAAGAAGTTGGAAGAGTTCTACAAATGAGAAGTGAAAGGAAAGAAATTGTTAGCAAAGAATTTATGGTTACATCTAGCCAATTGGATTGTAAATTGATGAGACCTTGTTGCTAATCTAGTACTGCACTTAAATTCATAAAGTCTAGGTATTAAAGAAGAAAGTTCATTAGAATAATTACCATAAAAGTATTTATAGAGAAACACAGGGAAGCCGTATTACAGCAGTGAGAAAGTGACTGATGTCAAGATTGCCAGGTCAGGACCAATAAAATTGCAGATTTTTTCTTTCTAAATGATGTATTATTTTATTTTATTTTTTAAATGTCTTTCTCTTAAAAGCTTTTTGTTATTTTGATTATGGTTGTCTTGAAAGATTTTTATTCTATATACCTTTTGTTGTAATGTCAATCAATATTTCTGCTATTATGCTTTTATTATTTTGTCTGATGTAATGAGGCTTCACTTGCTCTCATTGCTTGGCTTTTTCAGTTTTATTTGAAAAACAAAATGTTTCTACAATTTCCACTGTATATATGATGTAGTATTGAAAAGTTCTCAGCATAACAAAGAAGAGATTCAAAATAAATTCTAGTGTTTGATCACTTTAGTCAGATTTTGGGAGGTGACTCAAGCTGAGAACTTTTCAGTATCCTCTGGTATGTTATGTGTTTGTGTAAAATTATATACAGTAGCATTGCTTGTATGTTTTATTATATAATGTTTCAATTTCTTGGTGATTTCACTTATTTTATTTTTTTTACCTTGAAATTTAAGAAACAAAGCACTTCAGCAAATAACAAAACACACATCACTTAAAGACTTCTAGCAGCAGCAGCAACAACTAAAATGGATAACACATATAACTTGAAGATAAAAAATAATGACATAATATGTTGACTTTCAATACTACATTAAACAGGTTAGGAAGGAAGCCCCATCAAAAGTAGAAAGAGCAATAACAGTGGACTTGAGAAACCTATTTTCCTGAAAAACTGTTTTATGAGAAAGATTTCATAAATTTCAACTAATAGTAATGCTCTTTGGTCAATAAATGCCAAATGTTTCCTTGTAAGGAAATGGCTAATTACTATTACCTGTCTGAATTTCTGGGATGATACTCAAATTGTAAATAGTAACAATTACAATATATAAATTTGTGAATAATACTATTGAAAATATGGGTTAATTGTATCACTAAAATCATTATCTCAAAAAAAAAAAAAATACAATCTAAAAACATTTTTGGCTTTAAATAACCTGCAAAGAGTTGATAAGCTGTAGAAAAAAATCATCAGTTAATCAATGGAATACTGATTAACTCCACAGGCAGGTCTTTTAGTTCTATTTACATTTTCTGGAATATAAATGTAGAAACTACCATGGCCACAAAGTAAGGGATCAGTTTATATATTGATTGAAATATGAAATTGATCCTCCACTTTATATCCACATTATAATTTCTTGTTTGTTTATTGACTTCTGATTAGGTATGGTTCCACCTCTTCCCTCCAACTATAGGTTAATTATTAAGATTTGTATCACTAAAAACTATTATCTCAAGAATTCTTACAACCTAAAAATATTTTTTGACTTTAAATAACCTAGGAGTTCATAAGCCATAGAAAACAGTCAGTCAAAAAAAGACTTTCAGTACTTTAAAATCAGATATTTAGCCAATTAAGAAAATATTAAATCAGCAAAAAGGCAAGTTCTGCATATAAGTTTTCAATAGAGACTTTTATATTGAAAGAAACAGGATTGAGTAATCATGAAAATAATTATCTATATGTCAAATGTATAATCAGTATAAGAAGTAGATTTCAGTTGGTGATTTATTTTTTAACTATTGCCCTTATCTTTGTTTGCATCATGTTAATGTGGTCTATGTATGTATGATACTAATAATAATTAAACAGTATACCAGAATGTCTAGGATTCATGATGAAGAAAGAGGGCTTGTAGTGTTTGATACTTACAGGACATTGAAAGCATGACGGATATCCTACCTAATGACAAGCTTGTATAAATGTTTGGTAGGACATAAATTAAGAAGGATAGCAAAAAGACAAACCTTACTAAGAGCTACAAATGATTGGAAGTCATGGAGAGACATTATTGCTCATGACCTGGAGGGATACAGAACATGGAAAAAGAATCTACTTTTATGCACAAATACATTTACTAGTTTCTACCAATAAAGAAAATGATTTCTCATGCTCATTCTGAAGTATCGTATTGCTAAAAATATTTCTATTTACCGTACTATCGACCAAATGGTGAATGCTCTGATGGAAACAGTGGAACAATTGATTATAGTTGATTTTGTTTATGGTGCAATTGCAATTAACATAATACAGTATTCATTTCCTGAGTAATTTGTTTCTTTTATGTTGAATTGAGTTTAGTTTTACTCCAATTTTTAGTAATGCCTGGCTGTCAACTGGAATCATTATCAATGCCTGATGTTTGACAATAATATATTCAATAAAACAATTTCTTGTAAAGCATTGCAAAAATAGAAACCAAAAGGCAAATAGAAGCCATTGACAAGAGAGGGACTAGGGGAAAACATACAGCAATCAGTTAAAACAGAAGAAAAGCTGAAAAAAATACAGACAAAAAAGACAATATTTTGAAGTGTAAATCCAGATAGAAAAACAGTGATTAGACAAAAATCAAATGCGAAAGAAAAAATTAACACAAGAAATAGGGAAAATTTTTCTCATTTCATTATTTTCTTTTATAAGTTGTACTGAAATGAAACATTTGACAGCTTATCTGAACCCAAAGTACAAAAAAATCTACATTCAAGTCTTGCACATAAATTTTATATATAAAGTAGTTTATATTCAAAAATCTCTTATATAGTAAAGTTTCAACTTATATATGGTCATAAGGTTGGATGCTCAATCTGATCCTAAAAAATACAATTCAAAGCATACTGATTCAGTTCTATTCACATGTCAAAGAGTCAGGTAAACTTTATAGCAATCTTCTATGTGGTGTGTCCCTTCAGGACAATGGTAATCTTGGCCTCTTCCCAACTTTCTGCCCTTTGTAGCTTTTAGCAAGGTTTGTCTTCTTGCTATCTCTCCTTATCCTAGCCCTGCACAAGCTTGTTAAGCAGGTTATTCATTACTTTCCTCTCTCCCTCTTGCCTTCAATATGTCCTGTGAGTATCATATTTTCCAAGCACTATTTCCTTATTATGTAAGCTAGAAATTTAAATTGTCTCTCTCTCTCTCTCTCTGATTCTAAGTGTCCTTTAGGTTTCCATTTTCCCTTCCTTGTTACTCAATGGCATTATCAACATCCTTCTGTAAAACCACATTTCTGTTGTGTCAATTCCCTTCTTCATCTTTTAGGAGGCAGAGGAAGGTAATAGTTAGCTCTACACTTGAACAGGTTAAGAGTGTAGTGATAAGGGAAACATCTTCTTGAGAGTCAGTTTCTGTTATAACTTACCCTTAGTAGTTATAATATTGTATTTTGCTTAGGCTACTTGCTGTGACAAATTCTCCTGACTGACTCCAACGGACTACACTGACTCACTTTTTCTTTATTTAAGGTGTCTTGCCTAGTTCATTTGGGTTACTGAGGGTGTGTTATTTACTCCACAACAATTCCACAAAGCAGAAATTCATGGGAAGAAGCTGTTCAAGTGGAATTTAATTCTCACTGATGGAAAACCGATGGGAATGTGGTTGGCTTGCTACAATGTAAGTAGCATGGCGGGTCCTTGCCGTGAAGGTGAGGTCTAGCAGAACCAAAGAATGTAGTTTATTTGATCACTTTCCATGAAAATAATGAAAGAGCAGCAAGAGGCTAGCCACATCCTGCCTGTGAGTGAGTGGAGCGTGAAAAATAATTTGTCACCCCCAAGGACTCAGATGTTTGGGGACACTATTGAGGCTGGAAAGTGTGGTCTGGGCAGCTCCCACCCAAATATGATGACAGTACTCCATTCTTGTCCTGACTTGGCTCTGGTAGAGGATAACATGTGGAGTCTGGAGTGGTACAGGGAGCTGACCATTTTACCTGTACCTTTAGCAATGGCTTGTATGTACAATTTCTACTTGAGTTCAGGTGTCAGTGTAAGACCCTGTAGTCTCTCAAGGCATGGCCCCTCTCTGAGGAACATCCATTCATCGTAACTGGTGGTAGTTCTATGAATTTATATCGGGTAACTTCAGTTAAATTCACTGTTTAATAAAATAAAAAAACAGACAGCAACTCAAACAAGAGCATCCACTAAAAATAACATTTATAGTAATGAGAAATAATGTCAGATAACTTTTGATGACTGATTGATGATATTGATTATTTTATTCTTCTACTGTCTATATTGTGTACATCTTGACTGTTGTTTTGTTAATAAGTTAAAAAAAAAAGTGTATGTGCACATATATACATAACCTATACATATATATGTATGTATAGCTGGCCACTCTTATTTGAGGATACCTGTCTACTAGGGTGGCTAGCCAATCCCTATTGCAGATGCTTGCTCAGATGCATTTGTGTTTATTCAACACCCACAGAGCCCACCTCTGGTTTGTACTGCAACTATGCTGAGCAGACCTTAGTTACAGTTTCTGGGAAAGAGTGTGTTATCTAGCATGATCAACAATTTGAACAAGGCCAGCATGCTCAAGCCCTCGGCCACAGTGACTTGTGACTTCATGCTAGCACAGCTATCAATAGCACCCAATTGTTCCGTCAACCCAGTTTCACTCACAAGGCTTGGGTCAACCTGTAGTATGGTTTTCAGTCAGTTTCCAAAGGTGCCACACACGGGGACTCCTCCAGTCCGATAACATCAGGAAGTCTCCTTCCTAACAAATCTACAATGGTGAGATTCGAACCTGAGTCTCATTGTCAGAATGCAAACGTTTTAACCACTTGGCCACGTACCCAACAGATATGTGTATATGTCATTCATTTATTCAGTTAGTGCATTTTGTGGCAATGGAGTCACCACTTCTCTTCATCTCAGCATCCTGACAAATAGTCATCAACTGTAAAATGATGAGACCTTGCTGCCAATCTAGTACTGCATTATTTATAGTATTCATAAAATCTAGATACCATAGAGAAAAGTTCATCAGAGCCATTATATTGAAATCACCAAATCAACCTTAAATATTTGTCAAAGAACAAAATAAAATAGATTATAATTTTAGAAAGTAGTGCAAGTTTTAAAATGGCTAGAAACTTTTGCACCATCCTGTATAATATCAAATCATCTTTTAATAAAGTGTAGCATTGCAAATCAGACCAGACACCAGCTTTGTAAACAGCTTCTTTCAGTCAAACACTTGTGGCCTTTAAAAAAAGCGGTCTCTTGTCCCTCTATGTGGGTCTGTGTTTTTGGCTGCTAGTGACCACTGTCTTATAGAGAACAGTGTTCTTTGTCTTGTCATCTAAAAAAGTTTCAGTCAGTGACCTTTTCAGGGTCATTCAACATGGTTCTTGTAAGGTTCACTTCACTTAGCTGAGAAGGAAGACAATAAACAATTTCTGTAATAAATCTGTGAATGCTTTAAATGATTTTTGTTTTTGTAATTGTTATCTTTTTGTTTGCTTATGATAAAGTAAGATTATTCATTTTTTAAATTTATTTCTTATCTGTTCTATTTTGCATATTTTCACTACATTTTAATTATTTGAAATATTGTTCTTTATTTGCCTCAGGAGAGAATAGAAATGCAACATCGAATTGAACAGTTAGACAGTGAGAAAGCCAAGGTAGAAGTGGAACATGCTGAGTATATGGAGAATACTCGGCTGGGTAATGAAGCCCTTGTTGCTGAATTGACTGAACGACATCGGACTGAACTTGAAACTCAGCTACAACAGCAAGAAGCTAAATCTCAGGAAAAAATAGAAAGCCTTATACAGAAACATGCAGAGGAAATTGAACAGTTAAGAAATTCACACCAGGAAGATGTGTCAGGTTCTCATGCTGAAATTGAAGAATACTATAAAGGTCAGCTGGAGGGGGTTCGGTCGAGTTACGAGCAGCTGTTGGCTGAGAAAGCGTGCCAACTGGAGCTTGCTAACCAGACAGTACGTGAGTATAAGGACAAGGTTGCTGATATGCATACACAGTTTGAAGCACGCACACAAGAGTTTGAAACGCGGCTGGCTGATCTCCAGCGGACCCTGCAGGTTGAGAAAGATAGCTACACCAAGCTGCAGACTGAGATGGAAAACGGGAAAATTCAGTATGAGGAGACTGTCCGAAATTTGAAAAATCAGTTCAGTGAGGCTGGAAACAACACAAAGCAACTTAATGAGGAGAAGGCTCAACTTGAGCAGCAGGTGCAGGAGCTGACAGAAACATTACAGCTGAAAACAGATGAATGGCTGCAAGAAAGGCAAGAACTTGTCAATAAAGTGCAGTCTGAGAAATTGTCTTTTGAAGAGCTTTTGCAAAAGGAATGTTCTGCAGCTAGTTATCAGTCCATGCAGAAAATTCAGGAGGTACAGCAGGAACATGAGAAGATTTTGTCCAAGACAATTTCTATCTCTCAGCAAGAGAATGCTGAGTCTAAAGAAAAGATCCAAGAATTAGAATCCCAAATAGTTGATCTGAAGATCACCCTCCAAACAGCTGAAGAGTCCAAGGGTCAAATGCAAGCTGTCTTAGATACCAAGGAAGGTAAGGAAATCGACCTTGAAGAGACTCTGCAGAGTCTACTCAAATCAAATGAAGAATTAAATAATCGACTGCTTACAAGTCAGATGTTGGAAGAAAACCTGCAAAAGGAAAAAAATGATGTGCTTGATCAGTTTAACAAGTTGAAAGAAGATTTTGATGTGAAAGCTGGGCTCTTGAAAGAAAAAGAGGAAAAATATGTATTGAAGTGTCACGAGAATGCCTCACTTGAGTCTTACAAACTGCAGATGGAAAACAATATATCACAACTTCAAGAGGAAGTAAATATAAAATCATCTGTCTTTGAAGAGAAATCCAAAGAGTTGCAGGAAATGCAGCAGAAGTTCCAACAACTGCGCTCGGAGGCTAAAACAAAGATTTTGGAATTGAAAGAGGAAAACAGAAGTCTAAATGAAGAAAATAAGGAACAAATAGAAAAAATAAACTTTAACTGGAATTCCAAATTGCAGGAAATTGTCAATGAAAACCAGAAGAACTTTGAATTGCAACAGCAAAAACTAAAAGATGCTCATTTACAGCAGTTGCAGCTGAGCCTTAGTGAAATGCAACAAAAACTGGATGATGCAAATAGTGTAGAGAATGTGCATTTAGAAGAAAAACAAAAATTACAAATGACTTTGAATGAATTACAGCAAAAAATGAGTGAAGCAATAACAGCAAGAGACATGCTTGAAACAGAGAAGCAAAATATGCAGTTGACTGTGAATGAAATGCTGCAAAGGTTTGATGATGCAAATAGTGTAGGGAATGCACATTTAGAAGAAAAACAGAAATTACAAATGACTTTGAATGAATTACAGCAAAAAATGAGTGAAGCAATAACAGCAAGAGACATGCTTGAGACAGAGAAGCAACACCTGCAGTTGACAGTGAATGAAATGCAGCAAAGGTTTGATGATGCAAATAGTGTAGGGAATGCACATTTAGAAGAAAAACAGAAATTACAAATGACTTTGAATGAATTACAGCAAAAAATGAGTGAAGCAATAACAGCAAGAGACATGCTTGAGACAGAGAAGCAAAACATGCAGTTGACTGTGAATGAAATGCAGCAGAAGATGGATAATACAGCTAGTGAAAAAGACGAAATTGATGCAGCAAGAGAACAAAATCAAGAAGAGATGATGCAGAAAATATCGAGTGCCGAAAATATGAGTATGTCTTTAAGAAAAGAGATTGAAGAATTGCAGGTGAAATTCCAAAAGGCAGAGGAAGAGTTTAAAGCAGAGACTGAGAAAATGAAGCGTGCAATGGAGGAACGCTTGAAAAAATGCAATGAAAAATGGCAGCAAAAGATGTCAAAAGCCAACAAGCAGATTACGCATTTGAAGAATGATAACAAAGAGCTGCAAGAAAGTTGCAAAAGTGGCTCTGACTTGCAACAGCAATTTGCTTCTGTTACCATGCAAATGAGTGAATTAAAAGAGGTCCATGCTGCTGCCTTGTCAGAAAGGGAGGACCAAATTACCTCCTTGCAGGCTCAGATTGAACAAGAAATAGCAAAGAACGTTGAAAACTCTGAACATATTACTGTACTTCAGGCTGAAAAGGAGAGTCTTACAAAGAACTTTGATAAAGATTTGCAAGAACGTACTTCAGATTATGTTAGTGAGATTGAAAATCTTAAGAATCGAATGCAAAGCCTTATCTTGAATGACAAAGAGCTTCAAGAGAACCTGAAAACTTTACAAGAAAAATTGTCAACAGCTGAAGAGAAATTAAGTGACTGTATTCAGAACTATGAAAGCCAAATCCAAGAATTCCAGAAACATATCGCTATGCGTGATGAAGAATCAGTGCATCATAATGAAGAATTACAGAAGAAAGAGAAATTGCTAAATACCACAATTGAAGAAATGCAGCAGAAATTCTCAGCTCAGTTCGAAGGCCATCAGGTGGAGAGTAAAGAAAAATTGGACCAGCTTATCCAGCAGTTGTCAGCAAATGAGGAGAGCTTAAAAGAACTGGATAATTTGCATCTGAAATGTGATACTTTAGAAGCTGAAAAAGAGGCTGTTTTGAAAGACATAGATAAGTTAAAGAAGAAAGAGAAAGAATATCTGGAAATGAACAATTTGTGTGAGGAATTAGATAAAAGTGTGGAGTCTTTGACTGCCAGTTCGATTGAGAAAGAACAAGAAAAGCAGAAAGTGATGGATGAGTTGAAGGCAGTGTTAGAGGAGCTGACCTCTTTGAAAAATGCTGAAGAAAATTTGAGAACCCAGCTTGATGCAAAGACAATGTTGTGCTCCAAGTACCTCGAGGAACAAGAACAGGACAAGCAACAGTTAGAATCATTGAACAAAGAACTGCAAATGGTAAAGCAGAACCATGAAGAAAGCCAAAAAAAATGTGAACTCTTAGAGTCTTCCACAAAAAATGTTTCTGATGAAATAAAAGAGAAACAGGTCAACATTGATGAGATTTCCAAGAAGCTGGAACATGCATGTCATGAAAAAGATGAACTGCATTCCAAGATGCAACAGCAGGTGGCATCATTGGTTGCTGACCACCAGGCACAAATTGACAAAGTAGAAAGTGAATCAAATGCTAAAATTGCTGATTACAAAAAGAAGGCAGAGGTTTATATTACACAAATGAAGAAACAGATGGAAGAGACTCAGCAGACAATGAACAAAAAACAAAAAGAAACAAATGATGAAGTGCAGAGATTAACAGAAGAACTTGAAACAGTAAAAACTGAAAGACGTACCATAGAAGAAGAATTTACACAATGGAAGGTAAGTCTGAATTATGATAATAATAATAACTTTTCCCCTTCCTTGTAGGGACTTCGTTTTTATCCTACTTTGGAAAAATGCCTTTAATCTGATGTAGTTATAAATTAGTCTTCCCTTATCCATGAGGGGATATGTTCCAAAAGCTTCAGTGGATAATCCCGAACTTATATGTATATGGTGCATCAGAAATACCTCCAACATAATAGTAAGATATGAGTGGCACTGGTGTCTTCATCTCACTAATGTCTTACCATTATGTGGGAGGTATTTCTGCTCCATCCTGTATATACTTTATTTTCCTATACATATGTATAAACCAGGGACAAGCTGTCTAAGTAGGCAGTGCCTACCCCAAATAAAATAGCAGCTACATTTGCTTTCTGTGGTACAATATGCACCTAATCAAACAAAATTATGATGTTACTGTAATATTATGTATAAAATGCAAAATATTTTATTTTTTGTGGATTTACTACATAAAGTTCACAAGCTGCCTACCCTGAGTAATTACTGATGGCATGTTCCTGGTTTAACCTAATGATAAAGTTTGATTTCTGAATTAGGTACAATTGATGGTTACTCTTTTCTCCTTAAGTTGCACAAATATTTCCACAATAGCATGAAGGGAGATTTTTCATTGTCTTTGAAAATTTGAATAAATATTCATTCATGCTTATTCAATTGGGATCAAACTGAACTGAAGGAAGACAAAGGATAGTAATTCAGGACAGTAGGGTGCAGAGTGACCATGAGAAAAGATAATGACCATGTATATGATTTTGTGTTCAATCTGTAGCTGACATCTTGGGGTCTTCTGTCTTTGTGCAATTGGTGGTTAGTCCTTTTTCCATAAGCTGCACAAGTTTTCCCATGATAATTAAAGTGTAATTAAAAATATACTGAATAGGATTAATAACAATACTACTAATAAAAGTTAAGTAATTGATAGAAAGATTTGTTATAAATCCTATCAACTTCTTCAGCATTGAATAACACAGCAAAAGTTGAAATGTGGTTAACCATTCTGTTAGTGCCATGGAATTTTTGAATGCCCTCCAAAATGTTTTTCTTTACTATGTAGTAAGTGGAAAGTTCATGATTAATTAAGTATCTTTCTGAATATATCTGTCAAATAGCTACATGGGATTTTCTAGTTTTAGTTATGATATTTGTGTGATTTACAAGCACATGGCTGTAAAGACTTTGGCAAATCAAATTTTCATGACTATTCAAGTAGCTTTCTTAATACCTATGTCAAATAACTACAAGGTGTTTTTGGTTTTAGTTATATTTGTGTGAATTACAAGTACATGACTATAAATTAGTAATAATAAAAGGTAAGCAGAAGTCAAACATTTGACTAGTTTGAGTAAAAGGAGGAAGGAATAAATCATAAAGACAAAAAATAGGCTAAGAGTAAAGAAAGATATTAAGCAATGGAGGTCTATGATCACAGCCATTCTGAAGGATCATGAGACAGAATTTTAAAAAATAATTTAAATCATCTTGATAAAAAATGTATATGTAAATAATTAACAAGTAAAGGGAAATAGAATGTTTATTTTTACATGATAATTGTAAATTCATATTTGTTATTAATATATTTTTCACTATTTTTACAACAACTGATGATGATTTTTAATTAAATTTTAATAATATTTTTCCTTTTTGGTTATTAGTGTGTTAACAAATAAAAGAAAGAGAAAAGAAAACATCCTTGAGTGAGAAATTATATTAACCCTCTGTTACTATCATGGAATGTTTCAACTTTTTTTGTTTTTCCTCAATATTAACTAAGTAGCAAATCATGTTTTCATAATTAGTCAAGTAGATTTCTTAATAGTTCTGTCTACCACAAGTTTCTGGTTTTAGTCATAATATTTGTGTGAATTACAATCACCTTCATTTGTTTACTGAAAATAAAATGAAACAGATTTTTGTATATTTTAATTTTTGAAATACTGGCCTTTTAACTTGATTTTTCAAAATAAAACTTTTTGGTTTTTCATTTTCATTTATCTTATAAAAAACAGAAATAACACTCAAGACAATATATAATAAGAAAATTAAGAACTAAATAATTTTTCTGTAATGTTTTAAATAAGAGGTTTGAAAACACTTTGGTAATAATACTGTAATAATGCCCTTATTACTAACGAAGGGTTAATTCCACTAAACTAATCTAACCTTAGCAACCTCAGCATATATATTTTTTATTCCTTATTTAAGTCAAGAACTTTCACCTTTTCGGTTAAAGGAAGTTTGTCTTTGGCATATCACTACATTTGCATTTTGGGAATTTAAGTAAAACTTACTTATTTCTGGGGTTTACTAAAACCAAAGAAAGTGAAAGTACATATAAAAAGTAGTAAGGGAATTCCAACATGGTGTAATGGTTAGCAAGCCTGTCTGGCTAAATCAATTATGACTGAATAGCTTCACCATAGAGTAGAGGATTCCACAAATGTTTCAAACTGCTAGTAATCATCAGGTATAAATCTTCCACTCTCTCCCTATGTTATGACATAAGCATGTTATAACATCACTACAAAAATAGCCATTTTGTTTCAACACTTCTGGTGTCTTATCAAGTGATGGTGTTGATTATAAAATAAAAAGTTAATTTTACAATCAACACCATCACTTGACAAGACACCAGAAGTATTGAAACAAAATGGCTATTTTTGGAGTGTTGTTATAACATACTTATGTTATAATTTTTAAATAAATATTATTCGATCTACTTTGTATTGAGCACTTTTTTTTAAAAATAGTGATTTTCGTTATTGGAATTTTATTCCATCTATACCAACCTTGTATTCAGGTGTGTATATATATATATATATATATATATATATATATATATATATATATATGGGGTCACTAAAGTAGGTATACAGTAAGTATTATACCATTATTACCGTAGATGTTCTAGGATTGATTTAATAATAAAATTCATTTAATTCATTTTTCATATTTTTAATTTCATAATTTTATTATTGTACATTTACTATATTTTTTATTTTTTAATAAATAATAATGATGATAAATATTTTTTGCAGGTAAAGAGGAGTGTGTGAATGTGTGAAAAGCAGTTTGAATATTCAAGGGATTGATATATTTATTATTGATATGTTTGTATGATTAATACAATATTGTTTCTTATGTTTTGGGTATATAATCTAGTTGCTTTCATTTAGATTCTTAATTATTTGAAATTCTTATCATCTCTCATTCATGCACATCTACTTGCATCAATGTATGTATGTATAGCTTGCCACTTATATTTGTGGATCTACTAGGGCAGCTAGCAAATCCCTATTGCAGACGCTTGCTGAGGCACATTTGTGTTTATTCAACACCCACAGAGTCTACCTGTGGTTTATACTGTAACTATATTGAGCAGACCTTAGTTACAGTTTCTGAGAAAGAGTGTGTTATCTAGTGTGATCAACTATTTGAACAAGGCCACGATGACTTGTGACTTTGTGCATCAATGTAAGCATAAACTTAATTCAATGAAGTTCTAAAGGATGAAATGTGTCACATGAAAAACTTTTTCCATTTTTATCATACTTCTTTTCCCCTTTTTATCATACTTCTTTTCCCCTAAAATTATATATATATGTATGTATGTATGCATACACGCACACTTGAACATTTAAGACTGATACAAAAAATATAAATCATTCTAAGTTTATTTAATGTAACGAATTACATGTTTTTATTATAAATATATTGAGATTTTGTTAATACTGAACATCATTAGAATCGTTTAACAAATATATTTTTTTTTCTTCAGGTGGAACACTTAGAAAAAATGCGTAGTCGAGAAAAAGTCCTACAGGAAAAACTCTTAAAGTCAGAAGATATAAGGTCTTCAGAATCCCAACTACGCAGGACATTCAATGAGATTAAATCTGAAAATGAAAGTCTCAAACAGGAGTTGCTAAATCTGGAAGTTGAAGCTAGTCAAAAAGAAGAAAGGCATAAGATACAGGTAACATGTTGTGTGTGTTTTCCTTCTAGATCTTTAGGTATGTGTCTACATTATGTGGGTAATATTAGAAAATTTATTAAAAGCAGTTACCCAATGTCGGCATATCTGCCTTTGAACTTGGATCAGGATAGTGAAACCTTGTTTGATGACAAGATTTATTTGATCTTAGTTGAAAGAGGAGGATGTCATTTTACCTGTTGTAACTCACTGATCATTTGATGAAAGAAACGGTTATCATAAAGGAAATCATATCTCCTAATATCTTGGCTAACTCTGAAATATCTGTTGATGTCCAAGAGATATAGATTAAATCATTATACAAAATGAAATTAGCTGTTTAATTGAATATATTGCAATGGACATATTTGTATTTCACTTTAAATTTTATCACAGGAAATGACCTTTTTTAAAATGATATTATTATTACATGCTTATCATTCCTGATGTAAGACTAACAAGCTTCTTGGACAGCAAAAAGAGAAGAGCCTATCCCCCATAGATTAAATAAAAACTTTAGTTTGAAATTTCCTAAAGATTACCAGATTGACACTTAGCTGATGAAGGTCAGAGGGCCCAATGACTGAAATATAAGATGATGACAATAGACCAAGTGTAAATAAGGTAAATAAGCTTGCTGCCTTAACAGTCATTAGTTTTGTATAATTTAAACATAAAAAAACAAACTTTGGTTCAGTTTTGTTATTAATATGAGCCTGTCATAAATTAAAGGAGTTAAGAATCTGGGTAACTCTTGACTAGTAAGAGGGAGACTACAAGGGTAATAACAGTCCCAGAAGTTTTCTGTGGGTGCATGAATCAGATTCCTCTATAAGCACGCAAAACTTTCTAAAAGGAAAGAAAACAAACTTCAAGTCAATGTATGCTCATTGGCCTTAGAGGCTAAAGTTTTATTTCTCTTGCTTGTTTAGGTTTTTAGATCTAACATATTTTGCATGTTGTCTTTTGGATTCATGAAATATTTTTGAGCCTTTTTTCTGTTTCTCAGCATGACATGCAATGTAACATAGTAGTCTAATGTTCTAATTTTACCAATTAATCCCCTGTACTCAAGACTGTCTAAATTTTTCAGATGAGGAATTATCATTATTTACAGGCTGACTATTGTTGCCATCTTTGCCATTGTTATCACAATGTTTCAACTGTTGTGCCCACTGGCTTTCATCAGGTGATTGTTAATCCAGGTAACCTTCAGGGATTTTTGAACTAGACACTTTATTTAATCTATGGTCATAAATTAAAATAAGAACTAGATCAGAACATAAACAGTAGAACAAGAACAATCTACCCTCATAGATTAAATAAAGAGTTTTGTTTGAAATTCTCTAAAGATTACCAGGTCGACAATCACCCGATGAAGACCAGTGGGCATAATGACCGAGACGTTGTATTAACAACAAAAGTGGGAAAAATAGACTGCATGTAAATAATCAAGACCTCTTGTTGATGACAATGTTTAAATAAGGTCTGGGAGTAAGTAGATGAGTTAAGGTGTCAGTTCTTAAGTCTAAAGTGTAATTTGGTGTGCTTTATGGCAATCTTCAAGTACAATGGATTAATAGTATTTACCTCCCCAAACAATCAACTTGAATGCATTGTGTTGTTTTGCAATTACTAATCTTCATGATTTTATAATTTGTTTTAATACAGTATGTTTGTGTACTTGCCAAGATATATATATATATATATATATATATATATATAGCCTCTCTAAAAAAAAAAAAAAAAATATGTACTTCTGTTTATGTCTCCTTTTATTTTATAAAGTGATTAGTGGGGAAGCTGTTGGAATGCAGGATGGCAGTCAGGTGTAGATGGTTTTACATGATGAACTATGTATTTGGCTTTTACACCACCTCCGTGGAGCATAATACACATGTCAGTGAACATTGTCCGGGAAAACTATCAGAAAATCTGACACTGGTCCTCTCTGTAGGAATGGTGAACTTTAGATGAGTACGAAGCCACTGAAAGACAAACTGTCCGAGCTAGCTCAACTGAATAAAAAAAAATAATTTATAGGCCTACTTATATTTAATAAATATTATATTATTGAATTACATCTAACAAAAATTTAACTGATTCTACTAAATTTCCATTTTGTACTTTTTGTTCTTTTTAATTTAATTTTTTTTTAAACAAAGGGAGGTAAAGTCATTATTTTATTTTTTGCAACATTATCTAAAATTAATTTATAAAATAGATTTTCTGTGATCAGTGCAATTATTCTTGTTGCAAGTCCCAATGAGTGATTAAAAAAAATACAAAACTTGACCGTTGATAAATATTGAATGTTTTTACTTCTCTTCTAATAATAATAATAATTAGCACTTTAGTCCTATATCAGCAGAAATTGTTATATGTTAAATTATATCATTTTGTATATATTGTTTGTTAATATTAATAGCTGGCATTTTAATTTAATTTAATTTTATTATATATATGAATATATGGATGTGCAGTTAGTGTAATGGTTAACAGCTGAAAAAGAGAAAGTGGCAAGCTGAGACTGTTACATTTATTTTGCACAAATACCCTTGAGAAAGGCATGGATCCTTCTCTTTTTCCCCATCAACTATGGAGTAAATAACAGGGCAGACCAGGTTCTCTCTCACCTTCTTTGGCAACCAGTCTAGGAGAAGGAAAACTCTAAATTCAAACCTGAGGAGGGCTGCCTAGAGACTTTTTGGCACACTGTGCATTATTTCTCTGTTATCAGTTCTTTACAAAAAGAACTGTGGCTGGTTCTATAGAAGCCTTCACCTCTAGAATCAAATCATGTGTTTGGGTAATCTGGTGGTTCTGTTCTGTAAAAACAAACAAAAACCTGAACTGTTAGACCCTCATATGTCAAAATTGATGGGAGAGTTCACTATATATATATATATATATATATACACACACACATACGCACACAGTTACTTACTTGGAATGAAATCCAATTAAATATAAGTTTCTGTCTGAATTTTTGGGATGAGGAGTTATCATTATTTACACTATTTTCATCCAGACTATTGTCCTCATCTTTGTTGTTATTATCACAACATTTTGGCTGTTTTGCCCTCCAGTCTTCATCAGGTGTATATTGATCCAACTAACCTGCAGGGAATTCCAAACTGAACTTTTTATTTAATCTATGTGGGTAGATGGTTCTCATTCCACTGCTCATATCTAAGGTTATCTTGTCTATTTCTTATTTTTGGTACTGCTCAGTTAGTGCTTGCTCTGTTTCCGTTGAGTCCATGTACACATTGCCTGGCCCAGGGATTGAACTCAATGACTGTCATCAAATTCATGAACCAATACTTACGGGATAATATAATAATGGATTAAGTGTTGGTTGTGCAGCAAAGTTTGATAAATACTGAGAGAGGTTATAAGAACTTAATTAGAGCAAAGTAGAATAAATTAAAAAGGCAACAAATTCTTAAAAAATGTTTCTTGGCAACTATTACTGTGTTTTACACTGAAAGGAATAGGGACTTCCTTGACTTAACCCACTCTTAATGACAACCCTATTGAATAATACCAACCTTATGGGTCCTCCAGCTTCCTTTTCCCCCTGATAATATTGTTTCAGGTTTCCCAAAATCCTACAATATTGGGATTGACAGCAAAGTCTAGTGTGAACTTCTTATATACATTGTGTACCACAGACAAGATTTCATAATTCCTTCCTGTATCCATGGTATACTTTTGTCTCTTTTCACTCAAATAAAAACTCTTGGAATAAGAACTCCTTCAACACTGTTGATAACTCTAATGGGTTTATTGAGTATAAAGAAAAACTTGTTGAATAAAATATCTCTATCTACTGCAAAATCAAATTTTGTTTTACATGGTGGTGATTTAGGAATTTTTAGCTCGCCAGTTGATTGGTGTCTACTGCAGGGTGTTGATTTGGAAATTGTAGACACAGCTGCTAAAGTAATAACCGGCCAGTTGATCTTTCCTCAATTCTTCTGTCATGCATTTGTCTATGTGTTCACTCATATCACTGAAATACAAGTGTGCTTCTAGTGTCTGACATCTCCTCCCCACTAGGGAAAGGACCACTAAGCGAAATGCACACTGGCTTTATATAGGGAAATCTTTTCTGTTAATAATGATTAATAATTTCACTTTACCTAACCAGGCACCAGAAAATGACAATTCACAATTCTCAATTTTATTATCTCCATATTCCTGTAAATTAACCAGCTTTTCTTACTGGTGAAGGATTCTGTGCCATAAATCCAAAATAATGATAATTATAACAATTACAGATGATTGTTGCAGAAAAGGGACATCTTAATTTTAGGCGATCTTGCTAATTAACCCTATAGAATTACTTTTGTATGTTTAAAATCTTCCTAGATATCTTTCTGTAAAGATAATTGGATTCTTGGACACTCAACATAAACAAATCCCAAATCTTGGTACTTAACACAAGGCAGGTTTCTTTGTCTAAGATAATTTAGATCATTATTTACCACACATTTTCTACAGATAGAGTAGTGTAAACAAACATCTAAATTCTATTTTCTCAGGACCCAAGAAATTCAGACAACACATCATCTTTTTCTTATCAGCAGGTAGTGGATAAGGTTAGGAATCTTGGTTTTGCTCAGTTTTATTAAATCTTGCCTAATTAAATCTGGATTCAATTCTTGGAACTGCTCCTAATTCCATTTTTTTTTTAAAACACAAATTTTAATGCATTTCATTTTTAATTTTTTTCTCAACCTACTCTCCTGAGAATTTTTGTAATTATTAGCCAAGTATTAGTCCCTCCAATTCACTGTTCTGTAATTTCATATGTTTAAACAGGGTCACTGCCTCATTACATTACTACCTGTCAGTTTATTTAATTTCTGATGCAGCCCCTGTAAGTGAGAGAATGAAGTTAGCAATTCTATCCAAACTTTGATCACTTGTGAGGTTTAATGTCATACTTGAAAATGAGTGACTACTCACCACTTGATGCAGAATTATGAAATGTAACAGATTCAAAAAGGGTAAATGTAAATAGAATTTGTTCTTTTGTTTTGTAGGTTGAAAGCTTGGAGACAGAAAAGAATAAAATAAGTCAAGAACTGAAGCAGCTAAAGTTGTCTTCTAAGGAGACCATGGAGGAGATAGAAGAGAAGCATAAATCAGAAATCACTACCTTGACTCAAGAGCATGAGTTCAAAATGAAAGACTTACAGGATGAACATAATTCCAAAATAAAAACTTTGGCCAAAGAAGTCCATCAAAAAATGGCTGAGAAAGACAAATCTTATGAAGATTCTTTTTCTGAAGCTGTTGGTAAGTACTGTATGCATCTCTCAGATCAACATAACATTCAGTCCATATACTTAATATGAATGGTAAACCCTTGATCAGATTATTTTTTGCTTTACAGTAAATTTTTACCCGGTCTTTCATCTTGGTATTGTTTCTATATCTAAAGCCATTGCAAATTGAGTCTGTACATAAAATACAATGTTTACTCCTTGCTTAGATTATTTTTGTTTTACTGTTATTTTTACCAAATGTGTCAATTTAACCCTTGCCCGAAATATTTTTGTTTTACTGCTACTTTTACCTCATCTTTCAACTTATAAAGTCATTTCAAATTAAGTTTGTACATAAGATACAATGTTTAACTCTTGCTGAGAATATTTTTGTTTTACTGTTAGATTTATCTAGTCTGTCAATTCAGCATTGTTTTTGGTCTAAATCCATTTGAAATAATCTATCATAAGTGATGCTATCAACTTTGTCATACTATTTTCTTACTAGCTTCTACAAATAAACTACTGAACTAATTGATTAAATTCATTCAGTCAGATTTTATTATTAATTTTATTTGATAAATTTATAAGCTGCCATTTTGTATGAATGTAAATTATCAAATATATTGAGTTATTCAGCAGACACATAAAATAAGTGCATAAATAATTTTATTTCTTGTATAATTTTTTTTTGTTTGCACTTGGTAGAAAAAAATCTTGATGAGTGAATTGTTTGCTGGTTGTGTTAAAATGATTCCATTTCACTAAGAAAGATTTTGAAAACAGAAATAATGATTTGATGTCTACGTATTATGAGTTTCCATAATTATATCTGCTTTTTGGCTCTTGAATTTTGTTTTATATAAACGTACGAAACTAACTTCCTTTTGTTTACTATGATTTTCCCATAGTATATGTAGGTATATCACCAAGTCCATGGTCTAATGATAAAAGAATATAATTTATTTGACACAGAAAATATTGTATTTTTCAGCATGGTATCTTTTGTCAATGCACTTAATTCAGTGTTGAAGAGATCAGTCATTATATAGTGAAAATGATAGATGAAAATTCAACTCAATCTTTATATCAGGATATGGACATATTGATCCGCCTTTGCATTTAATAATTAATAAATCAATATTGTGCTTTTATTCAGAATTTTAGATTTAAAATCTTTTCAAACATGAAGTATAGTTTTCTTTTATAAAAATGGAAGGGATTTCTTTTTTATTCTCTGCACATAAGTAACTAATAGTCTGTTAATATTAACCATTTCCTTATAAGGAAACATTCGGCATTCATTGACTTAGCAACCAGTGTTGCTTTCAATTGACATTTATAAAGTTTTTCAATTAAAACAATTTTTCAAGAAAATAGGTTTATCAAGTCCAGTAACTGTTATTGCTCTTTCTACTACTGATGGGGGTGGGGTCTTCCTTACATTTTGTTAGAGGTAGTGTGGAATGTCAACAACTTGATTGTTATAATTTATCATAAAAAATAAATTGGAAGTTTGATCTTGAATATTTACATATAATAAAGTGATTTTTGTATTTACAGGCAGAACAAAAAGGATAACTCGGATATTTTCAGCTGTTATCTTTTTTTTAATTAAAGTTTCAAATGACAACTAAGGATCTTACTAACAGATTTTAAATTTAATTAAACCCTTTAAAATTTTGGCATACTCTGCTGAGTTTATAAAAATGCATGTTTGATGCTAACCTCCAGGAAAGTGACTTGTGCCTTCTCAGGTTCATGTTCTCAGCTGATATTAAGTGGAAAGTCTACAGTGAATCCATTGCTTACAAAAAACAGCATTCTTCGTAAAGATCGGACCACTCTGTTTTCTGTGGTAGTCGCATGTCATGGTGACATCAATCTTCTCCCTGCTACAACGTATCAGTGAGTTGGATGGATGATGACATCACACACTCTTCTGCCTAAAGGTACTCTTCAATGCCCGCTGTCAAAAAACTTCTGAAAGGCACAAACTCACTCTTTTATGAGCATCTCCAAGATGTGGATAAACTCAAACAAGTCACTTTGCATATGCACAAGAAGACCTTAAATGGGCAAAATAAACAGATCAGTTACATTTTCTTTCCTTTTTTGCAGTATACGAAAAATCAACATTATAGCAGGTGATAATTAAAATGTCTGCAAAATAATTCATTAGCAAACAATAATGTCTGCTAAAATTTTGACTCTTCAATACATTATTTTTTAATTTTAAAATAAAATACAGTATATCTACAAAATAAGTGTACACAGATATAGATTTGGTGCTATGCATGACATCTATATTAAAATCTGATGAGACTATTTCAGAACATGACTTGAGTTTTTAGGTTAATTTTTGCTTTTGTAGCAACTTGTGGTGTTTGGTATTCTATGTTCAATTTCCTTATCTTATATACTAAATTTGTTGTAACTGATCTTGTTACTTATAAGTAACTAATAGTTTATTTTTATAGTTATTAGTTACTTATAAGTAACTAGTAGTCTATTTTAATAATAGTTTTTGGCTCAGATCATATGTAATGTAGTGGCTAGCTGCTCATACCAGTCTACTAGGGCAGCTAGCCAGTCCCTGTTTCAGACGCTTGCTCAGGCACATTTGTCTTTGTTTAACACCCACACAGTCAACCTGTGGTTTATACTGCAACTATGCTGAGTAGGCCTTGTTTACAGTTTCTGGGAGAGAGTGCATTATCTGGTTTATCAACAGTTTGAATAAGGCCTGTACACTCAAACCCTCAGTCACAGTGACTTGTGATTTCATGCTAACACAATCATCAATGGCTCTCAAATAGTTCCGTCTACCCAATTTCACTCACAAGGCTAAGATCATCCTGTGTTATGGCTTTCAAGCACTTTCCATGCTGGATCACTTCCCAAGGTTGATAATATCCAGAAGTCATTTTCCAGGCAAAACAACCATGGTGAGATTCAAACCTAGGCCTTGGTCAAAAAGCGAATATTCTAACCACTTACCCACATTCCCATTATATATATATATATATATATATATATATATATATATATATATATATATATATATAGTCAGAAAGCAAATGTTCTAACCACATATATGAATGTGGTTAGAACATTCACTTTTTGATCATAAGACCTGGGTTTGAATGTTACCACTTGAGCATCTTCCCATATGATCATATATATTAAAGAAAAACAAAAATGTTTGTGGAACCAACACACAGCTTGCCAAAACCTAATTTCTTATTAGATAGTTTCAAAGACCACAATGCTGAAAAAAAAGGAAGAGAAAATGGCCAGAAAGCAAACTTATTTACTCAGGAAAGTGCTTGAAGCCTAGATTGCCTAGACTGAGCAATAAAGCCTGCCCCTCCCTTCTTTCATTTTCATCCAAGTCATATGAACATCACATTCCATGACAGTCTAGTCACAACTAGAGCAGTCCTTTTATAGGATTTAACATTGGTAAGTGTATGTGTCTGTATATATATATATATATATATATATATAACAATAAAATATATATATATATATATATATAAATTCTTTTTTTCCTATAATAGAACGCTGTCAACAAGAAGAGTCCCGAATGATGCGAGAACACAGGAGAGAAGTGGATGAATTAACAAAAGATCTGTATGCAAAACAAGAAGAATTAGAAGACTTACAAGACAAATACCATACAGACTTGAAGGTAAATGATCACCTACATACTTTAATCTTTGAAATCATTTGTTATTTGAATTCACTCAGGGAGGGGGCTTAATTAATAGAATTCTTTTATTTATTTTTTAAAATTTTTTCATGATCCAATATTTTGACTTCTTTTCTCAATATCATTTCATTACATTTCATATTTGATATCAATTTTCAATTTATTTTATTTTAAAGTATTTTCATTAAAAGAATTTTCTATGTGCCATGTTCATGGCTCTCCAAAACTTCCTATCCTTTATAGCTCATAGTAAGGTTTGTCTTTTTGTTATCTTTCTCAATTCTTGTTCTGCCATCCATTTATGCAACTCATTAGGTAGGTTACTTGCTGCTTTCTTCTGCCCTAAGAGAATACCACCTAAACAGTCATATTGTATGCATATTCTACTGTCATATGAAGAGAACGCTGTAGTTAGAAAATTTCTTTCCCTTTTTTTATCATTTACCCAGAAAGACAGACAACAACTGTTGTAAGTTTACAGAATTTTTATTTGATAATGAACTTAGCTGTTGGATCTGTGAGATATTCTTTCTTTAAATTCAATGATGATGAGTGTGGCTGTGATGGCAACTGACCAGTTTTGTCTACAAATATTGATGTTTGTAGTCTGGACAGATAAGGTAATCAGTTGTCCTTTGATCCTTTTAAAAGTGGTTGATGTGGTGGCATTTAAAGCAACTTAAACCTATATAGCAAAAGAGCTTTTGCCATGTTGATTGATTTTAAACATTTCACCCCAGGCAAGGTGATAACAGGAAGAAAGAAACATGGCATTGAGAAGAAGTATTCACCTTTATTTGAGAAAATAGCATTCTGAGCCATCACACCCTTTTACTTTTGTATATGGAATGGGCTGTTGTAAACACACACACACACACACACACACATTTATTTTATTACTTCAAATGTTATTTTTACTGGGTATCCATATTTGAAATAGATGCCCTGTTTTTATTTTAAACAGTGTGTTTTATATCAGCCAGTGCACTTGAGAGACCTTAAAAAAATGTAATGTTTTGTAACCCTTTTTTCACAGATGATACATTTACTCTACAAGTGTCATTTACATAGGTAAACTTCATAGTCTGTTGTAGGGGTTTAAAATTTGATGAAAAAATATTTGCTAGCTTACAAAAATGGTCATGTATAAGTCTTAGACCACTTTGCCAAAGTCAAGTAAATAGAAAACTTTGTGCATACCAAAAAACAAGACAAAAAATACTAGATTGTTAATATTAAGTGTGACTGTGTAGCTTGAATAAATTTTTAATCCATCATGGAAGAGATGTGTGCAGATCCTTTATCAATTTCGTGTATATACAATTTCATTCCCTCTGGTTGGGCTCATAATTCTTCAATGTTTTTTTTGTTTTTTTTTGTAAAGCCACTAAAATACAAGGGGTTACAAGGTGTGAAAGAATTAGGAACAGACTCATTAATAATGTGTGGAAAGAGAAAAGAGTAATCAGGAAGACAGTACATAGTGATTGGATTTAAATTTTTACAGATTAATGTTGGCTGGAAAGCATGGAGCTGGAAGGGAGTTCCACAAACAAGAAGTACGAGAAAAGAAATTGTTACCATAAAACTTATGGCTGCATCTAGCCAGCTCAACTATAAATTGATGAGATCTTGATGTCAGTCTAGTAATGTGCTTAAATTCATAAAGTCTAGTCACCATAGTAAAGAGCTCATCCGAGTAATTACCATGAAAGTATTTATAGAAAAGACATAGAGAGGTAACCTTGTGGCGTTGGAAAAGTGACTGAAACTGAGCCACCAGATCAGGACCAATAATGATTCTTCTTTGGATCTTATCAAAGAGCTCAAGATAAATAGTAGGGCCACTGGACCATATGTGACAGCAATATTCTAAGCATGGATGAATGGTAGACTTATAGATATGTCAGATTCTTGAGAGAGAAATTGTGTTGCATGACACGGTGAACCAGCTTTCATAGCTGCTGACCTAGCAATGGATTCACTATAGACTTTCCACTTCATATCAGCTGAGAACGTGAACCTGAGAAGGCACAAGTCACTTTCCCGGAGGTTAGCAACAGCTATGCTGATGGAAGGCAGTGAGGGGTCACTCAGATAATTAATGGAGAGAAGCTTAATGTTATATAGATTCTTTAGACAAACTTGGTCAGTAATATTAATATTCAGGCATTATGTTGGCCAATCTTTTAATATGTTTACATTTTTAGCAGCTAGATATTGTTGTACATGATTTATGGTATAAAGTGCCATCATGCTGAAATTCTTGCAGGCATTTGAATTATGAATCAATTTTTCCTTCATAAATTCAATTTATTTGATACTATTTAAGTTCTCGTCCACTTTTATCAACTTTCTGGGACCATCATTTTTTTTTCTATATCTCCAAAGCATTATACTCTGGACTGCAAACTTTACTGTTTTTGTATTATAGTGGGCATCATTTCTTTTTCCTTTCAGTTTTCTAACAAATTCTCTTTTGTCAGAATGCATTTCAATGTTTGTTTCATTGCTAAATATCATTTTAATCCAATTTAACATGTCGCACTCTAATCTGGCCTCCAAATTTTTGTTTTTAAACAGCTCTACACCCCATCAATGCATTTTCTTGAAGAATATGGTTATCAGTTTCTACCGATGCCAAATTAGAAAGGTCACATTCATCCATCTTGTAGTCATTTTTGGTTGATTTTTTTTTTTTTTTATGTTCTAATCAGTTTATGGACTGTCCATTGTTGTAGCTTTCAACGATGACCACATCTTGATTAATCTGATACATCTCCAGTGTCTCACAACATCAAAACATCTTTAGAAACTTGTCATCTTGATATTCAGTTTCGTATCTATTTTTCTCTGGCTCTTATTAACAGACATTCCCTAATCTTTATTCTGGTTTCTCTTCTGATTTTCACTATGATTTCAGTTGATTAAGTAATTCTAATCATTTGTTAATGCAAATTATGCTGAGATAAATAATAATAACACCAAATTTTTGCAAATTTCAATAAGTTATTTCCCTTCGCATCTAACTTACACAAATTGATCTAAGACTTTTATATGCCCATTTTTATAGGTTAGCAAATATCTTTTCCTTCAAATTTTAAACCTCCTGCAACAAACTATGACATTTAGCTATGTAAATGACACTCATAGTCAACATGTGGAAAAAGTGGGTACAAAACATTCGTTTATGAGTAGATAATTTATTAAAAATTTATTATAGTTTAAGGTGGCCTCTGACTGTTGCATAGTGCTGCAGGTGTGTGTGTCTGTGTGTGCATATATATATATATATATATATATATATAAAATACACACACAAAAATTCAACTGACAAGATCTGTCTATTTTTTTACTATATTTTTACATTTTCTGAAGATGTTGTACATCAGGATTTAAATTATGAACAAATTTTCAAAAATTCTTTACTTCCTGTTTTTCCAATTTGTTGGTTAAATTTAGAAACACTTGTTTGAATGAATTCTTGTTGCATATAATATATATATATATATATATATATATATATATATTGGATTCGAGAATAAAACAGCATTTACCCCCCAGGATTTTGAATCCGTCCTCCAGGAATAGCCAACTGACTAACAGTTCTGGTTCTGCTATTGCTGAACATTTAATGAATAGAAGGAAATGTGTGGAAAATTTTAGTGGTGACCGATTTATAATTTTATCTAGGTCCCACTCCACATTTCACCTCAAGGTTCTAGAGTCCTTGTATATCAGATCCTGTGAGCCTTCCCTTTGTAAACAGAGGAATGCTTGCTGGGTCTGAATATTATTGGACTCTAGTTTCTTGAAAATTCATAATTTTTTTTTTTTTTCCCCGTTTGATTACATATATATATATATATATATATATATATATATATATATATATATATACACACATACTATTACATACCACCCTCTTTTACTGTTATAGTGATAGTGGGAGGCACAGTAACATATAATATAGAATCACAAATTCTTTTACCAATGGTCCTTTCTTGATTGATCAAACATAGCTGAGCTAAATGGAAACAATTAATGAACAAACATGGTAGGTGACAAACAACAGAAGGCAAAGATTTTGGGATAACAAATAACCATTTTATTACTAAAATATACAAATGGGGATTAAATAGGTTGGGGTATATTAAAAGATGAAAGATGGGTCAGAACAAAACAATGAGACAAAAATAAATATTACAGGACAAAACAAGGGGGTAGGGATTTATCTTTTCAGAAAGGTAAATATTATATTAACAAACGACCTTGTGCCAAACTTGCATGAAATTACAGATGACAACAAGGCAAAATGAGCAAAGATAAAACAGGCAATAGAAACAAAGGATTTATCTGCTATTTGAAAAAGTCTTCCTTTTTCTTTTTCTCTTCCTTTTCTTTTAGTGTCTCTCTATGTTTCTCTTTTCTTTTATATTTTTTTTTATCTTTTATCTTTTCTGTTTTCTTTTCTCCTTGTGGGTAGAAAGTTTATCTGTGAAATAGATTTCTTTTTGGTTTCCTTTCTTTCTTTTTCTTTTCTATCTTGTCCAGGGTTTATGATTTGAAAATATGGACTTTTACATGTGTGGGCAAAAAGAGGTCACTGACCCTTTCCCTTTTTCTGCCATATCTCAGAGAGTTCAAGGTTGCTTTAATGCCTGGTCAAATCATCATGCTATCATGTGGCCAAGAAGGAGAAAGTGTACTTTTCATGGAATACATAATCTTTGCTTGAATGCATGCGAGTTTGATCAAAAACCATTAATTGTCAATTTCACTATTTTTTTTTCATTTTCACACTTTCTGAAAGTACTGGCTCCTCATTGAGAGTACTTCTAAAATATAAACTTCAGTGTTGATTTTAGAATAAAATTAGATGAGGGTTCATAACAATATATTACAGCTATTCTTCACTGTCTTATGCACATGACAATCATGCCTGGTGATTGGCATGTGCATGAAGCTTAAGTAACATCAAGCAGTTAAGAACAGATATGTAATTTTTTAAATATAAATTTTAGCTGTTATTTTACATCAGGGAATGTTTAATTACTTCCAGGATTAAATTACATCACTTTCAGATCTTATCAGAGATCAATTCCAAAATAAGAAAATTAAGTAGTTACAGCTTTCAGTTCTGCAATTAATCAATATTAATAATTCTACAATTTGACTATGGAATATGAACTTAATTATTTAACTCAGTGTAAATAGCCAGTCTACAGCAGAACTGTCAACTGCAGTGAAAAACAAGTTTACAGACTCTCACAAATGTTGAATGGCATGAATAATAAACAAAGTTGAATTAAGTTTTTTGTAATGAATAAGAATAAATTCTAGTATGTTGTTTTTTTCTATGTTGCATTAGGAGAAACAGGAACAGATGGATGCCAAAGTAGCCGAGTTAAAGAAACAGATTGAAGAACTGCAGAAGAAACATGTGGAAGAAAAAGACTGTCTAGAAGAGAAATTGACAGCCAGGAATGAGAGGCAATTACAGACATTAAATGAACAGCATCAAGAAGAGGTGAATGCACTCAGTCAAGAGTGGAATAATGAAAGAAAGGTAAAGGATGTAAATGTTGTCTGTACAAGTGGTATTGTTTTTTGTTTTTTTTCTGTATTATGTAAAAGAATTAATAGTTTATGTACAGAAAGTAGTTAAAAAAAAGTATCTGATATGTAATAACAGTAGTAATTCATATTAAAATTAATATTGGCAACTTGTAACTGTAGAAGGATTAAAACTCTTTACTTGAAAAAAAGAGAAATATCATAAAATTAACTTTTAAAAAAAGCATTAGAAATATAGTTTCATCTTAAATTTGTTTTTGTAATTTGCTTATCTAATTATATCAAACAATCACATGTTTAGGTGATGTAGTGGATAGCAGCTTGGAATGAGAAATCAACAGAGTTTGAATTCCAGTCAAGTTTGTTACATTCACTGGCTTCTGACAAAGTGCCACTTGATCTTTATTTGTTTATTTCCTTTCGCTTCACTCAAATGGGTTGCCATTTTGAACATGAGATTTCACTTGACTCTATCTTCCAGCCATTAAAAAAAGTGTAGGGTTTTGTTTTTTGTTTTTTTTAATAGCTGGAAAATACAGTCTGGTACAATGGGTCCCTCATATGACCTGCTGAAAACACAGTATCAAATGGGTTCTAAATGACATGTGTTCAGCCGGTCATATGGGGGACTTATTGTGCAACACTGTAACATAACTTACTTTATGGTTGAGAAAATAGATTAGCAAAGTTTAAGTAACTTTTTTTGAAGTTGTCATTAGGAAAAATTGGGAAAATATATTTTGGGAGGTATAATTCATAGTTGTTCACTGTTCAGTCCCACATATTTACGTGTGAAGCATAAGGTCATGATCTCACCATGCTAGGCCTTGTTACTGTGATTTCTGTAACAGGGTTTTATGGAGCAGAATTACTATGTTTTGACTTGTGAGTTTCCTTTTCCTAGAGTGGTTTCTAATCAAGAGATGCCTGTCTGCTCTGCTATTAACCCCCTAGCTGGAAGGAGAAGAGACGGATTCACCCTTTTTCTATGGGTATTTGTGTGAAAGTGAATGCAACGGCCTTGGAAGGAATTTGAAATTGGTACCTCATTTCCACTTTCCATGCTGATAACTGCTATACTATGCACACAACCATAATTCATGGACCTATTTGAGATCTATAATATACAAAAAAGGTTTGACTAAATCACATACAACAAAATATAAGAGATACCTGATATACTAACATGGATCTTAATGATGTTTGTATATATGGGTGCATATGTAAATGTGTATTTGTATAAAGCTACACACAATTTTCTTTATGTATATAATTGTAATTCTCTCAAAAAATGCATTATAAATTTTAATTAAAATTTATATTGGAAGCTTTTAATGGATAAATTGGAAACTTTCACAAAACTAGAAATTAACATAAGTTTATCAAAATATATTATTGTATCATATTTTGTGTTTTACACTATTGATATATTAGACCAAATTTTGTGTTTTACATTTGATATATTTTACCAAATTTTCTTTATTTTTTACATTACAGAAAATATGATTTTTTTTATATTAGCATAGTTGAAAATGATAAACTTGTCAGATTATTTTTAAAAATTACTTAGAATTTGAAGCATGGTAAAAAAAAATTACAATGAAATCATATTGATCTCTCTATAGATTCATTGTATTTGGCTTAATAAATATTTCTATTGTAAATTTTGAATGACTTTTTCTGTAGCAAAAGTTTGCTGAAAAAATGTAAAATATTTCCTATTAAGGATATTTTTTATCTCAGGTGAGTTTGAGTGCTTTCTTCCAGTGCAAGATATTGAAAAGAATTCAGCTGTTTTTGTATATTCATTCATTTTATTCAGTTAGTGCATTTTGTGTTGCTGTGGTCACCAATCCCCTTTATCTCACAATTGTGGTCCATTCAAGGCTTACAAGTTTCTTTTGCACTGGGAATGTTGAAGTTACCTCATCCCTCCTCTCAGGGGTAGATTTGTTTTTGAAGAGGTAGGACCTATAAGACAGCAGTTGGTTTGAATTTAGAGTTTCCATCTCCTAGGCTGGTTGCCATCCAAGGCTATGTAGTACCCAGTCTATCCTGCTATTTTACCCATAGATGGTGGTGAGGAGAGATGGATTCATGCTTTTCTCAAAAGTATTAGCACATAAGTGAATGTAATGAGTTCAAACTTTTTTGTATAAAGCAACAAAAAAAATTTGTTTGCATACCATTAATTAGTTTATTGTAGAAATTTGGTAAATTATGACACTTGCAAATTACCCAAACGATATTCATTAATACTGTCTATTTTGTATGGGCAAACAAATGTTTCCTATAACTTATGAGATCATTGGGATATCATAGTAATTCCCTTTTATGGCATCTTTCAGAGCAATGGAAGTTACTTGTCAGTGCTGACCTTCTCTCTAAGTGATATATAACAAGTTGTAATGCCTTACATGGTATTGGCAATAAGGAACAATTTCTAACACTGAGTATATTATAGTCCTTTAGTAAAGGCAATCCATCATTGATATTCACTAATAGATCAGTCAATGGAAAGGATTTATGTCTTTACCAAGTGCATTAGTGTAGAGTAAACTGTACTATCCAGAGTTTGAACTGTATACACTGATTGCATTCACCAGACTGTTAACTACACCTCCTTCTAATTCATAGAGTATAGGCAAAAATTATATTCCTTCGCTTGTGTTTGCATGTTTCAAAGAACCAACTTGAGCTTAAAGAAATTTATAGTTACTTGAGTGTTACTACTTTGACCAGAAATTTTAAGTGTATTTATTCTTATTGGTTATAAAGTTATTTCCCTTGATCTTGTTGCTAATAATAAAACAGCAAACTGATTTCTCTACAAACCTCCCACTAAACTTAGTGTATGTGAAAATCTGAAGACACAAAATCAATTGGAATGCTTCATTCATTTTTATGGTTATACAGTTTGTAATTAAAAACATAACTCAATTAATTTGAGATTAGAAAATATACAATGGGTTAATAACAATTTTTTTGTCTGTAATTGATTTTTTTTGATTTCATCAGAAATACTGTTTCCTTATATGGAAACGGCTAATATTACCATTAACATTTCAGGAGTTGGTACAATATAAGTAATTTGGCAAATTTGGACACTCGTGCCCACAAAAAAAGTGTCAAAAAATGGTTTTCCCCTTGACAACACTATTATTTTAACTATCTTTACTCCTTGGCAATGTTTACTGTTTTAAAAGCGATGATTAAAATTATAATAAAGCCTAAACATATGATGAAAGTGGATTTATACATGTTTTTTTTTGTTCTTGAGAATTTACAGCAAAAATATTAAAAACTATTTATTAGATTGTTTGTTTACAAGAATAATTTTATATTTACAATATTCTAAAAACTAATACAATTGTATTAAAACTAATGCAATGCAATATTTATCATTTACCAATTTATAAAGAAATAAATATGAAAACAATTTTTTGTTCATAAATATTTACTAAATTATTCAGATATGTGAAACAACTATAAGGAAATCCTTATTATTTACCATTTTATAAAGTTTAAATTAATTGACAATTAGCCAATGTTTTGCCAACCATTCCAATAAACAATCTAATAGTGATTATTATTTTTGTCAGTTCTCAAGAACAAAGAAAATGTAAAAATTCACTTTCATATCTTTAAGTTTTATTACAATTTTAATCATTGTTTTTTTTTTTCTTTTTTTTAAATAAACATTGCTGATGTGTGAAGGTAGTTAAAATAATAGTAGTGTCAATAGAAAAACCATCCTTTTGACAGCTTTTTTTTGTGGATATGAAGGTCCAAGTTTGCCAATAATTCTGTCTACATTAGATTTTGCCAATTTTTGTGAAAATCATTCATATTTTTTCTTTTTGAGTGAAAAATGGGAAAATTTGAAAAATGTGAGGATGTGACATGGTAAATATATAAAACAAATTGGAAAACTTTTATTATAATATATTTCATTAATCAGTGAATGTTAGAAAAAAAACATTTCAAACAAGTTTGTTTTTCTGATGATGCTACTGATCAACAAAACCTGTCAAAATAAGAAGTTTTCAAATGTCTTATAAGTTTACCATTTTATCAGATCCTAATCTCAATTTAAATCAGAATTTATATTTATATATGAACTCTGTATATCAGATGAATGACATGTAACTGAATGACAAAATTGAAAAAAACTATATTTTCCATTTTGTCATTCAATTACCCACTATAGGGAAAAATGTTTAAATGATTTGGACACCAACAATAAAATCTGAATTATCTGTTCACCATGAAGGCAAAGCATGTGTTGAATCTGGTATTAAATGTGCCCTTACTTTTCTAGTTGAATGACCCGTCCATGGCCAGCCCTGCACAGTCACCCTCCATACCTTTTATTGAGGTGCACACACAGGTAGATGCTCGCTTCATTTTGATTGGTTTCTTTTCTTTTTCTTATTTGCATGTCCTTTTTCTTTTTTTCTATTCACACGCTGTCTCCATTTTCTGGGGAAAACCTACACTTTCATCTTTTTTCCATTATTATTATTCACTTTCAATACCTTAATTTTTTTAACTAAATTTTCTTACACTTTTATATTATTAGTATTTCTTGTTAACACATTGGCTACCAACCATGAGATAACTTGTGGTCAGCAGTTTTTTATTATAGTACTATGAGTCATCTCCTGTTTGGCATTTTCTGATACATTTTCATTTGCAGGAGTCAATGAGTTTATTCACAGTGATACTTTTAGTGTGAAAACAATGTTAAGACTTCAGTTGAAGCTATAAATCAACTCATAAAAAAATTATTGCTTAAGTTGGTTATTATAAAATTGGTGCTTGAAGTCAGATTTTGTAACTGACATCTGGCAGTTAGTGCGTCAAAAGTCAATAAATAAAATAAAAATTAGAATAATTGATATGTTGCTTATAGATAAATGCCAAAAATATCAGAAATTAACTTTTTTAAATAAAATTTTAAAATGTATTACAATTATTTAAATATCTTTCATAGTTCTCATTTTGGTTTTAACTACAACTATTATTTAACTATTTGGTTTTAACTGGTGGTCCTTTTTAAAGCCAGTTCTAAACAAAGATACTTTTACACATAAGTCTCACAATTTTTTACAAACTGTCTAACTTTCTATTAATACACTTCTCCCAAAAGTAAGTTTATAAGAGAAACCTAGACTATTTAATAATTATTTACTTACACTTTTTAATTATTATTTTTAATTATTTTATAATATCAACTAATAAAAAAAATTTTATATGTCAAACTTGCTGTTTGAAGTTAGATTTTGTAATTGACCTCAAAGAGGCAATGTTAAACAAGAGCGGGAATTACATTTTAGTCCTTTTTCAAGAAAAATCTAATCTCATATTCTGGATATATATATTTTTTAAAACTTCAGCATTAATTCATGTGATCAATAACAATTAAAATGTCTTCTGTGATGTGGGTAAAGATATAAAGATTTTGCTCAACAATTTGTGAATCTTACAAATAAGACATTCAATATTTAGTGCTACATATGCTTGATGATATATCAATAGTTTTCTCAGTATCTTGGAATTATTATTGAAGATTATTTGATATAAAAGAACAAACTGATCAGATGCTTTAATCTTGCAAAAAGAAAATCAATATTTACAAGCTAGATGCTTTCTCAAGTATTGCAAGATCAGTTCTGTAAAACTTTGATATGAGTAGAAAAATAAAATGGATAGAAAAATAATAGGTGTAGAGTAATTGGCCATGGTTAAATGTAATTGGCAGAAAAACCCAACAAACAGAATTGACAGTTTTCAATAATCAATAAGGAAGGAAAGAAAACAACAGGATAAAGATAATACTAAGCAGGCAACATATATATATATATATATAAGACAAAAGTAGGTAAAGCAACTATAATAAAGTAAAAAGTTCACAAAGTAAAAATGGTACTAACACACAAGAGATACAGACAAGTGATTACAGCACTCTGACTTAAAGACAAAACTACTAGAATATGGCGGATGAGACCGAAAAGTGGCCTATTTTATTAGCTAGGAAGAAATCCCATCATGCATCTGTATGATTTGTCTATAGATTTGGGGAGGCGGATGTTTTTGCAGTCATTCCAACTAGATTGGAATCAACAGTGGGGCTTAGAATTGAGAAATACAGGGAAAAGAAAAAACTAGAATAGCTTAACAGGATTTAAATAAGTGATATTTTATATTTGTTTCTAAATGAAAATCAAGATGATCTTAGAAAACCTACAAAAATTTCAAAACGGTTTAAGTTTTATAGAATTAAGTTGCAGACAAATTGTAGGAAACCACATCATGTTAATGTTTTTAAACTCTTTAAAACAACAGTAATGTTAAATATTTGTTTAAAAAATTAGAGAAAGTATAAAAACCCCAGGCAGTTTGGAAAGTAACTAGAAAGTTGTTTGTTTTCATATATAAGCATAATTATTCCAGACAGCATAAAATTGATGTAATTTCTCTATAATTTTCTTTGTTAGAAAGCATAATAGTTTTTATTTTTACTTTTTGCTATTGATTATATAAAATTTGGTTATAAAAATTTAATATGTATTTTCTACAGATTTGAAAATAATAATGATATTTTTAGAGATTTTAACTTAGCATCAAGAATATTAAAGCATTAAAAATAATCATTTTTTAACTATTAATTTGATTTTAAAAAATTCTTTTAATTTCAAGATAAAAATATAGGTTTTTTTTTATAAAACCAGTTTTCTAGACTAGTTGATTTTTTTTTCTATTGAGGAATTGATATTAGTTCTTTAAAATTGTTGTAATTAATGTGTAGTACTTGAGAAATTGGATATATTTTTTTAAATAACCGTGTCAAGATTTAAAACTTGACTCCTCAGAAATAACTTGTAATGAGTAAATAATATTCAATGACAATTGTGCATCATAAAATGTTACTCTTTAGTCCATTACCTGCATTTCCAAGTGGAGTACTGTTGTCATATGTGGGCAGGAGCTGCCCAGACCTCACTCTCCAGGCTTGACAGAGTCCAAAACGTCTCTGAGCCCACGTGGGTGACAAATTATTCTCAACCCTCTAACCTCTCTTTCACAGGCAGTTATAGCAAATCTCTTGCTACTCTGTTGCTACTTGCACAGAAAGTACTCAGACAAATTATGGCCGCTGGTCCTGCCATTTCAAACCTTCACAGCAAGGACCCACCATGCCACTTAAATAATAGCAAACTCTGTATTCCATCGGTAAGAAGTAAGTTCCCACTGTATTCCATCGGTAAGAAGTAAGTTCCCACTGTATTCCATCGGTAAGAAGTAAGTTCCCTCTGTATTCCATCGGTAAGAAGTAAGTTCCCTCTGTATTCCATCAATAAGAAGTAAGTTCTACTCAAACAGCTTCTTCTCCTAAACAACTGGTCTGTGGAACCTACTCCCAAGACCATGTTTCCCCGATCACTACAATCTTAACCTGTTCCTATCTGGGGTAAACCATTATCTTCCCTTCCTATCTGCACAAATTGCTTCCTAACATAACTCTCTACCTTGAGTGGCCACTAGGCCTTTTAAAAGGGGCACCTTACTGTTAAGAAAAAGAAAACAAAAAAAATATAATATCAGTTTTAATAAGATTATAACATTTTTTTTAAAAAAAAATTGTACATATTAGAAAAAGTTACTGCTTATAATTTTTTTCTCTCATTATTAACTGCACATTAATTCTGTTACAAGTTGTTTGCATTTTGCTGGGTGAATTTAATTTTTGCCCTTCCTTAAAAGAAAACAATTTGATTTGTAAATATACTGGTGACAGAATTTAGTCACTTCATTTCCTCTTTTTAATAACTGTGCCTTTTATCTTTTTATTCAGTGAAAATTAAATAATGTCTCTGAATAGAATTAAGAATAAAATTGTTTTAACAATATTCACAGTAAATTCATTTCTGTCAATAATGGTTAGTTTTTTAATGTGCAAAATTCATATTTTCAATGTTAAAAAGAAAACCTATTTGGTGTATAGAATTAGTAGCACATGTGTTTTGAGTTAAATTTAAACTTTATGTAATCATCTATTAGAAGTGTTTCAGAAATCCTACATTATTAATGAATTTCTGATAAACATTACAGCAATCAAAATTAATATTACTTTTTTTTTTCTTTTTTTTTTTTAGATCAAATATTGTTAACTATTATTAATTTTTAACTAGTATTGTTTTTCATTGCAATTACTGTCTTTCTATAGCTTTCAGTAAATAGCACAAATTGGAAGTAAATAATAAGTTTGCATCAAAAATTGAACCTGCATCCCTTTTTCTGTGGAAAACCTGGGATGGGACACCCAAGTAAAACAGAAAATCAGACAGAAAACATTAGATACAGTGCTATGTATGGCAGAGAGAAATGAAAAAGAAGTATGGTTAGGCTATATGACATGCATATTCTTGATTAAAGACAAAACCTGTCTTCCCATTACAGTTGCTCTCTCAATTGAGTTACAAGACTTTCTCATTCTTGCCAAAACCTGATTCTCTCCAGTCTGTTATTTACTAATGGTTGTAGAATGAAAGTCTGAGTAAATGTAATGGAAAGTAACTGAGATGAAAGGAGTAAATAGTTAAAAATAAGGGTTAAACAAAATTAATATTTACAAGTTTTAGAATAGATTTTCTGTAGAAAAACATGGCTTTAGGTGGTACTGATTTGAAGAGTTAAATGGAGTTTAACATGCAAAGATAGTAATTGTTTTCCAAAGAAATAGATTTTTTTTTTATCCATTTTCTACTTGATCTTTTTTGCCTGCCTTTTCTTTGCAAATTTCAAATTACTGCATGTATTTTGTTTCCTTTTCTTGGTTATCATGTGTTTTTAACTTTGTTTTTTCTTTTTAACGAACATTAGATACAGTGCTAGATTTACGTATGGGCTAGTATAGGCTGCAATCCAAGAACCTCAAGAGTATTGGGCCCCTGATAAAACTAAAAAAAAAAAAAAATAAAGAACAGAGGAGATTTTTTTTATTTTCAGATTTAATGTGGTTCCTTTAAACTAATTTGAAACAATTTAGAGTATTTGGGCCCCTCTAGTTGGAGTGGGTCTTTTAAATTCAGTAGAGCCCCATGAAGGGGCCCCATTTAGATTTTGATGTATCTTTTTTATATACATATAGATTTTTTATCTTTCATCTAAAAATCTTTATTTATAGATATGTGGAGTGGAGCATGAACATACATAATAAAGAGGCCCCCAAATTCTATTAAACCAGGGCCCTCTTAAAGCCTAAATCTGTCCCTGATTAAATATTCATGCTTGTTCATCACATGCAAAAAATAATTATTTGCATTTCCCTTAACTCTACTCCAATACAAATGAATTTACTTGTACATATATTTATACATATTACATATTTCAGAGTAACTTTTTACTAAACCATGTCTGATCAAAATAGCAAAATTGAAATAATAATTATAATGACAAAAGTATGCAGGTGTAGGCTTTAAGAAAGCTTTATTCAACTGAGAATACAAGGTTTGCGTATAGTGTCCATTTATAGTCCCAGTAAACAAAAATGGCTCTCTAAAAGAGGAGAGTAACAAAACAAGGGAAGACCACTCTTGATTATTCATAATAACTTTATTTTTATGGTATAGGTGGGGTTAATTGAAATTAATGAATCTATGAATCTTGTCTAATTTTTAGATTAAGATTTATTTCAGGTCATTTCTGAATATCTCTTATTCATAGATAGTTATGGTGATTTATGTTGGAATTTTTGAGATGAGGAATTATACTTTATTATTCTGGTTAGCATTCTCATCTTCATTATTATACTAAAAACATTGTATTTTCTGGCCTTCTTTAGGTGTCTTTGTACTCACTAACTTTTATTCAATCCATGGAGGTAGATTTTTTTATTCCTCTTTCCACACAGGGTATATTTCATATATCTTCATACTCACCAGCCTTGTTTAACTTCATATTCTTTGTCATTTTTTGTCCTGGGTATGATGATAAACTACATTCAGCAACAAGGCCTCTGATCAGGAGGTTTTGATGAGCATGGAACCACCTCTTAATTGCTGTTGTTCCTCAGTTCCATCAGTTAGGGTCCCAGCTATGGGCAAATAGTTAACTCCCAAACTGGGGTCAAAACACTATGAAAGTATAAAAATAGATTTTTATAGTAAAAATACAAGCAATAAATTTTTGAAAAAAAAATATTACCAGCAATAAATTTTTGAAAATAAATATTACCAGCAATAAATTTTTGAAAAAAAAATATTACCAGCAATAAATTTTTGAAAAAAAAATATTACCTGCAATACATTTTTGGAAAAAAATATATACATATACATATACATAACCAGCAATACATTTTTGAAAATAAAATATATAGGATAAGTACCAGGCCAGATGTGGCAGCAATATTTAATGCACAGACAAATGATAGTGGAAAATGTGAAACCAAGAAGGCACAGCGAGTTGTTCTCCTAGATGTTAGCATCAGCCATACTGATAGAAGGCAAAAAAAGTTAATTAAGGTGATTAGTGCAATTTTGTTTGGGGTGGGAGTAAAATTATCAAACCACTTCTTGCTTCAGTTAACAACAGATTGAAGGTCATTTTTGAGATACCTACCAATTTGATTAAGTTGGACTAGATGGATGGTCAGAGATCCAATCCAATCACCTGGCTAGTCATGTCAACCCCTAACACACACACACACACACACACACACACACATGCAAAAAAATTAAAAATTTTCAGTTGTTCTTAATCCAAATACCCTTGGGATAAACACCAGCTCTATTTTCATATTTAAGTGTCAGAAGGTGGTGGCTGAGTGTCAGTTGATTAAAGACTCAAAACTTTAACATGGTCGTAAAACACCTGACATTGCATTAAATACTGAGACAGATTGTAATCCCTATTTCACTAAAAAATTTCCCCTGCAAAACCAAGGAACATATATTAAACAAGAGACTGATCTGGTTTTTGGAAATCAATAGCCACATTACTGATTTCCACTGTGGCTTCCAAAATAAAAGATGCACTATGGATCATCTTGTCTGCTTTAAAACATCAATAAGAGAAGCCTTCATCAAAAAAGAACACCTGATAGTCATTTTCTTTTACTTGGAAGAAGCATGCAACACCACTTTGAAATATGAAGTATTTTTGGTATTATGAGAGACTTGCATTATCTTGGGCTTAGCAACAAACTGCTAAACTATATAAATAATTTTCTGTTGGAGAGAAACTTCAAAGTTCATGTAGGATCTACCCTTTCCAAGCTTCAAAAACAAAGGAAAAGTTGTTCCACAAGGAACCACCTGAATACAGACATTAGTTTTAAGGATCTAAAATTACACCAGTAGATTGTTAAAGAGAAATATGGCCTAGTGGATGAGAGCATTGGTTAAAAACCATTTGGTTCTCTGACAGTTATCCAATTCCAGAGCTTGGTAGTGCTGAAAAGTCACATACTATGGTTCAATTGAAGAAATGGACAAGCAACACAAAGGTGATTAAGACTGGTGAGGTATTAAATATGAGTTATCTCCCCTAAGTATAGAAAGTGGAATGAGAACAATCTAACCCTAGGGATGGAATAAAGAGTTCAGTTCAGAATTCGTATAAGGTTACTGAGTACAATAAGAGATATCTGAAAAATGCCAAAGGGTACAACTGAAATATCGTGAGTATGTCAACCAAGGTGAATATGGTGCTCTGAATAGCAAGGCATGTAATAAAGGTAACTGATTTTTTTTTTTTTTAATCATCTCTATTAGAAGTTTACTATCTATGGCTTAAAAAATAGTTTGAGGACTTTATATAGCAGCGCCAGTTAAAATGGATGTCACATAATTCAAAGAGAAACAATAAAATAAAATTTTGTTTGATTAAAACCCTGCTAACATGGAAGTACCCAAGAATCATTTGAGGCACATAATGCTTTATGAGTTCAAGAAAGGAAACTCAGCAGCCGAAGCGGCTAGAAACATTCACTCAGTTTATGGAGAGGAATGTGAATGAAAGAACTTGCAGATGGTTTGCAAAATTCAGAGGTGGAGATTTCACCCTTGAAGATGAAGATCGAACCAGACGTCCAGTTGAGTTTGATGAAAACTTCTTGAAGCAGCCCTTGAAGAAAATCCTGCTTTATCAGTTGAGGAATTGGTAGTGGTTCTCAGTTCAAACCATACAACTGTTCATCATCATCTTCAACAACTTGGAAAAGTTCTTAAACTTGGAAAATGGGTGCCTCATAAATTGTCTAAAAACAACCTCAAATCTGGAGTTGACATCTGCTCTTCTCTCCATTCTTGCCAACTTGTTTCACCTTTTTTGGATAGACTTGTGACTGGTGACGAAAAATGGATCTTTTATCGAAATGTTAAGCATCGTAGACAGTGGCTTGGTAAAGAGGAAGGACCCCAGCCACAGCCGAGAAGGGAACTTCATGGGCAAAAGGTTCTTCTTTCAATCTGGTGGGATCACCAAGGAATAATCCAGTTTGAATTCTTACCACCTAATGCAACAATTAATGCTCAAATATGCTGTCAGCAATTAGTGTTTGAACCAAGCTTTGAGGAAAAAAAGACCTGCTCTAGTGAATCGAAAAAGAGTGATGTTTCATCAGGACAATGCACGACTCCACACAGCAAGAATCCTGTCACAAAAGATCGAAGAACTTGTTTGGGAGAAAATTCCTCATCTACCTTATTCTCCCGATCTTGTTCCTTCAGACTACCATTTGTTTTGTAGCTTACAGAATCATTTGGAAGAAACAGCTTTTGTAACACAGGAAGAGGTTAAAACTGACATTTGTGAGTTTTTCGAATCAAAGCCAAAAGAATTTTACAGTAATTGAATTAGTAAGCTTGTTAATAGATGGAAGGAAGTCATAGATATTCAGGGAAAATACATTGTTGATTGAATCTGTAATTAAATGTAACATTTGGTCACTTGTTTTCTTTATTCAAAATTCGGACTGAACTTATGGGATAACCTGATAGATTTGAGAGACCTATTTTCCAGAAAAATTGTTTTAAGAGAAAGATTTTATAAATTTCAACCGAAAGTAGTACTGGATGCTTTGTCAATGAATGCCAAATGTTTCCTTATAAGGAAATGGCTAATATTACCATTACATGAATTTTTTCATGTTACTACGTTTCAACCACTGTTTGGAATTTCCAGAAAAGAATTTGAGAACAGCTTGTTAGTGCAAGTGCTGCCAATCCAATGGTTTGCATTCCCAGTTGTTATTTGAATATCTTTTAGTGTTGGGCTCAATTTTCTTGATTTGATTTCTAAATATCTCCACAAGTATGAACCTATATATCCTCTGCAGACAACTTCACTTCACGCTTTAATAATTTAAATCAAACTATAGGTGTAAAATTTGAAATTAAATTTATTACTAAAATTATTTTGCCTAAATTTCAAAATTTTGATCTTCATCTTTGAAAATCTTAAAAAAGGTAATGTATTTTCTCAAAATTTCTGCTTGTTCCAAATATCCATTTACCTTAATAGATACACATGTAATTGCACATGTTGGGCATTAGATTGAATTTTAGAATATGCTATATTAAATTTTTGATATCAACTTTTCTGTGAGACACTTGTCAAAGAAGATTTAATCAATGAAATATTCCTATTCTGATTGAAGTCCTGTACTTAAGACACCTGTTATCATCAAGCATTTTTGCATACCTGTGTATCCACAGACACTTAGACACAAAAATGTCCAGTTTCTAGATCCAATTGAAGAATTTCAAATCTTCCCTATGAGAACAAACATCACCAGAGCCAATAAAATTATTGGCAAACTTGGATTTTTGCGCTCTTAAAAACACAAAGTGTCAAAAGAACAGTTTTTCTCTTGACATCACTATTATTTTAACTACCTTCACTCCTTGTCAATGTTTATTGATTTAAAAAGTGATCATTAGAATAAAACCTAAACATATGAAAGTAAGTTTATACATTTTCTTTGTTCTTTAGAATTAACAAAATTAATAAAATCTATTAGATTGTTTATTGGAATGATTTGCAAAACACTGGCTAATTGTCAATTGATATAGACTTTATAAAATGGTAAATAATAAGGATTTCTTTTTAGTTGGTTCACATATTTGAATAATTTAGTAAATCTTTATAAATTTATGAATTAAAATTGTTTTCATATTTATTTCTTTATAAATTGGAAAATGATAAATATTTTATTAGTTTTTAGAATTTTGTAAATATAAAATTCTTGTTAATAAACAATCTAATAGTGTTTAATATTTTGTAAATTCTCAACAACAAAAAACGTGTAAATTCACTTTCATCATATTACAATTCTAAGCATTACTTTTTAAAACAATAAACATTGCCAAGTAGTTAAAATGAAAACGGTGTCAATGAAAAAAAAAACATCCTTTTGATATTGTGTGGACATGAAGATCCAAGTTTGCCAAATTATTTTACTTTGTGTATATCAATTACAATTGGGAATTAATATCTTTTGGCAAATAGGTTCTGAAAAGTTATCTATTTTGTAAATGTGTTGTGTCTATACAAATAAGAACTGAAAATTTGGATTAGTATTAAGTAAAACCTAAATCACAATTAAAGCTGTACCAATCAACTCTTCATCTAGAAAAATACATCATCATTTTATTCCAGCTTTGGTTCTTGGGTAAGTATTTATTTACTGATTATCTATATTGCCATACTGCCAAAATATAGCCTTTTTAAAAAATATTTTTATACCACCAATGACCAGATTTACATTATGTGAATGGTGGAATTGGTCACATTGCAGAACAGAGTTAATGCAGAATTTCTGAAATAATGAATTTTCATTATTCTAAACTGTTTTATTCAAACTGTTGTCCTCATCATAGTTTTTATAGTGACTGAATATGGCATATATCTGAAGAAGGTCAGAGGTTACAATGTCCAAAATGTTGTGACATAACCAAGATTCGAGCATTTTTATGCTAAAATCATTGTATAATAAGCATTTAAAATAAATCATAATAATAAAGTGACATAGCAGTTTGTAAAATTTCTAAGACAAAAAATATCATAATTTTTGCTTTAAGACTAATTTAGATTTTTTTGCAGTTTATTCTTAAAAATTTTCAAAATGTTACAAAAACAAAAAAAAACGTTTTGCAATATGGTAATATTTACCTAATAACTTATTTACCTTGCATGATTATTTTAGCATGTATACTCTTTATTTTGCTAATTCTCACCTATCTCCCACCCCAACCCAGTATCTTACAGCCATTGCTATAAGCAATGGTACACAATCATCAATTGATTCGGGTTCTAACTTTCAATAGACATTTTTATAGATGGTTATCATCATTGTCATGAGAGCTGTTTTGACTTGAAGGCATACTGTAAATTTGTTTGATTCTTATCTTCAGAAACTTTGTAAATAACTCTCCAATCCTCTTTGTCCTTTGCTAACTTACAAAAGTGTTGCAGGTCTTCCAAGACCTAAACTTTTTTATGGGAAATGATCAAATTTTATTGATACATTTTTTTTTTAATGTTGTTATTCAGTATGTATATTATGGTTATTCGTCCAATGTCTATGGATGTTATTCTTCCATTCGGTATTAATGACGAAACCATTTCTGTAATATTTACTGTCCATTTCTGAAGCTATTAACTTGTGCTAACTCTCATATTAATATCCATTCCATCTTTGATTTTGTTTTCTTGGAGACAACATATATCAATATTATAACAGTCAATGACCTGAGTTAGTGTAATACCTGCTTTTCTTTTTTCTTTTTCACAAATCCTTTAAAATTAAATGTCCCAAAGGTAAAATCTTTGAGATTGGAAGCATTTACAAAGTTTTAAATAAGAAATTGCTGACTTTTAACGATTGACAACTGGAGAAATCATTACCTTCTCCACCAAAAATATAGATGGTTATTTTTCCTTTTATGATTTTTTTCTTTTTTTGTTAGGAACTTGTTAACCAAAACCAGCGAACATTGGATGCTATCCAAAGTGGTTCAGCAAATGGAGAAAGTTTGCGTCGACAAGTCATTGACCTGACAAGGCAATTGGAAGTGGAACGAGAGAAACACAAGTAAGTAAAGATTCAATAAATCAATTTGCATATCTATCCTTTGTTACATCGGTAAGACAATATTTTTGTAGCCTAATGATCCAAAATGTATCTATTTTCAGCATAATCTCTTTCATTGTCAATTCGCTTAATTCAGTGGTAAATATTAATCACATAGATTGAGTATTAATGAAAATCTTAAGTAAAAATTCTGCCAATAATTACATTTCAAGTGTCAGACTTGATAAAATTCATAATGGAATTGACACACTATACTAGAATTAATATACTATAATGATAATATAAATATAAGATATAAAATACTTGATATATTCAGTATATTATAATATAAAATATATATAAAAGAAAATCTAATATAAAATATATAAAAAGAAAATCTAATATAAAATATATATAAAAGAAAATCTAATATAAAATATATATATAAAAGAAAATCTAATATAAAATATATATATAAAAGAAAATCTAATATAAAATATATATAAAAGATAATATAAAATATATATGAAGGAATATATCAAATATAATATATGAAGGAATGTATCAAATATAATATATGAAGGAATGTATCAAATATAATATATAAAGGAATGTATTAAATATGTAAAGGATAATATGAAATATATATAAATGGTAATATAATATAGTATATATTAATATAGTATAATGGAATTCATACACTATACTTTTTATATGATTTACTTATTTAGCTTTTATCAGTTTTAGGTAGTCATTTTAGATTTAAAATGTATTGTAATAAGATATAAGCCTTATTGCTAAAACTTTATTTTCTCTACATGCACTAAATTGAAAAGAAGCTTCCATGATTGGTTGAACAATTTTATTCTTAGATTCTCAATCTTTGTATGAAATTGTTTTCAGTAAACATGGATAAATGTACTCTCAAAAAAAAAGGATTGTCAAAATGATGGATTTTCTCATGACACCACTTTTATTTTAACTACCTTCACTCTTTGGCAATGTTTATTGTTTTAAAAAGTGATGATTAGAATTTGAACAAAATGTAAACATGTGAAAGTGAATTTATACATTTTCTTTGTTCTTGAGAATGGTCAACAAAAATAATAAACACTAATTACTTATTAGATTGTTTATTTACACTATTTATTAGATTGTTTATTGGAATGGTTGGCAAAACTCTGGCTAATTGCCAATTGATTCAAACTTTAAAAAATGCTAAATAATAAGGATTTCCTTATGGTTGGTTCATACATTTTAATAATTTACTAAATGTTTATAAATTTACAAATAAAAAAAATAGTTTTCATATTTATTTCTTTTATAAATTGGTAAATGATAAATATTGCATTGCATTAGTGTTAATACAATTGTATTAGATTTTAGAATGTTGTAAATATAAAATTATTCTAGTAAACAATCTAATGAATGAATAGTGTTTAATAATTTTGTTGTAAGTTCTCAAGAATAAGAAAAAAATGTATAAACTCACTTTCATCATATATTTAAGTTTTATTTCAATTTTTAATTACTGCTATTTAAAACAATATAAATTTTGTGATGTCAACGAATACTCGTTGCTACTTTTGTAATGCCAACAAATACTCATTGTCACTTTTGTAATGCTCATTGTAGTAGAGAGTTTGTAATTGCAGATACAACTTATAGTACACCATTGAACAATGCTGGTGTCAGACGCTTTCGAATATTACTCACACTAATAGAACTTGCTCGATGATACTAGCTCGAACAGTAATCCATATAGAGATCCAAATAGAGGAATAGTATAGTGAATAGAGTAGAGAATAGTGGTCCATATAGTAATAGAGGATAGAGTAGAAATAGCGATCTGTATAGTATAGAGGATAGACTAGAAATAACAATCATTAGTCGTCAGCTACTTCCTACATATATGCGTTTCCTCTATAGTCACGTGATCCACTTAATTCAATAATGTGATCACCTATGTTTGTTCTCTGGCAACCTATGTTCAAACTAGTGTGGACAGCAACACTTTATTCCTATATAACAATAAACATCACTAAAGAGTGAAGGTAGTTAAAAAAGCAGTGTCATGGGAAGAAAACCAACCCTTTGAGACAACATCTTATGGTGGGCATGTTTATCTATATTTGCCTTGTTTCCTTTGTCCTATTGACTTCATATATCCACTTTATTATCCTCTTAATGAAATAAAGATATATACAAATATATTTCTAAAGAATTAATGGGCATTTATTTATTAATCTAACAGATTTTATCACTGTAAACATTATTTTTAGTGGATACTCATAAACAGTATATGTATTTATTTTCATTTACCAGCCTGAATATTCAAGAAATCTTATTAGAGAAAAACATGTGCTGTATGGCAGGATTCAAATCTGCATTCTCCAAGGGTAAACCATCATTAAATTTGATGTGCTTTGAACCTCTTGGCTATGGAGTGTGTCAATGTTCATGCAAAGCTGAATAGTGCCTTTTAACACAGGTTTTTCTCTGACTCTTGAAATAGATATATCTGCTGAGTTTCTTATCTTAAACAAAGCAATTTCTAAAGAAAGGGATGAATTTCTTATTTATTAATCCAACAGATTTTATTACTTAAACGTTATTTCTAGTGGATACTCTTATTTGAATAGATACTCTGTTTAATTATTAAATATTATATTTGTTTATTTTCATCTACTGGCCTGAATATTCAAGAAATCTCTGGCAGGATTTGATCCTGTGTAACCCTGGGCAAAGGGAACGGTTATTAGATCAGACATGCTTTAGACCATCTCAGCCATGAACACTCGTGTGTGTGTGTGTGTTGTATTTATTTTTTTTCACATGCAATCCTCCCTGTAGATTATAAAAAAATCTTTTTTATTACATATTAGTATTTGTTGAATCTTATGAGTACAACATGCATGAATCAATGCTAGTAAAATTTTATGCACTTGTTAATTTGTAAGTACAACTGACAAATGGAGGATAGAAAGAGACACTATACATTTAATGTTACTGGAATTGTTTAATATCTGGATTTTTTATACTATTGTTCATGTAATACAAGGCCCAAGAGCCACTCAATGTAGATGGTTACTGATTGAGGTTATAAAGAGGAAGTAAGAAGTGTATGTTTGAGAAAAGAATTTGGAAATATAAAAAACAATGTTTCATGCTTATTTTTAATCAAATCCTAACACTTTGAATAATTATTTAATTTCATTATTTACATTACTTACATGCAGACTATTGCCCTCATTTTTGTTATCACAATGTTTCCACTATTATCCCTTCCAGCCTTCATCAGGTGCTTGTTGAACCAGACAATCTTCATGAAATGTTGAACTGAACCCTTTCTTTTAATCTACAGGGGTTCATTGTTCTCATTCTTCTGAACTTGTCTAATGATATCTCATCTAGTTATTTCTTGTCCTGTTTATGCTGGGTCTAAGTCTGAACTGCCTAACCCAGGGATTGAACTCAAAATTACTATGTCACAAAATTCATGAACCAATGTTTTAATACACTTGGTTATTTCCCCATAGATTAAAGCAGTGAATTATGAACTGGGAAGATTTGGACTCATTGGAAAAAGTGCAAGCAATAACTAAGCAGTACTAAATAAGAATATCCCTAGATAGGGCTGGCAAAAGAACAATCTACCTCTGTAGATAAAGGCTTCATATCAAAATTCCCAAAGGTTATGCAGATCAACATGCATCTGATAAAAGTCAGAGGGAACAATGGATGAAGCATTGTCATAATGACAAAATGTAATGGCTGACTGTTCATATCAGAGTATACCCGTTTGCTAGGGCAGCTAGCCAATCCCTATTGCAGATGGCTGTTCAGGCACATGCATGTTTGTTCAATACCCACAGAGCAACTATGTTGAGTGACCTTAGTTATAGTTTCTGGGAGAGTGTGCATTATCTGGCATGATCAACAGTTTGAACAAGGCCATTATGCTCAAACTCTTGGTCATGATGGCTCGTGACTTTATGCTAACTTAACAAATAGCAGGTCCCAAATAGTTCTGTCTACCCAATTTCATTCACAAGGCTTGTGTCAATCCATGGTTTCATATTCAGGTACTTTCCAAAGGTGTTGCACTCTGGGATCGCCTCCCCAGGTCAGTAACATCAAGTTCAGATAAATCAACCTTGGAAAGATTCAAACACACATTTCCTGGTCCAAAAGCAAATGTTCTGATCACTCAGCCATGAGCTCATTGATGAAGACAATAGACCATCTATATCTATAATTCTCAAAGTGTGTGTGTGTGTGTGTGTGATTGAATGTTGTTTATGTGTTTCCACAGTTTTCATCTGATTTTGATGAAATTTTTTTGTTTGATAGAAAATTCTTCAGTGCTGGTTTTGAATCCAAATTAGCTAGAAAAAATTACAAGCTTGAATGTGAAAATCTAAAAAAACTGATTATTTTTACACTTTGCACAAAAATCAAAGGCAAAATTTAATGTCTAAAAAACAGCGTACAATCAATTTAGAGAAATCTAATGCAAAAGATTATTAGAATTATAAAAAAAATTTGTATTATAAATAAAAATTATCATATATTATGACAGTCCATAGAAGAGGTTCCTTCCTTGCAAGATTGAGAACACAAAAACGGCCCTTTTCAGGGCCACCTTCATTCAAATTGTTAACCCCCCATTTGGAGATGTGCCTCAGTTGCACCCAATGGTTGTTACTAATATTGATTTTCGGGTGGGTTGACTTTAAACTTAAACTGCTCCAACTGAATGGCAAAAATTCCCAGTTATGAAAGACTCTGTCAAAGACGGGTTATATTGCTATTGTGTAAATAATGTGAACTCTTTATGCCAGTAATTCAGATAGATATTTGATTTCAATCATTTATAAAGGTTCAGAAAATAAGGAAACTTATCTGGCACACAAGATTGGGTCTTAGAATAAGCTGCCTGTATTCCTTGTGGAGCAATAAGACACATTTTCTGAATGAATACTTGTAGATTCAGATATAAACCAAACTCCTTTTTTTAGCTCTATTTTAAACTGGATATATGTCTATCATTTTGAAATCTAGTTACAACCAAACCTATGTCTACCTATCTGTTAATTCACTTTACTCTATAAAACATTAAATAACCCAAAAGTATATTGTTAAATTAATCAGCCAAATTGCCACAAAGGTAATATCAAAATCAGTAAAATTTTTTCATGGTACACTTATTATTTAACTCATGATTTGAAGGAAAAAAAACAGAAACATAATTATGCTTATTTTTCATATATGAATTTTGCAGCAAAATATGCTAGTTTTTCAACATGGTTGATTTGTTGGGAATATTTTGATTTATTTAAAAAATCTCTTTGAAATGGAAATGTTTATTGAGGAAATAAGGAAATATATAATATTTATTAACCAAATCATAACTAAATATTACCATAATTGTTTAACATTTTAGATAATGAATTATCATTATTCATTTTGGGGCATGATTTTTTTTTTGTTTTGCTTTAATCTTTGAGCAGATTTTTTCTTTGTTATTTTCACTTTAATTTCTGGGCAGGTTTTCTTTTGCTTTAATTGCTGGCCAGGTTTTACTTTCACTTAGTTGCTGGCCAGGTTTTACTTTCACTTCAGTCTTAGCTACCAAGATTCTCTGAGTATCTTGGGATGAGGGATGACTGCTCCACCTTGTGGTGATTCCATGTATTTATAGAGAGCACATTTCTTTCATTTGTCAGTTTTCATATGTTCATAGTACTAAGATCAGGTGAAATTGTTTGATGACTTCATCCTCTGATCACATATCAACAGGTTCAGCTGAATGTTTGACTTTGTATATCATTAAGCAATAGTCTAAAATTAAAAATAAAAAATTCCAAATCCTTTTACTGAATCTGGGCCAAGATTCCTCCTTGCAAAGTTATCTGATTTATTTATCTCTCCGTTTTCTAGCAATAAGTAGTGTTGACAGGTGGGTGCTCTTTGTTTTGCTTGATCCCTTGAGTAAAAAAAACAAACCTTTTAAGTCATAAGTTAAAACCCAGACAATTTCAGATGCTAATTAAAATTTACTGGAATTAAATGCTTTTTGTTTCTCCTACAGCCTGCTTTAAATAGAAAAACAATAAAAAATCTAGAATACTTCTGGTATTCTAGTAAAATCCAAATTACTTGCTTGAATATCTGGGCTTTTCACATAATGTTAATTCCCATTCCCACCAACGCCTGGTATAGATTTACTTGTAAAATTAGCACCAGTAACTCTATTAGGGAATTGCAGAAAATGTTTCTAACAAGATGTAAATTCATATTCCTTTCAAGTTACTTAAAGATGAGGCTGATTAAATAAGTTGCACTAGAAGTGAAAACTCAAATCATGTTCTTAAATAGGCTTGTTAGATCAAAACTTTCATATGGATGCCATACATGGCACCAAACCCCATTCAGAAATCATTAAACTGTTAGCTGTATACTACCACTTTCTAACATCAATGTTTAAAAATGGCTTTGAGTGAGTGAAGACTGTGGATCTTGGTGAAGACCATCCTTCTTCAAACCTTGTAGACTGGCACTATAGAATCACAAAGAAAGAACTATACCAAATAATAGAAACCACATCACTTGAGGACATTCAACATCTGCAACAACTAAAATTTATATCACATCTAACTTGAAGAGAAAATAATGATATAATCAAGATGTGGAGGTCCCACACTATTTCAAATAAAAGGTTAGGAAAGAAACCCTTACCAATACTGGAAAGAGTGATAAGCTACTGGACTTGAGAAACCTATTTTCCTGAAAAAATGTTTTATGAGAAAGATTTTATTAATTTCAACCAAAAGTAGTACTGGCTTCTCAATCAATGAATGATGAATATCTCCTTAAAAGGAAATGGCTAATATTACCATAGTGAAAGATAACCAGCAGAAATCTTTTAAATTTAACTGTTTTTGTGATCTCCTGGATACTGCAAAATATTATTGACTGGCAGTAGAGCCTGGCGTTGCCCAGGGATGTAACAGTAAGAGATAGATCAAGTATCAACCATCATAAAGACTGAAAAATAAAATTGACAAAGATTATTGTTTAAGGTTGACGGACATGCATGTCTTAGTTTTTTTGTTTTTTTTATGAATTGGTCAAACCCAAACTCAAACAAAAACATTGTTTTCAATCATTATGAGTCTATCGATTGAATAGAATTTTATTATAAACAATTGTCTTGTAAATGGAATTTTTAAAGCATTCTGAATGTAAAAAAAAAAAAAAGTGTGTGCAAGACAATAAGAAACACTACCTGCCAAAAAAAAGTGAAGTTTTATTTGAAATCAGTTGAAAAATGTAGGAAATCCAATCCCATATATAAACGAACGAACAAACACACACACACACACAACCTGGGTTTTATAAGTATAACTTGATATGAGTTGTTCCCCTTTCATTCTGGCGACAGAATCGTGTTTTATCATGTTTTCAAATTGATTTTGTACAAAAACAATTGTGTTTTTCCAATTTTTGGCACTGTCAGAACCACCGCAAGGTAATTTTATGCAGTCCTGTGAAGTTTTGTTGAAAAATGTAGGAAATCCGATCCAATATATAAACGTACAGACACACACACACACACACAATCTGCGTTTTATAATAAGTAAGATTTATTAATAAATTTCAAGGAGATGGAATTCATAGTTATCAACAAAAGGAAAATCCATCATGCAAATTACAAATTGGAAATACCAAAATCAAGCAAGTACAACAATTTAAATGCCTGAGAAGTGTTTAACAGGGGACTGAAAGTGTGACAACAAAATCCAAAGATGCATTGAGATAGTGAAAGATGCATTCCAAAGCTAAGCAAGGCATTAAGAAATATGAAAATTTTGTTATAAACAAAGGTGTACTGAACTGTTATATAATATCAATCCTCCAATATGGCAGTGAAAGCCAGACAATCTCCATACCAATAAAGAAGAAACTCAAGTTGATAGAAATGTGGGTCTACAAAAGATGCTGACAATACCATGGACTGAACATGTGAGCAACAGCAAAGTTTTAGAGAAAATGGTAGCCAAAAGGACACTTTACATCAGATAAATTTCTAGGGTATATAATGAGGAAAGACGGTTTGGAAAATTTGACAATCACAAGACATATTGAAGGCAAAAGTGAAAGAGGAAAACGGCAAATAACCTACCTAACGAGCCTGTGTAAATGGATGGCAGAATGCCATTCAGGATAGATAACAAAAAGGCAAAATTTACTAAGAGTGACAAAGAACAGAAAATTGTGAAGAGCAATGATTACAAACTTCCTGAAGGGACATGTCACATAAAAGAAGAGAAGAAGAAATACACATACCATCTCAAATAGTCATGCCAGAGGGAATTTTTTATATGTTTAATAGACATGAAACAATCAAATTATTTGAAAAATGATACTATCTTGAGATCCTTTGCAAAATCCAGAGGAGTGTTTTCAATATAATCGATCCTGACAATGCATCTTGTCTCCAGTCACTTTCTCACCAATGACATGGCTTCACTCTGCCTGTTCTACAAATATTTTTCTGGTACCCTGACTACATGAATTTATGACTGCTACTAAATTGGCAGCTAGGTTTCACCATTTTACTGTTGAACTAGCTAAATGCAAACATCATTTCTACTCTAACAGTTTTTTTTTCTTGCACTTCCTACATTCTATGACCATGAATCAATCAGCATTGCTCACATCTCCTCCTATCTATGGTATTCTCAGCATCTATGAATCAATTAGCATTGCTGATTGCTTCATGGTCATACAATATAAAAATGACATCAACATTGCAATAAAAAGTAATATATATAAACTGAAAGGAAAATGAGTAAAAAAAAATTAAAGCAATATTTAACCTTTGTACCTGCAAAGAAATGCTGTGTCAAAAGGATGAATATTCTCTTGACACCATTATTACTGTATATGCCATTGACCAAACTATATATTTATTTACTGTAGTCAAAAAGTACAGTTGTATTTAAAATAAACATGATTTTGATAAAACTCATGTTGACTTAACTGTATCCAATAATAATGCATGTAATATTCACATATTAGTATCATATTATAAAATAAAAACAGAACAAATATGCATTTTTTTTTTGTTTAGCTGTTTCTCATTCAGTTGTTTATGGACATAGTAGAAGTTGGGAAAAAGAGATAGAGGAAAAGAGATTAGTTTATTGTAATTTGGTCTCTCAAAAAAGGAACTCACATGATAGACAAGATACATGATAAAATCATTTTTTATAAGTGTAAATTTGAGGGTTGCAGAATACACAAGATTGCATGTTACACAAGTATATAAAGTATTTATAAAATGTTAAATAATATTGCATTGTAGTTTACATATTTTGATAATTTTGTAATTTTTATAAATTTTTTAGTAAAAAGATTTCTTTTAAAATTTATTTCTTTATAAAATGCTAAATAATAAATCTTTATAGAATTATAACCCAGAATTTTTTTGTTTACAAAATTCTTTTTCCTATTGGCCAAAATTTTTTACGTATCTCACATTAAAATCTCTCAGATCATTTGGTCACTCTGCGTCTTCTTAACCAGCACTTTTTACAAACTCCATCAATCAATTGTCAAAGTTTGCCATCTGGTCTCTTCATGAAGTTAGCGTTTACTGGAACTATTGGCTTCTTGAGAAAAAAAATAAATTGATAATAAATTTCTTTATCTCCAAATCGACAATTCTTCCAAGATATTTTTCTCATGCCAAAATTTTATAATCAACACATGGCTACTTAACATGTCGGTACTGAAGATGACATCTTGGAAAAGTAAATAATATTAATTCTCTCTACTCCGTATCAGCAAATAATTTCGGAATATTTTCTCATGCCAAAATTTCTACAATTGCCATACGACCCTGCCTTGCCAGCACTTAAAATGATATCTTGTTCTTGGGTTTTTGAAAAAAGTAACTCGATTTTATTTTTAACATAAAAAATTAAAAAAATATCAGGGTATCTTCTTTTCCATTCGCAGTATTTTCTTGTGTAATTTTTATGGTTAATTAGTTAACTAATTACCATAGCTAAATAGTGTCACAGAAAGTACTAACTATCAATTTCAATTGTAAGAAGACTGGATACATCGTTGCCAGCAAAAGGAACAGCCCAGAATGAGAGTCTTGAATTGGAGATGTCAAAATCAAGAAAATCTAACACCGAAATCTGAAGGTGCATTGGAATACCTAAAGATGCAGGACAATTTTGTTAGCAGTTAAGCCCTCTTTTCTTTGTTTCTATCTAATATTGGTCCTCCTATATAGCAGCAAATGCTGGACAACTTCTTCACACATGAGGAGATGAGACAACAGAGATATGGTTCTACAGAAAGATGCTGAGAATACCATAGATAGGAGATGTGAGCAATGAGGAAGTTTTTAAAAAATGGAAACAAAAAAGATGCTTATACTTAGAATCATAAAGAGACAGTTGAAATTTCTAGGAGACATGTGGAAAGAAGGCTTGGAAAATTTGTCACTCACAGAACATATTGAAGTCAAGAGGGATAGTGGAAAAAGTGAGTAACCTACCTAACAAGCTTGTGTAAATGGATAGCATAACAGGGAGGTGGAGGGATAGTAAAAAGTCAAACATTGCTAAGCACTACAAAGGATAGGAAGTTATGGAGAGCTGTGATCTTTCATGTCTTGAAGGGACATGTCACATAGAAGAGAATGTATTGTAGATGCTTTACATAGATCTACACTAATTGCAGTGTGTAATAGTCTATGTTTTTTATTTGGACTTTTAACAAATTCTTTTGAAACTTACCCAAATTTTTAATTGATATATTAAGATTTCAGAATTACATCATATAAAAAGTTTTAAAATTGATGTTTCTCTTTTCTATCATTGCTCCTTACAGATTGGAAATGGCTGAATTACGCAACCAATATGAGATGTCACAGAGCCAATTACCTCAACCTTTGCTTGCTTCCCCCAGCCTTGACCCGAACCTCAATGCTGACATTCAAAATTTGGAACTCTATAACATTGATTTACAGGTTAGATATATGTTTATTCTTCTGTTTCAATTAATCACTTCTAAGAGTTTTAGAGATAATATATTATCTTAATTTATTTGTATTTTAAATGTTTTGTTTGCTGGAAATTAATATTTTTTTATATTGGTATCACCCCATGCAAGGCAGTAAAGCCACAAAGACACAAGGGGTTACAGGGTGTGGAAGAATTAGGAACTGAAGCATTAATAATGAGTGGGAAAAGGAAAGAGTAATCTGGAGGACAGTAGATAGATTGTCATTTAATTTCAATTTTTGCAGATTAAAGTTGGCTGGAAAGCATGCAGCCAGAAGAGAGTTCCACAATAGAGAAGTGCAAGAAAAGAAACTGTTAGCATAGAATTTGCTGTTACATCTAGCCAACTCAACTGTAAGTTGATGAGATCTCAATGACAGTCTAGTACTGTGTTTAAATTCATAAAGTCCATAACAAAGAGCTTATCCGAACAATTACCATAAAGTATTTACAGAAAAGGCACAGAGAGACAACCTTACAGTGGTGGGAAAATGAGTGAAGCTGAGCCACCAGATCTGGACCAATAATATTACTGATTCTTCCTTTGATTTTATCAAGGAGTTCAAGGTAAATAGCAGGGGCACCGAACCATATGTGAATTTGTTGAAAAATTTTATTAACATCCCTATGCAACAAACAGGAGTAGATGTGTGAGTTATGTAACATATAAGCGCATTCATTTTTGCACAAATGGCCTTGGAAAAGCCATGAATCCTTATCTCCTACCACAGCTAAAGTTTAAATAGCAAGCTAGACTGATCTCCATAGCCTTGGGTGGCAACCAGTCTAAGAAAAGAAAAACTTTGAATTCCCAACCCTAGAGAAGGCAATGAGAAACCAATTCACTAACTTTCCCAATAGAATCATAGCAACTCACAGATAACAAAGAAAAGGAAATTGTGGAAGATCATAATAACCTACATCTTGAACAAACTTGACATTGATGTAAAAGCAAAAACAGTTACATAGTATTGGTTAGCTCCCTTGAATGATTTAGTTGCAAAGAAAAAGAATTTATTTCAAATAAATTATTCAAGTTGGGATCAGGACAGGCTTAGGCCCACAACTGGTAACATGTAACCCAGTACATCTGTGGCATCTAAATCAGTTCCCCCACTAGCTTTACTGCTGGTGAGGTGGGTGGCATGTCACTCCCACAGGATAAAAAACAAGATCTGTCAAAGAGCAGATGAACTTCTTATAGAATCCAACAGCCAACATATATATATATATATATATATATATATATATATAGTTTTAAAGTATGCTATATTTATGGGTAAAAGTGCTCAATATCAGAGATAGAGCTTATGTAAATATAAAAATGTACCCTGAGATCAACACTAAGTCTGTTTCATGTTTGAATGCAATCTTCAAGAAGATGAAGATGGCCTGAAGATTGCATTCAAGCATGAAACACTGTCTTAAGTAGATGTTGATCTCAGTATCCACTTATATAGTGATTTTCTAAGCACAGCTTAGATGTAGCACAAGGCTGAAAGTATGGGGCATCCAGTGAGGATCGAACTCACTACTCAGTCATAATTGATCTAGCAAAACAAGCTTTCTAACCATTACACTACATCGAGGGTCCCAAGTATCCACTTATATATATGAGGCTAGGAAGGAGTCTCAATCCTTGAATGGTAAGCTTCTGAGATGGTGTTTCGATAAAAACACTTGGTGTACTTGGACTACCATGACTGTCTGAGTTGGGTGTGAGGAAGTGCATCTAGACTTGGAAATCCTTACCTCAAACTATTCAGTTTCAGTATGTTGACTGGTGTATGTGGAGAGGTAAACTAAGATCCTCTGTTAGGCAAGACCTACCTTGCTTTGAGTAAGATTAATCCTGCCACAACAACAAAAAAAAAAAACATGGCGATGATAATTTTATCTCATCAAAGATTTTAAGAAGAATGCTACATAGGAATGTTGAAAATAAATTCAATTAAAATATTTAAAAAGATCATACACCATGTATCACTATATTTTTTTGTAATTTTTTACTGTGATAAAGTAAATAGATAATGATATAAAATAAATGAGTGATTCCTGTCCTGATTTAAATGCCCAACCTGAAGGTAAACAGACAAGTGATAAATCCATTATGCCATCATTGTTCTGCTTGAGCTGTATAATAGCATTAACTTGGAAATATTTAGGCAGTGAAAACAGGTAATAAAAAATATTCTAGCAGGAGTTTGGTGTTGGCTATTACCCAGTCATTTGCCATACACCATTGGACCCATTTTCTTCTGCATTCATTATGGGTTTCTATTCCAAATTTGTTAACTATTTCACCATGTCCTTTTGTATGGCAGTGATTGCTGGACAATCTCCTCAAAGATGAAGAGACTTGAAGCAATAGAAATGTGGTTCTACAGAAAGATGCTGAAAATACCATGGGCTGGACAATAACGACAATGTTTTGGAGAAAATAGAAACTAATATTTAACCTCAGTTGAGATTTCTAGGGCATATGATGAGGAAAGAGAGCTTTGAAAATCTGATAAATAAGAGGGACAGAAGAAGACAATGCATGACATGCTTGATGAGCTTGAGTAAATGGTTGGCAAACAAGACTTGGGAAAGATAGCAAAAGGACAATGTTTATTGAAAGCGACAAGAATCAGGGAATTGTGAAAAACCATGATTGCCTATATGCTGAGGGGACACAGCACATAAAGAAGCAACATTTTGATCCTAGGCAGAGTGAACAAATACTACACTGGTCCTCCACAGATCTCCTGAGCCACATGGTTATGGGTAGTATCTATATTTATATATTTAAAAACTTACATGTGAAAAACCTTTAATAATAATATAAGTCCTGGGTATGACAAACTACATATGGCAACAAGGCCTCTAATCAGGAGATTACAGGTTTTGAGTAGCATGGAACCACCTCTAATTAAACCACCTCTAATTGCTTTCAGGTCCACCCTGACTCAGTGTGGCAGCATCTGTTTGGGTCCTAGCTATGAGCAAATACCAATAATATCTATTTACAGTAGTATTACCAACAATACGGGGTGCTATGGGTAAATTGTCGCCATTTTATATTTTTAATTTCACACATACTTATTGTTTGCTTTTTTTTTTTTTTTTTTGTCGACTGCATAGTATAGTAGGGTCAGTTGGGCACCATCTTGGGAAAAAGAGCACCATGATGCAATTCACTCTCCCAGAAATTTGGAAACGGCATGCAGTACTGCTTGGCATTTGCAGCAGAAGCCCCAATATGAATTTTTCAGAATGTTTGGGTGTCGATCTGAGGACAGTGCAGAGGATTCAGAAAGAGTTGTATGAGTCTAATGGGGATTATGAAGATACAGCAGCTTGGAAAACTCACTCTGATCATTCTGAGAAAATAACTCCTGAATTTGTTGGTGAGGGTCTCAGACTCAACACAGAAGCCTACATCTTGAGGAAGTAGTGCTGCCCTGGAAGACCCTATGTCTGCCAACAGGACTCTGCACCATGCCACACAAGCAGTAGAACCTAGTCATAGCTGTCAGACAATTTTTGCAACCAAATCACCCCTAGCTCCCCAGACTGCAACCTCCTTGATTATTATGTGGGGGCACAGTTGAGTAAGTGACCTATAAAACTCCTTGTAATACCAAAGATGAACTGAAGGCAAGGATTGTTGCAGCATTCACCAACTTAAACAAGAAGACCATCCAGAAGAGTTACAGGAGATTCTGAAGTCTTCTGGAGGCCATGGTTAAAGCCAATGCTGATTTTATTGAATAAATTTACTCTTTAGTATTTCAAGATATTTTTGTGTAATTTTGGTAAATATATCTGTTAAAATGAGATGTCAGTGTTATTTTCATTTTTGCATGATTTAGATGACAATTTATCCATCGCACACTGTCTATTTTATCTGTAGTTGAAAGCATACAATTGCATTCAAAATATTTAGATTTTGGTATTAAATAACCCATAGAGGTAAATATACTCCTAAACAAAATCAACCAACCAGGCAACCTCTTATAATAGTTAAAGACCTAACAAAATATGTTGTCATTGGTAACAGATTTCAATATAATTTTCTTTTGTTATTGCTTATATCAGAAGAGACATAACAAATACAAAAAAAGAATTCATCTATAAAAATTAGACAAATTAATATTTTTTTCTAAGTGATTTTTTTCTATTTCGTAGTTTAATATAAATTTTATAAGACTTTTACATTTTTTTCATGTAGATAAATTTCCAGGTTTTAATTTTTGTGTAGTTAGGTCAACAGGATTTGATTGTAAATTAGTAAATTTTAGAGAAATCTGTGACAAAGTGGAAAAAGATTTTGTATGTTATCAGTGACTAAAGTGATGTTTATATTGATGTGACTACACATACACAGAAGAGTGGACACTGAAATTAATTTTTTTTTTTTTTTTTTTTTTTTTAAATATGTGTTTTGGGTATATATTCTAATTTCATTAGTTCCGTTTTATTTATGTATTTATCACTTTTGTTATTGTGCACATGTGTAGTCACATTAATGCAACCATCACTATAGTCCAAGGAAGTCCTAAAAGACAAAAGATATCTCACATAAAACTTTTTCCACATTGTCATGGATTTCCCGAAAATTTTTCTTGATGTATAAAAATTTATAGATGGCTTTTTCATTTTGTCAATATGAAAAAGCATCAAATTAGTAAATAAAAAAAATTATTATTACATTTAACTGTTGATGATAATAGTGTATATTAGAAAGTATTAGATTATATTTATTTTTCAGTCTTAGGAATTTGTATTATATGATAAAAATAAGTTCTCTGTTCATTATGCTTTAGGTGTGTGATACAAATCTTCATATTGTGGAGACTGATTTGTTTTTTTATGACTTATCAATCCTTTGTGGGTTCTTTAAAGCCCCAAAATATTTTGGATTGTAGGAGGTTGCTTACAGTACCCAGTGTTCTCAACCTGTCCCCATTTAAGTAGTAACCAGGCTTGACACTGCTTAACTTTGGTGACTGAACAAAAATCAATGTTTTCAGTGCAAACAATTCTTCATAAAGTTCATGATGTAGGAGAATGGAACAATACAACTTTCTCACGTTTATGTATAGACCACTAATTTAAAATTAACAGCTGCAAAGCATATACAATGGCTGACCATTATGTGTGAGGTATTTCTGCCACACTCTGTACTTTAAACAAAATTAACAGTATAATTAAAGAGAAAATTATACTTTTTTTAGTATACTTATAAAGACTATTTTTCTATACTAAAATTATTATTAAGCCTCTGTTATTTGTTTATTCTTCTTTAGGCTCAGGTAACACAGCTGAATGGAGAACTAGCACAAACACGGATACGTGAACGGGAATTACAGCAGAAGGTGAGGATGAATTTATATTGCAATAAAAATTAATAACAATTTCTTTTCCAGGGGACACTGGTATAGGAAAGAAGTTAGAAATTAAGACCAGTTTTTTTTTTTTTTTTTTTTTTTAATGTTTAACTTTTTTTTTAATTTAATTTGTTTAATTTTTTTTTTTTTTTAATGTTTAATGTTTTACCATTATGTAGGAGGTGTTTCTAGGAGTATATTTCTGTTACACCTATATATATATATATATATATATATATATATATATATAATGAAAAGGCTTAAACACTAATATTAGTGTTTAAGCCTTTTTATTATATCCTTACTCTGTCCTGGACATTGAGTTCTACCTGGATTCTATTCTCTTGAAATTTTTTATTCAAAAAATATACATGTATGTGTATGCACCTATGTATATATATTTATATATTTTGCATATGTATGTGTATATTTACCACTATATATATATATATATATATATATATATATATATATATATATATATTCCTCAAGTAAAAGAAAACTTATCAGCATGTGGTATATACTTGGTCATGTGATTCTACATGTACTTAATTGCATAATTAACAAGATGTCTCCATTTTATCATGGTAGTGAAATTGAAACATTTCCTTTGATCACACTGTGATCCTTTTTATTGAGCCTACATACCTGAATATAGGAATCAGAATTTTTGCCATTTTATAACTGAAATATTTCTTTTTCAAGAAAGTAACTTTAAATTATATTCTTCTAAAATGAATAAATTCTGGATAAATTCCTGCTTCCAAAAATTAAAATATTTTCTTATGATGCATTTCCCTTAATTTGAACTTCTCAGTTTGCTGATTTCCTTGCTAATATTGTATTCATTTTGTGCTGACTTGAATTATTTTTGAGACTACATTTCTTCATATTCATCACTATAATTGCATCTTCACCTTCAAAAGCCCTCAGATAAGTTATCCCCCACAAGCTAAAAATATTAATTTATGTATTATGTAGTCGATTAAAAGGTAACAAAAAGATAAACTTTGCTAAACATCTGCTTGCAAACTAATCCCGATATTGTTTTCAATGTGTTGTGGATCATGATGTGTCTAGTGGTCAGTGATCATTTGTTACAGTTTCTTGTTTTTTCTGTAAATTGACATGAGGCAACTTGAAAGAAGAATGCAGCATTTAAAAAATGTTTATGTTGTATACCCTTTACTGGGTGGGGGGTGTTTTTGGTTGGTCTCATCTTGTCTGGCTGGTAACCGCTGGTTGTTTTAGTTCAATCCTCCTCTTCTCTTGGTCGGTGTCACAAAATGTTCTTTGAGTTCGGAGAGAAAAAGCATCAACAAAGAGAACTTTTAAATTAACTATTATTTTATTAACCACTTCGATGGGTACATCTTCTATCAAGTGGGGGTTACTACACCCCCTATTAGATAACCGCTTTCAAACACGAAATCTCACACATCCATTTGATTGATGTGTAACAACCAACTCTCGAAAGACCCTTCCCCACTGGGGGAAGGTGTTTGCACAAATGAAATCTGATATGTCTAGTTAGCTTGATGTCCAAACAGCAACTCTCAAAAAACCTTAACTGATTCCTATGTATGGCTCAGCCAGTCAAAATCGACATCCCTATTTTGTCTATCATCAGACCTTAAAGGTCAGCCTCAGAAGGTCTGAGCTAAAATACACTGCCACTAAAAAATAATAGTCTAAAATTAATATTTAACAGATGTACTAAAAAACAATTAGAATTATAACTATTATTTATAATCTCTTTTATTCAGTTCATGAGCTGCACATATTTACTTGGGTCATAAAAGTAAATCCAATAGGTCAACAGAGTAGAATTGGAAGCTGATCTTGAAAATAATTTCCAATCATCAGTTGATAACTGGGACAAGAAGAGTCTGTAATATTATTGGTCCTGATCTGGTATCTCAACTTTCCCACTGCTGTGGTGTGGCTTCCCTGTGTCTTTTCTATTAATATTTTCATGGCAATGATTCTAAGCTTTCTTCCTTGTTACTTGGTAATTTAAGCATAGTACTAGATTGGCAAGTAGGTCTCATCTTTTTACTGTAACCATAAGTTCTATTCTAATAGTTTCTTTTTGCACACTTCTTGCCTCTGAAACTCTCTTCCAGTTTCTTGTTTCACTGCCACGTACAATCTTCAAAAATTCAAATGCAACATTGCCATCTTCTGTCATCCCGAATCCTGTTGTTTTATCCTCACTAAAGTCTCCTCATCCTTTTTAACTCTCAGTAACCCCCTAATTCCTTAATGGCTTTATCACCTTGCTTGGGGGTGAATTATAAAAATTATAAACTTTAATGAATCTACAACGAATAAACATTGCAGAATAGTGAAATTTTATAAGTTATTTCCTTTAAGATTCTAGCATTTATTAATCTTATTGGACATTAGAAAGGCAACTGTATCCTCCTCACAGAGAGAGATCTTTACAGAATTATTTTGTTGAAATCATGTGACCTTTTACTTTATTCTGATTTGAGTCTAATGCCAGAAAAATTTTTTTGACAGATTTCTCTTCTTCTATGTGCCATGTCCCTTCAGGACATTGGTGATCATAACTCTCCACACTTTTCTGTCTCTTGTAGTTCTTAATAAATTTTGTCTTTTTATTATCTCTCTTAAACCTTGTTCTGCCATCTGTTAATGCTACTCTAATTATTCCTATGGAAAGCATTCAGAAGAAGTACATTCCTTAGTTCTTTCAGTTCTAACTTTCATGGCTAAGACCCACTATGCCATGTACATTGTAACAAACCAATCTCATTTGTAAGATGTAACTTCCACTTTAGTAGTTTCTTTCCCGGAATCACTGCTTTGTGGAAACAACTCTCAAGAGTATGATTTCCCGATCACTATAATCTTAACCTATTCAAGTCTATGATTAACCGTTATCTTCTCCACATATCTGCATAAACTGTGCCTCTTACTCTGTAACCATCTACCTCAAATGGCTTTCAGACCTTGTACAGGATGAACATCATTGTAAAAAGAAAAAAAAGCTATTGTATTTTTAAACACTGAAGTTTGTGCATTGCACTAGTAAATTCTTAAGCATGCAAGATTATTAAAATAGTATGTAATTCTCTAAGACTTTAAATAGTATCAAAAATATTTGAATATATAAAAATAAATAATATAAATATTAAATATTTTTTTATATATAATTTAAAGCAAATAACTTACTTGACCTTATTTTACCTAAACTCTGGAACAGATGTGAAGAAAAAAATTCATTGTTTACTCTTTTTTTTTTTTTTTTTTTCCAAATGACGTAATATGAAATTCATAGCCACTTAAGGTTTACGTATATTATAACTAAATGCTAGTAAAAATGGCATAGTAACTTTTTCACATTTTAAAGATTTTTTTTTTCCACTGAATAGTAGAAAAAAAATGTTTATCTTATTTTTCTCTCACCCCTCTTATGAAAAGATATTATTTTCATATGCAGTATTTGCAACTTGATACAAGAGTAACTGTACTAAATAACATGGAATTTTCAAGACTGCTCAATTTTTTAGGTTTACATTTCTTTTATTTTTTTTACTTATTGGGGTGGCAATGCTTCAGGGATGGATGAATTAAGGTTATAGAAAAGGTTTAAAAAAATCTTTTTGACCATAACTTTTTAAAAAATTGTCTTTGGGAAACAATTATTTTATCTGAAATGCTTAGGACTTGCTGAACCTCTCTGAACTGGTTAGATTCTGTGTTATTTTTAAATTGATAAAACAATCTGTTTTTTCATTTACCATAGGTTTTCTTTAGTATACACCAATTTGGTGTATAACACATTTAAACTTTTATTTTGCTGTTCTATCATTTTGTTGCAATTTCTTTTCTTTTTTAAACAAAAATAGATTGTGCCTTTGTGTCCCAGAAATTTCATCTGTCTCTTTCTGATTCTAAATGTCATTTAGAATTAGAAGGAAACAGTTGAAATTTCTGGGATATATAATGAGAAAAGAGAGCTTAGAGACTTTGACACTCACATGGGACATATTGAAAGCAAAAGGAACAGAGAGTAGCCTATCTAAGGAGCTTGTGTAAATGGAAGGCAGAACGGGAAGTGGTAAGGATAGTAAGGAGACAAACCTTACTTAGAACTATGAAGGATAGGAAGTTGTGGAGAGCCATGATTCACATGATGAATATGACCCATTAAAAAATTACCTAAAAAAATCTTAGAAATGCAATAAACTTAGGCTTATAAAATTAGAAGTTTAAAGACAAGGATTTTTTCTTATAGTTTACAAAGTAGAAAAGGCATGAACCTTGAAATTATTGTTCAGTTATTATAACTAGCAATACCCGTGAAAACTTCATGGTTATTTGAATTATCTGATGAAATTTGACAGTTGATTTCTACAACTATAAAATACCCATGGAAACAGTTGATTTCTACAACTGTAAAATACCCATGGAAATTCACTCATTGTATCATTAAATATTTGAGCTTAACAACTTTAATAAAATATTACAATAAAAATCATAAGTATGAATGGAAGTTATTAGTTTAAGAAGTTAAAAAATTAACATTTGAAATTCAGTTCACTGAAGCAGATGTTAAACATGAGTGTTATCGCCTCTATACCACTCAGTCTATTTTTTTTCTTTCTTTTTTTTTTTTTGGCTTGATTTTATAAAAAAATATTTTTTAATCTAGTATTTTTTTTAAATGTTGATATTTAAAACAAGGAAATTATCATTTAAATTTTATTAGATGTATATTTCATAGAAAAACTTAGAACTTGATATTTTTCATTTTTTTCTATATTCTAGCACTTTCACAGATTTGAAGTGAAAGATGAGATAATCTTGGACATTTTTTTAACCCACTCTAACCATAATATATCTTGGTAGCTCTGCTACTTCTATGAACCACTCCAGGAGGTGTACTGCTTGTCTCATGGTAATCCTAGATTCCTCTTTATGGGGTTTCTCAGTCTTACCGGATTTTCTTCACTTGAATCATCCTCACATTCCTCATTATCACTAGACACACTCATTCTCCTTTCCCTTCATTCTCCAATTCTTGGTGATAATCCAGATCCCTCTCCTCTACATCAGGCTCTTCCTTCATTTCAATATCTTCCAGATTTCTTCACAATCTAAACTGGTCTTCATGAGCTAACACACCCTGTCCATTTTTCTGTTAATACCACTGTATTATATCCTTTTTGAACTTTTTTTTAACGTAAATGATACTACCTTCTCCTATCTCTTTGCTTTTGATATCTCCTTGTGAGGGTTAAGTTTTCCAAGCTTTCCTTTCTCATTAAAGTAATGTGTTTCCTGATTACAAATAGGAGTGGAATTTTCATCAACTCTCTGTAAAACCACATTTCTGCTTCCTCTAGTTTTTTTCCTCATCCTTGGGGAAATTATTCAATGTTCACTGCTAAATAAGAGGATGGATATCACATTGTAATCCAGCACTCTTTTCTTTTGTTTCTAATGAAATTTTTCCATTTCTCAGCACCTTGCTTAGCTTTTAGAATGCTTCTTTCTGTAGTCCAATGAGTGTTCAGAACACAGTGTCACATTTTCCATCCTTTGTTAAAAAGCTTCCCAGATATTTGAACTTGTACACCTGCTTGATGTATATATCTCCAATTTGTAACTTGCATTTTGGACTTTTTCTCTTCTTTATGACTAGATTTTCTGTCTTACAGTTGATGGTTAGTCCTTTTTTCTTGCTTTCTTCTATCACCATGTCTAAGAGGTCCTGTAGTTTCCTTTCTGAGTTGGCCATCAACACAGTATCATCTGCGTATCTTATATTGTTAAGATTATATCTCCTAGTAGGTTCTCCAATTGCCTTTGGATAGTGTCGCTGTAGAGAATCAATAAATCTGGAGAGATGACACATCCTTGTCTCACACCTGTTTCTCTTTTTGTATAGCTATTCAATTTATTATTTATCCATATGCAGGTGATTTACTCCCAGTATATGTTCTGGATTATTCTAAGATATTTTCCAAATAGATCTACTTTTCCTAGCATTTCAAATATTTCCTTGTACCATACCTTGTCAAATGATTTTGCACAATCTATAAAACATAAGTGCACATCCTTCTACACTTGTATTGCTCTCTCTGATATCATTCTGATCATGAATATTGCAGTTCACATTCCGATGTCCTTGACAAAATAACACTGTTGTTTCCAGTCTAATTTTGCTTTGCTCTCTATTCATCAAAATTCACATCATTAGTTTAATTATATGGCTCATTAAACTGATTGTCCTATGGAGTTTGCATTCATTTGCACCTGGTTTCTTAGGTAATGTTATAAAGATGGATTTAGTAAGGTCTTCCAGTATATTGACACTGTTGTATACTTTGTTTATTACTTCTATGATCTTGTCAATGCCAAAGTCATCTAAGGCTGAGAGCATTTCTGTTACAATCTCATCGGGCCCCTGCTTCTTTGTTCTTGTTCATCTTCTCCAATGCTGATCTTACTTCATCTGTTACAATTTCTGGTCCTAAAAACAAGGAATAAACTACATCCTTGAGTATAGATATTTCTATGTAAATTTAAAAAATAAAAGTTGTATTATCCATTAAAATTTTAATGCTGTACATATATTTCTCTAAAATATTTAATTTTTCAGAATATTAAATAATAGAAATGAACCAGATGTTTAGCCATTGTGTGTTTCTTCCCCTAATTTTCATTTCAAAACTTATTTTCAAATTTTCAGGGAAAGGTGCTTTGTTGTAATATTAATGTTAACATGATAGATCTTGTGTATTTTCTATATTGATTTTTTTAATCAATTTCGGTGATGTTCAATTACATTGATTTCCAAAGAACAAATATTACCAACATATCAAATGCCTTTTGTAAATAATTGTTATCAACACTTGCCTACTTTGTTTCATCTATTGTGCTAACTGAGTATATTTGCAATGTTGCTGTTTCAAATAAGAGCTTTTTTTTTTTTTTTAAAGCTGAGTAAAAATTTATGAAAATGTGTTCTTGGGTATAATATGACCTCCACCATTTTGCTTTTAATTTTTGTTCAAAATTTCTTGTGTTATACACAAGAAAATATGGTACATTAATTCTTTAATGAATCAAAAATGATCTTTCTTCAAAGTAACTTTCTTTCTTTATTTTAACTTGTAAATGCTTCCTTCCAGCTGAAAGATATGGAGAACACAAATGTGGTGAAAGCTGATGGCCCATCAGTTCTAAATATGTCTCACCAATCCTATTCAGATAATACCCCTACCTCCCACCATGACAATGATTACAATGGTCCACTCCTGAGGGAGCCTACAGAATTAGAGGTAAGGATAATTTCTTAATTCATTTGTAAAGATGCTTCATTGAGCAGTTAAATTTGAAGACACAAATTACCCTAAAACCTCAAAGTCCTGTCTGTGACACCAGGAATGACATTATTATATTATCTTTGGCACTCAGAGCTGAAAAGAGAAAAAAAGAAGAGAAAAGAACAGGGACAGAGTATCAGGAGAAAAAAAATGATAACACAGAGAAATAACCGCAACATCTGACATGCACACACAAACTCACACATACACAGAGAAAAAAATTAATTTTAACTTAATATAAAAATAACGAAAATGAGAATCTACAGTCAGTTGTTGAAACCTCTTAATGAGTGGATGGAACAATTACAAAATGGTTCATTTATGAAACTCCAGATTTGAGGTACAAAATATAACATCAATAAGTGAAGTGACAAACTTTATTTGTATTAATCTCACTCACTCACTCACTCACTCACGCACACACAATTTCACCCCAAGCAGGGTGTTAATGACACAAAGGTTTAATGGGAATCAAAAAGAATGAGAAGACATTAGTGAGGAGAAAGAACAATAAAAGAACAGGATTCTGGAAAACAGATGATGATAATTGATACTGCATTTAAATTTTTGAAGATTATAGATGGCAGGAAGGCCTGATCAAAGCCCAATTGTAAGTGGCAGGTAAAATAAAATTTTCATTGAATACATATGGGGAAAAAGAGGGTACAATTAAAATTTTGGTGGAAAAATGTATTTCTTCATAATTACAGTGTACCTGTACTGTACATATTACTAGCAGTAGAGAGCAAATGTAAATACAGAATGTTATAATTTTTTTATTTATTTTTTTAATTTGGTTGATATTTTTAGATAGTTTACTACACAATTTACATATTAATACATAGTTCAAAAGCACAGTTATAGTGTAATGCATGTAATGCATAGCTGGATACTTGTATTCGAGGATACCTGTCTACTAGAGCGGCTAGCCACTCCCTATTGCAGACGCTTGCTTAAGTGCATTCAACACCTACAGAGTGGTTTATACTGCAACTATGCTGAGCAGACTTTAGTTACAGTTTTTAGTAAAGAGCTTGTTATCTAGCATGATCAACAATTAGAACAAGGCCAGCATGCTCAAGCCCTTAGCTATGATGTCTTGTGACTTTGTGCTAGCACAACAATTAAACCCAAGGGTTCTGTTGACCCAATTTCACTCACAAGGCTTAGGTCAACCCATGATATGGTTTTCAGGCACTTTCCAAAGGTGTCACACACTAGGATCATCCCCTTCCAGTTCGATAACATCAGGAGGTCTTCTTGCTGACAAATTGACCATGGTGAAATTCAAACCCAGGTCTCATGGTCAGAATGCTAACGTTCTAACAACTCAGCCATGTGCCCATATAATGCTCAAGCATTACATACATTCCACTATAATATGAACAATTGTTTGTATTAACTAGATCAGCATTTTTCAAACTTTTTTTTACTGTGACCCACAGCAAGAACAACATTTTGTATTGCGACCCATTATACATGTAATAAATCAAAGACAAACTCAGTTCACTAGGTTCATTTATTTAGCATCACTAATTTATATGTATATTTCTTTTGATTTGCACATATTGGAATTGCATGTATCTATTTGTATTATCTATTTGTATGAATATAAAATTATTACTTTTAGAAAAACATTAGAAGAAAATTCCATTACTCAGTTTGCAACAAGTATGAACAAGATACATAAACTCAATGAGAACAGACTACACACACACACACACACACACACACACACACATATATATATATATATATATATATATATATATATATTATAGTACAAACTTACCATGGTGAAAAACTAGCGATGATTTATGAGTGCTGTGTAACATTTAGAGTTTTTATATTCTGCACTTTGCTTTCACTTGCATGATTTTTTTTTCTTTCTTTCTTTTTTTGTCACAATCCATTTTATTTATCTTGGGACTTGAAAATCTTGCACTAGATAATTGTGCGAATCTGCCAATAATTGCTTCTGCATCTAATTCATTTGATAGTTCCTTTTTAGTGGATAACAATTTCTCCTCAGTCTGAATTTCTTAACCTTGACTTTGAAAATGTTCTCTCACATTGGATTTGAGTAACTGATATTGGGAAGATGACTTTACAAACTTATTTCTTTTTATTACTAAAACAGTTGTCTGTGTTTGATTCTTTATTGAAATTTTATTTGATATATGGGGTCTGCTTGATATTAGGAGCCCACTTGTTATCAGACAAACTGACACCCTGTCCAGTCTGTCACTGGTAGGAAGAGAAAAATTACCTCATTGATATTAGAAGCAATGTAAAAAAGTTCTTGCATCAATGTTTAAAAAAATCTAACTGTAAGTAAAGAAATGCAAGCTAATTCATATATTTAAATATATTAATGATGTACTTGTAAAATTAGACATTGGTATGTATAACAAAATTAAGTATTACCAGATTGTTACTTCAGCAAACATAAAATGTGTGATTTCAATCCAGTTTTGTTACTTGAAAATGTTTATTTTAAACAGAAAAAACTTAAAGCCTTTTTTTTTTTTTTTTTTTACTTAGAAAACTTAAACATTATTTTTAGTGGATACTCATATTTGAGTACTTTGCAGCTCAGTTTGTTAGAGCATTTCAGATTTAGTGATAGCTCCCTCTCCCCAGGCGGACACAGACTTCTTTAATAAAATTTTGCAAATATTCAGGCTATTAAACGAGAATAAATATACTGTTTAATAAATAAACTGAACATCTACTAAAAGTAATGTTTAAAGTGATAAAATCTGTCAGATTAATGAATAAAAATCAATTACTTCTTTAGAAAATTGCTTAGAATGCTTAGTAAAATAATTCCCTTGTTATTCAAATAAGCACTCTTGTATAAATTATTTAAATTTACTGAATTCTGCTGTAAATGGATTTTAACTGTTGTAATTACTGGTAAGCGAAATGTTAACTGAATAAAAGATAAAGAATAATTTAACTTGTGTGTATTATATATTCATCTCATCTTAAAATACCAGGCTTATGGCTATATGCTGAAACACCAGTTTCTGTACAATCACTAAAGTTAAGCAACATCAAGCCTGGTCTGTATCTAGATGGGTGACTGGGAATATCAGGTTCTGTAAGCGAGGATGTGTGAGTGGTGTAATGAATATTGGCTCAGAATTCTTAATCAGAGAACTAAGTTCCAATTACCATTGAGTTTGTTATATTCACTTATATGCAAATACTCTTGGGAAAGGTATGAAATTACCTCTTTTCCCTCCAGCTATGGGTTAATTAGTACAAATTATATCACTAAATCATTATCTCCAAAAAAATTCTTACAATCTAAAAATATTTTCTTGTTTTAAATGACCCGCAAAGGGTTAATAAGCTGTAGAAAATGAATGAATCAATAATTAAAATGCCATCTCCCTTCTGGAGATAAGTGATCATGGCTTTCCACAGGTGCTTTTCCGTTATTATCTGTGAATTGCCATGTGTTCTTGGCAAAGATAGTGGAGAGGTTTTCTCTTACCTGCTCTTTGGTTTGGAATTCAAATTTTCATTCTTTTAGAATTGGTTGTCACTCAAGGATAGTCTAGTTTACCCTGCTATTTAACTCATAGCTAGGAGGAGAGAATATGGATTTATGCCTTTCCCAAGGGTATTTATATAAAAGTGAACACAACATTGGCTGGAATTTGAGCTATGTTCACTTATCCTACTTTCTGCACCAGTGACTCCCAAACACACATTTAATATTTACATATACACTGTTATTTTACATTTGTGCAAGGAAATTTTAATTATGGGAGAATATACTGCTTTTTTGCTTGTTTGTAAAAAGAAATCCAAATGTAAAATATCGGATCATTGCAAAAGTTTGTACCTGATTTTCATTGCTAATATAAAATGACCACAACTTAACACTGGCTTTTGTTTTGGTGCAGATTTCTGGTGTGTTCTAGATTTAAACTTTTCATTGATCACTTGCAAATCAGACTTTGTTGAATGTTGACATTTTGTCCATAAATGAATGCCTTAAAGATGGAAGAATAAAAGGATATTATACTCTATGAATTTCAAAAAGGAGTAAATGTTGGAACTGTAAAAAAAAAATATTCAGAAGTTTTATTTGGATCATGCTCCAGCTCTTTGAATGCTCAAAATGTGATTTGGCAGATTTTGTCAGGGCGATTTTAAATTAAACAATCGATCATGCTCTTCTTATATCAATAAAGATGCTCTGCTTGTCATCATGTAGAATAAATGGAAAATTTTACTAAGAGTTTGAAAATTGATATGTCATCCGCCTTTCACTATTTGAAGAAACCTGGGTTCAATGAAAATGGCCAATTTTAGCAAGTCAAAATGGTATCATTTTCCACGACAACAATGCAAGACTGCATGTTGCAAAACAGACTTTGCAGAAACAGAGTTGAAATAGGAAGCCTTCTAGCACCTACTATATTTCTCTAACTTGGCTCCTTTGAATTTTCATTTGTTCCGGTTTCCACAAAACAATTTAAATGAAAAAAATTTGACACTCTATAGTCAGTCGAAAACTACTTTACAACCTCTTTCCAGCAAAAAACACAAAGTTTCTATGAAAATGGTATCAACAAGCTTGTAGAACAATGGGAGACAGTTGTTAGAAACAATGGAGACTATGTACTTAACTAATAAATGTTTTTTGGGACTATGTAAAATTTTGTTTTTAAGTTAGGCACAAACTTTCGCCATGATCTAATGTTGTTTGAATTTCTTAAATGAATCACTGTCATTTTATTAGTTTTTCTTCCAAATTGTTTCCTCTTTTTCTTACTGCTTAGTAAGCATCATGGATTAGTTAAATGAAAAAAAAAGAAAGATTTGAACTTGTATCCTTCATCTTTAGTAGCTTGTAAGACTGATATTGTCTTACCAATTAGATTACAAAATCTAACCAACAGCTGTCTTTTAAATTTATGCATAGCTAATTATTTCTTCCTTTGGTTTTTATTCCACTTCATATTGTCTCTAACTACAAGTAGCAGACATAATAGGCTTAAGTTATCAAAATATCTTGGATAAAGTAGGATAGTAATTTTTCTTTGCTCTTATTTTTTCATCCGTAAACTATTGTTTTATGCTGTTTTTTCTTTAATTTTATTTTCTTTCTTTTTTTTAGTATTTGAAAAATATTCTCTATGAATATATGATGGGTCGGGAAACAAAGGTAAGTCATTGGAACACTTGATATTATATGAAAAAAATTTTATGTCTGAATTATTCTATTGAAGAATAACTGGAGATTTTGACATCTGAAAGAATCAGTGCATATGCCAGGACAGTGATTTCCAAATGGTGTGGCATGCCTCATAGGTGTGTTGGAAGAGGTTAGCAGGTGAGGCAGAATGATTGAAAGACAATCAAAGATTTAGAAACAGTTTCAAAAAATTCATATACCAAAAATAAATATGATTTCAAAACTTAAAATACTGGAACAAAAGATTAGTGAAGAAAAGATTTAATCACATGGGGGACATAGATTAATAATGCAATAATAACAAGTACCATAATTCAGTGCGGCAATGCATACAACTCAATGCTATGCCTTGCAACCCACTTTGCGACAGCTGTTCCTATGCACAGATGTTTTACTCATAACAAATGGACGAGTCTATGTTCAACGCTTAGTGCAGAGAAAGTTGGTCATCTCTCTACCCTATACTTTAGAGTTGAACTGTGTATTCCACATTGTTATTTTGTGTGTGAGGATCCATTTCTTGAAGCTGTAGAAATTTCTTCATGTGGTGGTTTCTTCCCTTGATATCTTATATGAAGGCATGCTAAAAATTATCAACTGACTAAAAATATCCTAGAGGTATGAAAGTTACATGTTATTCTACATATTGAACCTGAAGTACAATACATTTCTTAAAATAGGTTCTGTGAGTGTCAAATTTTCCAAGCCCTCTTTCCTCATGTGCCTTAGAAATTTCAACTGTCTCTGATGTTACATATAATTGTCCCCTTTGTTTACATTTTCTCTAAAACTTTGTCTTGTCTATTCTATCCAATCCCCAAAACCAAGGAGTGCCACAAGGGAGTATATTGTTAGTCACTGTTTGGTATAAAAATAAATAAAATTTCAAGAATTCACTCAAGGTATAAATGGATTTTTGTACATAGATGATTTTACTGTAATTTACCTATGTAAAAATATCCATACCATAGAAAGGAAATTGCAGCAATGCACAAATAAAATAGACAGATGGGCAATGAATAATGGTTTTAGATTTTCTAAAACTAAAATAAAATGCATGCATTTTTTAATAAATATAAACTGCATAATATTCCAAAATTCCAACTCCAAAGGACAGAAATCCCAATGGTAGACGAATACAAGTTCTTGGGAATAATTCTCAACAAGAAACTAATGTTCATACCACACCTAAAATATCTGAGAACAAAATGCAATAAAACATTTCAACTCTTGAGAGTGGTGGCCCATAAAAATTTGGAAGCAGACTGGCAAATGCTACTCAAATTATACAGAACATTAATTTGATCCAAGTTGGACTATGGAAACTTTATATACCAATTTGCAAGGAAATCTTATCTCAAAAGACTTAACCCAACATTCCATGAAGGTTTAAGATTGATGCTTGGACCATTTAGAACATCTCCTGTAGAAAGTTTATATGTAGAAGCAAACAAAAATCTACCAAAACATAGACAGAACATACTAGCCATACAATACTATATAAAACTAAAAACAAGCCCCTCTAATTCTGCAAACAATATCACATTTGATCCAAAATACAGAAACCTATTCCAACATAAAGAGAAATCCATAAAAACCTTTGGATTCCAGATGAAATTAAAGTTACAGAAATGACACTATTTGAAATCCATATTATAATCATACCAAATATACCATCTTGGACCATAAGAATACCTGAACTAAACCCAAAACTCTGCAAACATCATAAAACAAATATGCATCCACTTATATTGTAAGAAGAATTAGAAAAAATAAAATTCATTTATTCCAGACACTTATACATCTTCACAGATGGATCAAAATACAAAAATGAAATGGGATGTGCAGTAGTATATAATAAGTAAATAAAAAAGAAACATCTGTCAAAAGAAACTTCAATTTTCAGTGCAGAGATTTATGCAATAGACATAGCACTTGATTTTATCTAAAAAAAAAAAAAAAGAAGATATGTAATATTCTCTGATTCCCTATCAGTTATAACAGCAATAATAAAAAAAAATCTTGACAACCCACTGCTGGTGAAATTGCTATGCAGGCAGGATTCAATATCCAACAATAAAGAAATAGTTTTATGCTGGATCCCAAGCCACATGGGAATTAAAAGATTGATCAAGCAGATTCAACTTCAAAGTTTGCCCAAAATGAAACTCCTGGTAATAATTTCAAGATCCCTTATACAAATCTGGAAAGTAAAATAAACTGTTTCATTCAAAAGAAATGTTAGAAGCTCTAGACAACAATGCTTCTCACAATTAAATCAATCCTAGTTGAATAGAAACAAATATCTAAAGAAAGAAGAAAAGATGAACTAACACTATACATAGGACACACATACCTAGCACAGGGCTCCATCCCTGTGCTGGTGTATCATGGCTCTGACTAGCTATGACAAACTAAGACCAGCTATGACTAGCTTAAACCAGCTCTGACCAACACTCGGGTCCCCACGTTAAAAACTGACCTTGTGTCACAACCTGACTCAGTGAGGGGTCAAGTAAATATCCATACCTCACCCATTCATACTTGCTAAAGAATGAAGATCAACCAACATGTACAACATGCCAAGCTACACTCACCATGAAACACATTTTAGCTGAATGTACTCACTTACCCACTATAGGACATAAATACTAGATGAGAAAACTATTTGAAAATACTGCAACCAATATAATGTCCTACCTTATAAAAATACGTTTATATCGAAACATATAACACCTACAATAGATAATCTACAAACTATATATCTAAGATACATTTACACTGAAAGTGTAAAATTATGTACAAAATACCTATAGTTGAAGAAATAAAATTGCATTCAAAATATTTAAATTTTGGCATTAAATAATCCATAAAGGTGTTGATATAACACTAAACAAAAACAACCAAACCAAAACTTTGTCATTGCTCACATGTTCCGTCCATGTTATTCTCAGCATCCTTTTGTAGAACCACTATTTCTGTTGCCTCAAGCCTCTTCTCCATCTGTGATGAGATTGTCCAGAATTCACTGCCATAAATTCTTCTATATACCATGTCTCTTCAGGATGTTGGTAATCATGGCTCTCCACATTTTCCTGTCCTTTGTAGCTCTTAATATATATTTCTTTTTGCTGTATCTCCTGATCTCCATTTTGCCAACCATTAAGTCGGTTATGTGCTTCTTTCATCTGTCTCTCTTACCTTCAGTATGTCCTGTGAGTGTTAGTTTCCAAACTTTCTTTCCTTATCATGTGCCCTAGAGATTTCAACTGTTTCTTTATGATGGTGTGTATAAGTGTTCTTTTTGTTTACATTTTTCTCTAAAAATTTGGTGTTGCTTACATGTTTAATTAATCATATTCTCAGCATCCTCCTGTAGAATCACATTTCTGTTGCTTCAAGTCTCTTCATCTTTGAGAATATTATCCAGCTTTCATTGCCAAGTACCAGTTTTATTTACCTACAGTAACAATTAGTATCTTCAAGAGGAAGATAAGAGTAAAATTAACCATTATCTGTAAATGATTATAAAAATAAGACTGGAGATAAGTTAGATAACTAGAATTCAAAAGAAGAATGAGAATTATTTTATATATTTTTATCAGTGTAATCATTGTTTTTGTTTCATTTATTTTGACTAAGATCCAGAACTTAATTGATTCATCTAGTAATATGTTGCACCTTAACATCAAAAATTTATATCTACAGTTTCTTTTCTCATCTCCATAAATTTTTGTTTATATCATCTGTTTTTTTTTAATATTTTTTGCAGACCCTAGCCAAAGTGATAGCAACAGTTGTACAATTCACAGAAGATCAGACGAGTAAGATTTTAGCACAGGAAGATTTGAGATCCACCGTGAGTACCTCTCTAATTTTTATGTTATGAATATGACATATGTTGTTGTTAATATGGATAGTAAGATATTTTAGATGTAAGTATGCATGAAAAAATTCTCAGCACCATACTTTTTTAAATCAAAACACTAGCAACTGATTTTTTAAAATATTTATTTATTAAGAATTCTGGTAAGTTTTATACACAATACATTACATTCTAATTTTTATATATAACTACAGGCATCCCTTGATTAATGTGTTTTCAATTAGTGCGCTAAAATTTTTATATACCAAAATTCAATTAGTGAAAACATAATACTTAATTAGTATGGTAAAAATTCTTCAGTTTAACCATAGTAATTGAAAATTGATTTTTTATAGTTACCGATGTACACATTAGCTGCACTAATTGAGGGATTCCTGTATATTAATATATTATAATGAATGTAAGAGAAGTTAGATATATCCTATATCAATTTAATAATTTGGAAAAGGATAAATAGTCTACTTTTGACTACTTGTTGCAGAATATATAGAAATATAAATACTTTGTATAAGAGAAGCATGGATATTGATATTTGAATAGTTAATAACAGGATAAGTTGTAATGAGAAGGGAAATAGGTCAACCAGCATAAATATCAAGACCTACATTTCTCCTCAGTTATTTCTTGCTTATGTGTCTTGTGATTACAGTATATTGGGTAGATGGAACTATTTCAAAGCTGTTGATGGTTGTGCTAGCATGAAATCACAAGTCATCATGACTGAGGGTTTGAGCATGCTGGCCTTGTTCAGACTGTTGGTCACACCACAGATAATGCATTCTCTATCTCTCTCTCAGAAACTGTAACTAAGGTCCACTCATCATAGTTGCAGTATAAACTGCAGGTGTGCTCTGTTGAGCAAACATACATGTGCCTGAGAAGGTGTCTGTAACAGGGATTGACTAGCAGCCCTAGTAGATAGACATATTCGGATATGACCAGTCAGCCATTATATGACAACCATAAAATGATATTGTATGTACATTTATACCACTTTCATATTTACATACCAAAAAGACTACAGATTCCTTTAAAAAAATCTCTAACTAAACCCTTTTCTGATTAGGATGCTAACTGCATCCTAGGCAGATGTCAAAAACAAAAATGGAGAGCCACCTTTTGGCCCTTAGTGGTGACCTGAGTTGCCTGAGGACATGATCTTGGTGGTTCAGTGTTTCATGATACCAGAATGGACTGTAGCACTCCACTTTGGCTCCCACTTGGGCTAGGCAGTCACTTGGAGAGGCCAGGTCTGATTAAGCAGCTGGTTATGCCAAACCTTCACACTTATGCTCTTATGCACACATCTGTTTTAACCTACTTTGCCATTTCCAATCCAAATAACATTGGGATTGTCAAGAGACTATGGCATTCTTTACAAAGGCCATATCATAATGTATCTCTTACTCAGAATTGAAGGCCAATCTCAAATTTTGTAGTCCAACAGAGGGTGAAGATTTTTAGTTTCAGTTTGAATTTGTTGTAGTCAGCTGCTGTAGTTGTTAAAGAAATTTTAAAGTAAAAAGTAGAAATTAAGAGCATAATTTGGCTCAAAAAATCAATTTTCTTTATCTTGGTATATTTTTTCTTTACTAAGTTTTTATTACAATTAATATATAATTTGATGGAGCTTTGGATCTGTTATGTTATATGTACTTTAATCTTTGAATTAATTATTCACCTTAAAACAATTTTAATGAAACAACATCCATATAAGAACTATGAATTCTGACATTTTGTCATAAACTTTGATTATAGAATTATAGAAAAAATGACTCTTAAAATGTATTGTTTAGCAGCAGGATTAGGGTTAACATTTTGTACACCTCATTTATAATATCTAAAAGTATTGGATTAAATTTATTGAATTTAATTATGACATACTTTACATAGCAATGTTCTTAATAATTTTTCATCAATTTTGTATAAAATATAACATGCTCTTATTTTATGTTTTTTAAACTATGAACTAAACTAAAATTCAACATACTTTTTGAAAAAGAAAATACCTTTTAAAAACTACTCACAAAAAATTAAATTTCATCATCAATATATTTGTTGTTCTGAATACCAATATGATAGAGGAAAAAAGTTTATGTAACAAATAATAGCATTTTTTGCTAATTTTTTCAGTGTAAAAACAATTGAAGAAAAAAGTCTTTGGAAGAGAAGTCTGTTAACAATTAAACATAACAAAACACCAATAAAATTAACTTTCTTGTGAGAGACTTTGTAACAGTTGTAATAAAATTAGAAAAAATTGGATTAATAAATTATTTTTTTTAAATCAAGTAAAATTAAAATGTTAAATTTCAGAAGTGTGATAAAAATTCAACATATTTTTTCATCTATTAGAAACAAATACAGATTATGCAATTAATAAATAAAGTTGGTCATTAGTGGATTTGCTTTTATGACTAAAAATTTTATAGAGAAGAATATTAAATTAACTTTATGTGAAAAATGTTAAATTAACTTTCAAGTAACAAGATCAGGTCTCCTAAATTACATTTTTTTAGTCAATTTTGTACAAAAAAAGTTTATTTTTTGCAATGAAAACATAAAATTATGTAGCAAGTCTAAATGAAATAAAATAAGTAAATCTTATGCTTACTTCATTTAAATAAGTTAAAGTTATTCTAAATGTAAAAAGCAAAAATTTCTTAAGCCAACTACAGCAGCAAACTACCACAAACTCAAACCAAAACTAATGATCTTTACTCTCAGTGGAACAACGAGACTTCAGATAGTCTCCCACTTCTAACTAGGAGATGCTCTATTACATGGTCTTTAGTAAAGAATGCCATATATGACAGCTATTTTTGTATATGTTTTGAAAAGAACAGATAATTGCCATTTACTGGAAATAAATGACTATGAACATGTTGATGTTGATTTCCCATGAGCATCACCATTTTGATTTCAGTTGGATAATCTGCGGACTAACTAAAGAGTAACCCTAATAAATAATAAAAAAAAAAATACATCACAAATCATGTGTTATTGTATGCTACTATATTTCTACATTTGTTTGGAAATAGCACTAAGCACTAGTTGGTTTATAACATGAGCATTAAGGGACTGACATTTCACAATGTCTTGAAAACATCTACATCGACAGCAGGCAATGTAAGTTTCATAAAGATGTATAAGTACATCCATAGTAGTGGAAGTGTTAATAAAATAAAAAAGAAAAGAAATATACCTTTATAATAAACCATTCAAGTGACTACATTTTAACATTGACTTGGATAGTGAAAAGTGTTCACCTGAATTCATAAGATTTCTAGTGCTATTCCACTTCTCAAGACCATCACTATAGATAATGGAAAAAAACTGTATCCTTGAGCTGACCCCAATAGTGTTAAAAAACAAAAAACAAAACTGGAAACTGGGGATCTTCTAGGAAAAGTGAAGGGTGGGGGAGAAGCAAGCCCCAAACTATCTTTTGCATGTTGGATGAGATAAAACTAGTATCAAAAGTCAAAGGATTATAAACATTAGAAGAATAAATGTATAAAAGTAAGGCTATTTCAAACAACTGCTGCTAAATCTCATGCCATCAAGGTGTTGACCCTGCAAGAGCCACCTTGTCCCTCCAGCTCCCATGGTCTACAAACTTATTTCTTTACCAACTCAAGAGTTTTGTATAATACTGCTCATCAGGATCAAAGGGTCTGATGAATCTACTGAATTATTTTCAGATATCATATTTATACACTACAAAAAGACTTCAAATTTGAAATACATAGTATGCTAGTGTCCATTAAGAATATGATATTTAAATACTCAGAAGCAGTTAAAATGGAAAAAGAAACAGGAATATATACTTTTAATGGTGATAAAGTAAATACTATGGAAAATGCTGTGCAAAGTGTTCCACAAAATTATTCTGTCCTCAGAAGCCTTTCAAAATCTATTTGGCCAAGAAGTGTCCTATAAATTCTGAATGATGCATTAATATATAAAGTCATTTGTAGAATTAGGTAGACACTCCTCATAGATGGAATATTCTTAAAAATTTCTTAGATGAAGTATTTTCAATTATTATTAATTTTTCACTGGCATTTTCATCTGATTTCTGTTGCTTTTCATCAAAACTCATAGGTTACTATTCTACAACTGTTATATAAGCAGCAGAGATTGGAAATAAACACTAAACCCCTAAGGTTTGAACTTGTATCATTTCTATTTGGAAGCCTGACTTATGACAATGTTTTATTAAATCAAGAAGATTTGAACAATATTTAAAAAAGCCGTGTATCTTTTATTCTCCAGCCACTACTACATCTTCAAAGATTAAATGTAAATATTTTACATTATTACATACAGACTATTGTCCTCATTTTTGTTGTTATTATCACAACATTTTGGCTATTGTGCCATCTGGCTTTCATGAGGTGCTTGTCGATCAAAGTGACTGTCAGGGAATTTCAAACTGAACTTTTATTTAATCTATGAGGATAGATTTTTCTCATTCAGCTGGCATATCTTGTCTAGTTCTTATTTAGTACTGTTCAGTTACTACTCACAATATTCCCAGTGAATCCAAGTATGCACTGCCTGGTCCAGGTATTGAACTCATAATTACTATGTCACTAAATTCACAAACTGCTACTTTAATCCATTTGGTTATTGTCCCATAAAACAAAATGTTTCAGTTTGAAATTCTCTGAATGCTACACAGAGCGACAAGCAACTAACAAAGACTGGAGGGCACAATGGCTTAAAGCATTGGGCTAACAACAACAAAGATGAGTTTTCATCAGGAATTATCATTATTTACATACAGACTATTATTTGCATGTGTCAGAAGGCAATCAGGTGATAATAACAACAAAGTTAAAGACAGTAGTCTGCATGTAAATAATGAGAACTTCTCATCCCAGAAATTCAAACAGAAAACAATATAGCTATATCATTTTTGTTTACTGGTTAAGCCTTCATGGCAAAGCAGAAAGCAGGCTCTCAAGGATATGGAATACCAATTCAAATCTTACCAGAAGCTTATTCTTTATTTCCAATACCATTTATCATAGAATCTGGAATTTGGAAGCTGTAAAGAAAAGCAAAAAAAAAAAAAAAACTGAAAGGAATACTAGTAAAAAATGAATAATAAATTCCCTTAAATTGTTCAATTGCTTTTTTTTTTTTTTGTTTTGTTTTTTTTTTGTTTTTTTTTCCTCCTCCACTTGTAGGTTCAGGGAGTACCTCAAGCCTGACCTACAGCAAACCTCTCCTTGTATCAGCTTTTTCAGGTGAAAACGAATGTTCTGTGTGCATTGTTGTATGCTTTTATTTCTTATGGGGAAAGGATTAAGGTTTTGGATTTCTTTGTGTGTATTCTATTTCTTCTCGGTTCTGAAGTGATTTAATGTTTTGCCTTGAAAACTTCTTGCAATTCATTTTTTGGTTTCTATTTCTTGGTGATTGTTTCTTTCACTTTTTTGATTTTCTTGTTTATGTTTATAAAGGCATCAGTTTCCAATGGTTTACAAATAAAAAAAAAAACAATTAAAAATATTGGCAAAGGTTAACAAATGTACCCCCCCACATACACACACCAAAAAAAATGTATTAAAAGGACAGTTTTTCTCTTGCCAGTGCTATTATTTTATACTCCTTTTGGCAATTGTTTTAAAAAGCTATTTTTAGAATTTTAGTAAAAATCCATAGATGAAATTCTTGAGCATTAACAACAAAAATATTAAATACTATTTATTAAATTGTTTATTTACAAGAATATAAAAATATGTGAACTGACCACAATGCAATATTTATCATTTACCATATTATAAAAATTAACTTTGAAAACAAATTTTTTTATTCATAAAATTTTAAAAATGTTTGCAAAGAAATTTAAATAAAGAAATAACAATTAACTGAAATTACAAATTTTGGAAAAATGAATTTCCAGGGGTTTCTTTCATTTGTTCTCATCCTCATAAATTCACTAAAATAGGTTAGGAGTTGAAACATTGTCTAAATTCTTGACTTTTTGACTTGTATCAGTTTTCACCCTGGCCAGGTTGAACCGGCTTCCTCCCGAGCAAGTACAGCATCACGGCCCATCGCTGCCCACGCTCACTGATCCTATAGCCAGATCACATGAAACGCCGAGCTAATCGCGATTTCATTGTTGAAGACCAACTACTTGTGAACCTGATAGTACTGCTAGGTCATCCTTGATTGTGCTAGCCCATGTCCTCAGCTGCCCACCGACACATTTTCGCCAGCCAGGAAGAGAATGAGGGAGAAGTACATCGCAGATGAGCTCTTCCTCCAGGCATCGAGCTGCGTGCCCGAACCATTGGAGACTATGCTGGAGCAGGACGGGTGGAAGAGGATGGAGACGCAGACACACGATTGATCCGGTGGCACCGTAGAATGCAGCGAAGGCAATCATTGTCGAACACTTCAAGCCGTCATAGGTCAATCGCTCTAAGTGGCCACGTTTCGCAGCCATAGAGAAGGATAGTCCAAACAATAACCTGATAGATGTGCCGCTTCGTAGCCATGGAAATCTCCCATCGCCCCCATAGTGACTGCTTGAGACACACGAATACGGACCTTGTAGCTCCTATATGGCGTTCAACCTCAGCAGCAGCCTGCCCTGATGGTATAATGGTTGAACTGAGATAGACGAAAGACTGCACGTCCTCCAGACTGACCCCGTCCAGTGTCAATGGCTGCCAGCTGACTGGATCAACCAGGGACGGCATAACTTTGGTCTTTGAGGCATTGATGATCATACCCACATCCTGTGCTGCAGCTTGCACACGGTTGAGCGCAGCTTACACATTCTCACAGTTCAATCCGACCAAGACAATGTTGTCCGCATATGCCAGATCAGACACCCTGACATTCTGACCAACCACCAATTGTCTAAATTCAGTTTTATGTTTGGATTTTATTAAAATTCTAAAAATAGCTTTTTAAAACAAAAATTTCCAAGGAAGTACACAGTAATACTGGTGTCAAGAGAAAAAAAAAAGTCCTTTTGACATAAGTTTGTTTGTTTTTTTTTCTGGATATAATTGTTAAACTTTGCCAAATAAATGATCCAATGTGAAACTTTATTTTATTTAAGTTTTCATCAGTTTTTAAATAGATATCATTTTTGAATTTGTAGATTTTGCAATTTTACAGTGATACTCTTCTCTTTGTTATTTAGACCCAAACCTCATATTGGCCATTGCATTTTCATATTATTTTCATGTATGATTAATTTTAAAAGCAACTCGAGGGGAGACCTTTCTCTCTGTCTTTACTCTCTAAATGAAAAGAAAGAAAGACTCCGAGTAATTTCGGAAAAATTGTTTTAGAATATAATGATTTCTTTCTGGTTTCTAAAAGGATTTAATGCCACACAAAAAGATATTTTCATTAGGCTTATTACTATTATTTCTATACTAGTTTTTATTCATATTATAGTAATAATGAAGCTTATATCAAGCTGATCCATTGTGATACAAAGCTGCAACAGTATGTATAAAGTTAGTAATAAAATAATAGTAATAATGAAGAGTGTATCAATTTACAGTATTGTGACAAAATTATAGTATTTGTAACTTAGGTCTTGATTTATCAAGTAAAATAAAACAACCTTTTTTCTTTTGTTTTTTCAACATTAACTTTTTTGAACAATATACTTGCCATTTTGCTATATCATCTTTTGCAATTTACAGGTGACTTTATAATTCTACCTCTAAGAAAGTTTTCTTTCTCAGCAAAAGAACTGCTATGATGATTTTTTCACTCTTTCTGGAAACTGAAATATTTTTCATTAACATTTAGCACTTTGTATCATTTATAAATATTACTTCCTCTTTTACTGTATATGGAATCCCCTCAAAAGATAGTCTTTTATATATTAGTTTTATATATTTGAAATTGCAGTAGCCTGACTCTCAATTTCAGTCAAAATTGTTTTAGGTGTTGCTATAGAAGGATATGACTACACAACCAAGAAATTCAAATTCAGTTTGCATTAGCAGGACTAATATTCTGCTTGGTGAAAATAATCACCTACAGAGTGTTAAAGGTTGAGGGAATTTTGTAAAGACCAGAATAAATGGTAATTGAAAGATACTCACCATATTCACCTGGTATTGTAAGTAAAAACTTCCCACCCAATTATAACAATTTTTGTCTGGTCACTAAATAAACATACTGTCTGACATTATTCTAATATTATATTGTTTCCTTTTTCTTAACTAATTCTGAACACTTTTCAACAACTGCTACTTTCAGTTAGTTTAATTGGGGGCAATACTTGTTTGAATCATTTGCTTCTCAAAGAGCTCATAGTAAAGGAATCTCTTCCAGTCCTACCATACACACAGCATCACCTTTTTTTGGTACAGTAAATGTGAGCCATTTTGCTTGCCTCATCATCTTTTACTTAACATGTTCTTGTAAACCATCCACTTTTCATTGCTTGTTACAATTTATTAAAAAATGAAACATTTACATTTTTTTAAACTCATATGGAAGTCACACATCACAGAGACTAACATAAACATTTGGATATTTTGAATATTTCGAATATTTCCTGTCTCATATAATGTAGATTTTTCTCAACATCTTGATTTGATTGCTATAAACCCCAGCTGTTCTACCAGCTGTGGAGCATCACTTGGAAAAATCTCTACTTTTCACACATTGGAATTCACAGTCATTTCTACATAGAAATTTAGATTGTTCATTCATAGTCTGCAGTATATAATACATTGTATAACATTGATTTGATTGCTATAAACCTCAGTTTGTCTACTAAATGTGAAGCATCACCTGGGGAGAAATCTCCACTTTTGACCCATTTAGTCATCTACATAAATGTTTTTGTGTTTGAATTGAATTTTTACCTTTTTTAAAAGCACATTAATATGCCAATAATTACTTATATTCAGACTATTGTCCTAATTTTTGTTATTATTATCACAACACTTTGGTCATTGTGCTCTCTAGCCCTTTTCATGTGTCCATTGATCTCTGTAACTGTTAAAGAATTTCAAACTGAACTCTTTATTTAATCTACAGGGATAGATTGTTCTCATTCCATTGTCCATGTCTAGTGATATCTTGTCTAATTCTTTTTTAGTACTGCTCAGTTATTACTGGTTGTGTTTTCACCAAGTCTGAAACTGTACTACCTAGCATAGGGATTGAACCCACAATTACTATACTTCCAAATTTGCCAACCTATATTTTAGTCCTCTAGGCTACAAGACAATAGCCTAAAGGATTAAAGCATTAATATGTGTATTTGGTGGCACAGTAATTGTGTGTTCAACAATGATGAGGACACTAGTCCAGATGTAAATAATGATAATTCCTCATCCCAGAAGTTTAGGCAGAAATTATGACAAGAAATGGCTTATTTTTTTCAGTGTTAGAATAATCCTGTTTTTCTTACATACATTTTATCACTAAATTTTATTTATGGTGGATGCTCATATTGGAGTAGACATTCCTTTTATTTACTAAACAGTATATTTATTTATTTATTTATTTTCATCTACTGGCTTGAATATTTGAGAAATGTTATTAAAGAAAATATGTACACTTCAGCAGGTCTTGAACTTGAATTCCCCTGTGCAGAAGGAACCATTGTTAGATCTGACATGCTCTAACCATTGAATTACAGAGAACTTAGCCAATCAAGCAAAGCTGGATAGTGTCTTTAAGCAAAATTCCTCTCATCATAGACTTCTCAAAATTTTTCATATTTGCTCAGTTTTGTATCCAAATATAAACAAAGCAATTTCCTAAAGAAGTAATGGATTTTTATTTATTAATCTAACAGATTTTATCACTCTAAATGTTATTTATAGTGGATACTCATATTTAAGTAGATGCTCCATTTATTTATTAAACAGTGTATTTATTTTCGTCTACTAGTCTGAATATTCAATAAGTTTTACTAGATTTTTCTTTTTAAGATTTCTCGAATATTGTGGCCGGTAGACAAAAATAAATAAATATATTGTTTAATAAATAAACAGAGCATCTACTCAAATATGAGTATCCACTATAAATAACATTTAAAGTGATAAAATCTGTTGTATTAATAAATCAAAATCTATTACATCTTTATAAAATTGCAGTCTTTTATAAGTGTTATTATAATTTATACAGTTTTCCATATTTTTCCTCTTTAAATCTATGGTAAATACTTAAAATATTTTTTTTTCTTTTTAGAATAGTCATCTTGGTCAACATTCACCAGCAATTAATCTCTTCTCTAGTAGCATAAAAATTATTCATAAACATTTTTTTTTATTTTTATTTTTTTTTTTTTTTACAACATTTAAAAAGCAGTTGAATACAGCAATACATTTCTTATAAATAATTTCTTTTTTTTTTCTTTTTTTTTTTCTTTTTTTTTTTAATTTGGAATCCTGAATGAAAACAATAATTTTAAATTTTTTTTTTATCTATGCAATGTATAAGTATGAATTTACTAAGTCTTACTTATATTTGTAATAAATGGTTGAAAACAATGTTGTAAAACTTGATATCATATTAGAACAAATTTATTTATTATTTTTACATCCTGTTGCATTTGATATACATTTGATAGAATCTAGATATGCATTGCTGTAGATTGGTCACAATTTTTGTCCTTTTTTCTGTTTAATGGAGAAGTGGCTTTGGACATGTTTTGTAATAAAGATCTTGTTTAGTTTAAAATAATGTCTCTTGAGATCAAAATAATAACAAATGAAAATAAACAAGACCAACCATACAATTTGAAAATAAGTAAGTGAAAACCAGAAGTGTAGCCTGTAGGAAGCTCAAATGAACTGATCCAGTAGATATATTATCTTGATCTCATTTGAGAGAGTAATATAGTATTTCCAAATATAGTGAGCCATACCAGATTCTTCTACTGCTCACTTGGTTCTATAATCCTGATTCAAAGAAGACAGCTGGTTTCTTCTTTTATATTGTTTCCTAAATTTGAATGTGATTTTGGTCAAATAGGTTTAGGCCTGCTACTGATAACATGTAACCCAGTACAACCTACTACATGGACAAGGGGTGGTTAGCATCTAAACCAGCCTCCCCACTAGCTTTTTTACTGGTGAGGAGGGTGGCATGTCATCTAATGCGATGAAAAAATAAAACCTGTCAAAGGGCAGATGAGCTTCTTATAGGAGCCAATGGCCCACATACATACATACACACACACACATATATATATATATATATATATATATATATATATATATAACACTCTTTTGTAGGTTAACTTGTCAAAATTTAGTGCAATTCCAGCATATATAAATGGGCATATGACAAAATAATACTAACATTAAACAAATTTTAATAGATAACACCAAAATTTTATACAGTATACAGGGCAAAGAAAAACTACAAAATTCTGGAAGCTGTTGTAATAAAAGAGAAGTAGTCAACATTAAGTAAAGTATCTCTCTCCATAGGGGACCATATACTGAAGTGTGTTTAATATAAGCACACACACACACAAGAAAACACAAAAAACAAACTTTACTCTCCTTGATCAAACTTTGACAGCTGAGGAGCAATAACCGGTTAGCTAATTCATTTTTTTTTCTCTTTCATGTTTTTTTCTTACTCCTATTTTCAACTACAAAAATTGTGGTTTACCTTTTTTGTCTTTTAATTATACCCTTTTCTTATTCCTTTTTTTTTGTAATTTTTAATGATAGAATTCAAGACTGTCATATTCTAAATAACTAAATAGCTTAGTTGAGCAAAATACTCTTTTTGTTGAAACCACCTTCAAAATGTAGTAATTTGAAGCTGATATTCTCGTCATATAATCTTGCATTTGTGACTTCAATCTATAGTTAGAATATAGATATCTCTTCTCAGGGTTAACAGATAGGAAAAAATTGAAGCAGTGATAAGAATAAAAGGAAAAAAAATAATATTCATGCAAATAAATTTCTAATGTTATCTGTATTGTGTTATGCAAATGTACAGTATGATTATTTCTCTTAAATTGTTATCTGCTAACTTTCTACGTGTTTCTTTCATCAAGGGTTTATTTAAATTGCTTAAGTATCTTTGTATTCACCATGTTTTTCAGCAGAAAAGAAGTATGACTCCTGTCAAAATAGTAATGAACTAAATTTCCATTGTAAGCAAAAACTCGTAAGTGATTGATCACTTCTGTATGCTTTTAATTTTCTCTCTCTCTTTTCTCCTTTTTTCATTGCCTCACATATGGTAATAGTATAATCCAACATATGACAACTCATAAGTTTTTTAAAATATGGCAATTTTGGGGTGCATCTTGTATGCTTATATTTTGAAAGATTTGATCTAATTTCTACATTATTATATAGGAAAAACTAAAGAGATTATATATATATATATATATATATATATATATATATATATATATATATACAACAGTTGAAAAAGTTTGAAGCCACCCCAAGAATTAGCATGGGATGAACTTAACAGAAGAGTGAAAAAAAGAAAAATGAAAAAGAGCTCTTAGAGTCATTGAAAAAAGAATGGAATCAATTATGGAACTTTTGCTGCAGTAATCAAGGCTAAAGGAGAATATTTTGATGAGAATAAAATTTAATTATAAAATTAATTTTTCTTTTTTTGTCATAATAAAATTTCTAATAAAAAAAATCATGTCTCACTTTTTTTTTAATCATGTATAATAATTTTCTCTTATTTGAAGTACAAAACTACTACTTTTGAGTCCAATTTAAAAAACTACCAGGGTGACCTCAAGCTTTTGAACTGTAGTGTGTGGGTGTGTATATATATATATATATATATATATATATATATATATATAACATTATGAAAGTAGCAATTTTCAAAAGAAAGCATTGAAATATACAACTTGGCTTTTATATTTTTTCTAAAGAAAGTATTAAGTCATATATACTTATTCCTCTATAAAATTATGCTTCTGCTGCTTTAATGCTACTAATATATTTTGCTACTCATATTCATCATAATTTTTATCAAGCATATCAACCTCTTTGTAGCAGAGGGTATTATTTGTCATTAATACTTATAATAGCTTAAATATGTTTTTGGTTCAACATGCTTACATGTAGATTTATAGTTGAACACATTTGAACAAGCACATCTATTTATAAAAGACTAATATTATTACTAGTAGGACTATGACAAAAATAAAATGACAAATCAGTCATTATGAGAAGTATTTAATTCATCTTAATTTCATTTGCTTTTCATAGTAACTACCCAGGCTCTCATTCTGTGATCATTAATAAACAATGTGGATCATAATAAAGCTCTTGGCAAGAATTGAACTTGCAGCCTTTTTGCTGCAGGAAGCCTTTCTTACTATCATATCTATTCTGATTGGTTTAGCTGCAGCAAATTTATAGTTAACATGAGATGAAATCTAACTATATAAATCTGTTACTTATTTTTCCTCAATCATTCACTGTTGCCATATTTCATGTTATTTTTTTTTGTTTACATATACTAGAAATATTACTATTAGAGCATTGTCAATCATTATTAATAAAAGAATTTGTATCATACTAAGAGCTTATTTATTATTTCTGATCCACTCTATTTACCAGTGGCCCTAAAATGACAGTCTGAGTTTTATGGTGAAAACACAAAAATAAACAAAAACAGCTGAAATTAAATTCAAAAAAATACCAATAAAAATTAATAATGGTTGATAATGCTTCATTTCATAACAAAGATAATATTACAAAGCATAATTAACAACTTCTTCAGCCAACAAGATACTTATATGCATTCTTAGTATAAGATATACATATAGATCTCATTATAAAGGTAAATCTCTATGCTTTCAAATGAAATTTCTCTTGTCAATGATCTTTCAAATTTTTTCATATCTGCTCAGTTTTGTATCCAAATGTAAACAGGGAATTTATTACAATGGATTTATTAATTAATTAATTATTCTGACAGGTTTTTATCACGTTATTATTAGTGGATACTTGTATTTGAGTAGTCAATCGGCTTGTATATTAAACTGTGTGTGTGTATATATATATATATATATATATATATATATATATAAGGAAAACCTATCTTTATTTATATTGCCCGTTTATAGATATATTTTTAGTTATATTTAAAATTTTATATATATATGATGGTAGCTATTAGGTGAAATATAAATAAAATTAGACAATCTTGGTGAACAGGACTTTTGCTAATAAAGTGCTTGTTATTCATCTACAGCTAAACTATATAATGCATACGGTATAATACATACAGAGCTACACTATATAATGTGTACAGTAGTATAATCTAACGTATGACAATTAGTTGAATCAAAAATAAGAAAGTGTAATACTTATCGATGTCATTTCTGAAACTTACAGTTGACATTAACTAGTATTGAACATTATTATTCCTAATTTTATATATATATATATATATATATATATACACACACACACACTACATTTCAAAAGTTTGAGGCTACACAGGTAATTTTTTTAAATTGGCCCCAAAAATAGTAGATTTGTACTACAAATAAGAGAAAATTATTATACATGGTTTAAAAAAAACAAAAAACTAGACATGATTTTTTATTAAAATTTTTTTATGACAAAGAGAAAAAGTCATTTCATGATTAAATTTTGCTCTCATCAAAATATCCTCCTTTAGCCTTGATTACTACAGCACAAATTTTTGGCATTTGTTGCAAAAGATTTTCAAAGATTAAGTTTCATAATTGATTCCATTCTTTTTTCAATGACTCTAAGAGCTATTTTTCATTTTTTTTTCATTTTTCTGTCAAGTTCATTCCATTCCATGCTAATTCTGTGGGTTACTTCAAACTTTTGAACTGTAGTGGCTGTTTTTTTATATATATATAGATATATAGATATAGTCATCCGCAGACAACTTATTTCACTGTATCACAGCTCATCAGTGTGGCTAGACATCTGATTCCTTCAAGCCAAGATGGAAACTCGACCAATTTGACATCAGTCAGAGACTCTTACCCATAGGCTATTGGCACACAGCAGAGAAAGGGAATTTTTTAATACATTATATACATGCAATATAAATGCCAGCAGCCATAGTTCTCAATTCTTACAAAAGTAATGCATTAAAGCAGCAGAAGCTGTTAAAAATTTCCTTTTCGCCATAGTGCTCAATCGGCGAACAAGAGCATATATATATATATATATATATATATATATATATATATATATATATATGTCTATTTGGGCAGCAATCCTTCTTTTATACAAGTTTCATTAAAGATGACCTACAAGGTATTGCAATTAAGCTTTTTTTATTTTGTTCATATAAGTATTTTCTTTTCTGGACATAAAGTGTGTAAAGCCTGTCCAAATGTTCTATATATCCAAGCAGTTTTGGCTTTTCTATTAGCCATTATTAAGGATAGGAACAGGAGAAAAATTAAATTAAAAAAAAATTAATTGCAGTACCTTGTCAGTTTTCTTTAATGAAACATGTGTATACGTGTATGTATACATACATTGCTTGGTTTTCCACAGCAATTTCAAACTCCTCTATAAGGATGTTTGCAGCATTTAAATTGTATTTGAGTTTACCCTTGAAGCATAACCAAGGACAGCCTACATTACACTTACCATGAAAAAGTTGGCTATACATGAGAATTTTTGGCATCTGATCATCACTCATTGTGATGATATGACCAGACCATCTGAATTGTGACTGAATTGTCTTATCAAGTGATGGTGTATCACTTGATAAGACACCAGAAGTGCTGAAACAAAATGGCTATTTTCTAGTGATTTTATAACATATTTATATTATAATTTTCAAATAAATTATGTGTGTGACTATATATATATATATATATATATATATATATATATATATATATAATAACTTTTTGTTTATACACAAGTAACATGGAGGAAAAATATCATTAAGTATTGTCTTTACAGATATATTTTATTTATATCTGAATTCTTATACACACACACACATTTATTTACTCAAATTCTTAGTGGATTTGAAAGTCCTGAGCTAATATTTGAATTTGCTAATTTTTCAGCTGTTTAACTTCAAATTCTTAAGGGTGGCACCAATATTTTTATCTCTGAACTTTTTAATAGCACATTTTACGTATTATAAAGCCTTTTACTTTTCTGAACAAGAATATTTTTTAATAGGCATGACAAATTGGAATTAGAGCAGCAAAGGTAATTGTTAAGAATAATTCATTTGTTCTCATTCAGTTGTAATTGAATACACCTATTTCTTTTTGCATTAAGAAGAATAAGTATTCAGATTGCTTAATTTTCTTAGTAATTTCTTACTAATCGGAAGAATTCTTTTATGGCTTTAAAAATGGACATTTTGAAAATACATATTCACATAACATATATTAAAACAAAGTGGGAAGAGGCAAAAGATTAAAAAATAATTGCTCACTGTAAATCAAAAAATATAACCAAAAAGAAACAATAAAAAGTTAAAACCATTTATTGTTTGTCACTCTTCGGGGCTCAATCAAGGACAAAAGAATATTTAATATGTGCATGACTAAAAAAAAAAATACTGTATGATAAGTAATTTCTTTTTTTTTTTTTTAGTCTTTGTTCTTCCCCCTTTGTCTTATATATATATATATATATATATATATATATATATATATATATATATATATAAGTTCATTTTTAAAGCCATAATAATCAGAGAAAGAATTTACCAGCATAAATATGTCACTTTTTTCAAGATGAATACTACATGATGAGATAGAAGAAAAGAATGTGGCTAAAATTCTTGATTTATTTTATACTCCTCTGGGATAAGTGAATATCTTATAAAAAAATTATCACTGGAAATTTTATTAAAATAGCATAGAATGAAAACCTTTTTAATATTGAGAATAGAAAGAATATATTTCAGTAGAAAGAACATTATAAATTAAAATATTTCTTACAGTGCACACACACACACACACACACGTGTGTGTGTGCACATGTTAGTAGGTTATAGAATAGTATCCTAACAAAAGTGGAGATAATGAAGCAAAGTGGACTTACACACAGTTTTGTCTTTCATCCCGACCTGAAGACGCCCACCTCGTACATGTAGACGAAATGCAATGTCTAAAAGTTTTCCCTTTTGTCTCATTATTTCCACACATATATATATATATATATATATATATATATATATATATATATAAATAAAAGTATAACAAAAGAAGGCCCTCTAAGGCTTTATTCTAAGGCAAGCAAGCATGCGGGCTCACACTCTTCTCTTTGACTGAATTTTTTCACTTCTTTCACAGTTGCAGTCTTTTTTTCTCTTTTTGTGGTGTCTGGTTACTTTTGTTAGCTTTTCTAAAAGGGAATAAAATGTGCTTTTTCTTTTCTTTTCTTTTTTTGTTTTAAATTTACACTTTTTTCAATTTTGTCTCAGTGGTATCTTCACTTTTTTGCTTTTTAATAGTTGACTCATTGTTTTGATACAATCTTTATTTTTTATAAATTTAATGTCCTTGCTTTTATATACTTTCTCTACACTCATTTCCTTCTTGGTGCACCACTGGTCAATTAGACGTGATGCAAGGTAAATGAATTTCAACTTGATACTGAGTCTGAAACTATTACTATGTTTATCTTTTGGTTCCATTTTTTCAGGCCTTTTTCAAAAGATTTTACTTTAAAAGAACACATGTTTACCAACCTGGATTGCATTTATTTTAAAATTAGGTAATTTACCTTACTATTTTTTTTACTAATTGTTCACCAAATACAAGGCCTATGAACCACTCAAGGTAGAGGGTTACTGAGTGATGCATGTAAGAGGAGGAGGAGATAAGAAATGCAGTTTAAGAGAATATATAGGAAAGATAATAGTTAACCTTAGACTTAAAGAGATTAAGATTGTAATGATTGGGGAAGCATCCTCTCAGGTGTCTATTCTACAAAGTCGCAGTTCTTGGAAAGAAGCTGTCTGAATGGAATTTCTTTCTTATTAATTAATACAAAGAGAATGGGAATTATTTATCCCAGTGTATGTGGTATGACAGGTCTTAGTTGTGAAAGTCAAAATTGGTGGAACTAAAGAATAGAGCCTGTCAGAACATTTGCCATGGAAATAGCAAAAGAGTAGTGAGAGGTTTGCAACATTTTATCTGTGGGATAGGGAAAATAATTCATCACCCACAAGACCACATGATTATTGGTAAAAGGTTAATTAGCACTGAATTGATATTAGTATTTCTTTTCCTGATCTCTAGCATTGATCTAAACTCACAAATGCATTCTTTTAATATTGTATACCTGTAAGCACTTAATGATTTTGATATACCTGATATTTCTCTGTAATAAGTACAAGCTGATAAGAATCTAAATAGTCCAAAGTTTCTTTACGTTCTACTCTCATAAATAGGATTTTTTTAAAATTATTTCACCCCAAGCAAGGCAATAAAGCCATTAAGATGGAAGGGGTTACTGAGTGTAAAATAATGAGAGAGAAAGAAAACCATTATTAAGGAGAGAGGACAATACAATAAAAGAACAGGAATAAGGAATACAGAAGATAATGATTGACATTGCATTTAAATTTTTGAAGATCAAAGTTGAGAAGCGAGAAATGAGAGAAGAAACTGTTAACATAGAACTTATGACTACATCTAGCAATTTCAACTGTAAAATGGTGAGACCTAGTTACCAATTTAGTGCTTAAATTCATAAAGTCTTGGTACCATAGAGTAAATTCCATCAGAATAATCACCTTGTAAGGTCCTGCATTACAGAAGTGGGAAAGTGACTGAAGCTGAGATACCTGGTTGGGACCACTGACATTTCAGATTCTTCTTTATATTTTACCAAGAATCTCTAAATATATATCAGAAGCACCTATATTACTTCTCTGGTATTGTGTCTCTTTAACACATCCATTGTTTATGGTCAAATCATGGAGAAAACACTAGTTCTTGTTCGATCACCAAAGTTAAGTAGAGTTGAGCCTGGTCAGTAATTAGATGGGGAACCTCTTGTGAACACTGGATACTCTAAGCAGCTTACTACAATCTGGAATGTGCTTCAGCTTTAAATAAACCAAAAAGAATTAAGCTGTAAAAAAGAACAAATTAACCAAAGATAACACATCATTTGCTATCTTTGATACTTGAACCATTATATAATGCAATCTATATTTTGTAAGTTCTATAATTAGAAATTGTTATATAACTCTTTATTTTGGTAAATAAAATTATTAAACTATAAAAAATGATGGCAATGTTTGACCATGGCAATTTTTTCCTGCATAACCTTGTGACATTCTGTGAAATGGATGATGCACATGTCTTATTAAGTATCCCACATTATGATAATCTGCCAAGAAAGGTAAAATGTTGTAAGAAACTTGATGCAAAATACCATGGTTGATTTAATCAAAGAGATGAGAAAATTGAACATGTAATAGTTATGATAAAATTAACTGTTTTCTTATAAGGAAACATTTGACAAATATTTACCAAGTAACCAGTGCAACTTTCTTTTTTTTTTAATTTATAAAAACTCTCTAAGGCTGCACTGGGGGTAGTTTTGTCTACAGGATGCTTTTTCTTCTTCTTTATGTGCCATGTCCTATCGGTACATAGGTGGTCATGGCTCTCCACAGCTTCCTTTCATGTGTAGCTTTTAATAAATTTTGTCTTTCTGTTATTTCTCGTAAATCTTGTTCTGTCATATACTCAAACTCACTAAGTATGTTATGTGTTGTTTTCCTCTGTCCCTTCAATCTGTCCAGTGAGTACCAGATTTTCCAAGACCTCTTTCCTTGTTATGTGCCCTAGAAACCTAACATAAGGTGCTAAAAAGCCAAAACACTAACCTAACAATTCAATTCATGTTCTTGTTTAGCTCATTCAAAAATGTTTAAACTATTAAACTATATCAGTCATATACAACAAAAATGGCTTCAAGCAAATGAATCCTCTAAGTCTTAAAGAAGGCTGTTCTTCATCAAAACTCTCATAAACTGATGCTACAGAATCAGAAATGAAGAACTGTGCAAAATAACAAAAACCACAGCACATAAATTCTTCCAACAACAACAACTAAGATAGGTAACGCATGTAACAAAGCGAAAATAGTAATATAATCAAAATGTTCACTTTCTACACTATCTTAAACCAAAGTTTAGGGACGAAACCCCCATCAGAGCTCTAAAATTTAGTGGACATGAGAAACTTAAGGGAAAGATTTTATAAATTTCAACTAGCAGTAACAGTAAGTACCCAGCAACAAAATTAAGGATGTACCCAACACTATAAACCTCTTTTCTCTATACTTACTGTTGTGATTATAACATTTTGGTCAATCTATTCAGCCATCATCAGGTGTGATGTATGAATGAAAAAAGGAGACTTCTTTCTTTTAGATGAAGACTAAACAATGGATCAGCCAAACATCCAGCATATGAAGGGAACGTTTAATTGTTTGAGCAACACTGGATATATTAACGACTCATCTTAAACTTGTTGTGCTAGACATTTTTTTTCTCCAGAATCTATCTTGCATATTTATAAGTCTACCATTCATCCATGCTTTGAATATTGCTGCCACATATGGCCCTATGCTACTGCCATATATCTAGAGATTCTTGATACCCCCCCCCCAAATCAGCAATATTATTAGCCCTAACCTGGCATCTTGCCATCAGTCACTTTACCACCACCATAATGTAGTTTCCCTATGCCTTTTCTATAAATGCTTTCATGGTAATTGTTTGAACTCTTCACTATAGTATCTAGACTTCATGAATTTAAGCACAGTACTAGATTGGCAGCAAGGTCTCATCAATTTACAGTTGAATTGTCCAGATGTAACTGTAATTCTATGCTAACAGTTTCTTTTCTGGTACTTCTCATTTGTAGAACTTCCTACTGGTTTCTTGCTTTCCATCCAAGTTTGATCTTCAAAAATTTAAATGAAATGTCAATTGGTATCTATTGTCTTGATTACATGTTTATCTCTCTTGCTCCCTAATGTTTCTCTTCTTTTCTTGCTCTCCCACAATTAGTAACCCTTTGTGGCTTTACTGTTTTGCATGGGGTGACCTGATTAAGGAAAAAAAAAAGTACTAGCAAGGTCACCTGACGTTATCAGAGATAAAGTAATTTTAAAGGTATAGTTTTGTTTATTTTAATCAGTGCTCAGTACAGAACAGAAATAAGATAAAACAGCAGCCATGCATACATTCTTCATCTGAAGCATATGAATAAAATAATGTTATTAATATATGAGTAGATAGGTTCACCTATCATCTGGTTCCCACTCCTTCTCCATCTCTTAAATAAGACTATGGATTTATCCCTTGTTTCCTGTTTAGGATTGGGTTTCCAGTTCCTTCTCCTAAAATCTTCTGATTTTCTTTCACTCCCAGTAACCCCTTGCATCTTAGTGGCATTATCGCCTTGCTTGGAGGGAAACGATTAAAACAAAAAAACACAGTCATGCCAACTGTTTGGTCAATGGATGTTAAATGTATCCTTGTATGAAAATGGTTATTCTCTTAAAAATAGTTATTCTCTTTAACCTTACATATACAAAATTAGTGGAGATACCTACCTTTAGGAATACTGATTTTGGGGCCGTTAAATATGGTATTTTAATTGCATTCTCTTCTATAAAAATTTTTTTTTCTCTCTGATTTTCAAACAGGAAGTTGATTTAGCCAGTAAACTTAGGATTGAAATCTCCAAACTCTTCCTTCATCATCATTGATAATAGTGAATTCCTTGCTCTTCTTCATCAGTTGATAATTTCTTTTGTCATAAGGAAAGTCTCTAGTTGAAAAACACACCTTTTGGAATTTGTCTAAGAGTATCATATTTTTAAATTTGATGCTCTAAGACTATTTTTAAGGACTTTGAATAGGTAGAGATTTTCAAATATTAGCTTAGTCTCTCTTATAATAGTGTCATGTAAAGTGAATATGTTACACTAATTATGACCAACATAGCTATCTTTACTCTTACTTTATGGTAGGAGTCTAAAAGTTTTCAGATGTATATACACAACCTAAAATAATGCATGCCAACTTCAGTTAACTGAAATCTTACAATAACAGATTTACTAAATTTAATTATCCAAGTGAAAATCTTTCATTTTGTATAAATTTCATTAAAAATTAAAAAATGTACTAACAATTTCAGATATTTTAGCTAATTTTTACTTCTTAAAGTTGATGTTATCACTTTAGATATTTTTTAAGATAAGAAAAGAATAGACTAGCAGTTTTATGCTGTGTGCTATTTACAACACAGACTTCTGTTTTTTTTTTCTTACGTAAAAAGAGTAGTGTTGTCACTAGGGAATATTTATTTAGTAAATATCAATTCTACTTATTTTTATAAAAGTAAGTGAGAAATTATAATCTGATTTAATGTAAAAGATTGGAGATTCATGTTATTTATGTATTCTTGCCATAAGATTTGTCCCAGTCTCTCAAACTGTTTTTTAAATTGTCTTGTAGGCACAGACTTGTTGTGTCATCAGAATATTCTGTTTTTCTTGTACTTTGCAAAAATAATACAATTAAATGCCTCTCTCTTTTTTTTAATTTCTGGGATGAGGATTTATCATATGTACATTATATACAGTCAATCTAATGTCCTCATCTTTGTTGTTACTATCGTATTTCAGTTCTTAGGCATCCATCCTTCTTCAGGTGTTTGTCAATCCCAGTAACCCCCTTGGGATTTATATATATATATAAAACAAAGGATGTCTGTCTGTGTGTGATACTTTTTCACTTGAGATACGTCCAATTGATTTTGACCAAACTGAGCACATACATTGTCCAATGTAAGAGGTAGGTTCTTAGCATAAATAATTGATAAATTTTAAAAACCAATAATCGATAAAGCTGACCAAAAATTGATAAATTCAACTTTTTTCCTCTAATTTTTTTCAAACTCCATATGTAGATAACTTATATCATGATGAGCTCAACGATACTTCATTTTTATTTCTATGCCACTGCATTTAGTGAAAAACCACAAACAATGAAAAATAGATTTCAATACAAATCAATTTCAACACAAATTTTAAACTAAAAACTCCCTCAATTTTCAAGCAATCTAATACAAACTTCACTCAATTGTAACCAACAATAAGTTGATTGTTTAAGTTATTTAATTTGATAATCGAGTCCACCCATATAATGAAAATCCACGTAAATACTAAAAAATGGCGATTTTTACTGGTTTCTTTCTTATTTTTTGTTGATCTTTCAACCAATTTTCATTAAACTTAACAATTGCTTTATAAACATATCCTCTTTTACATCCCTGGTAGCACACTGATAAATTGAATTTCAAAAACTCCAAAATAACTGTGGTCTGAAGTGGGTCTCCATGTTGCCTGTTTTACCCCTTGAAGTTCTCAGCTAACTTGAATAAATACAGACTACATCTGTTATATCAGTAACTGCATTAATTCAAAATGTCTTTTAATGAAAGTACTTTAAAGTAATTGAAGAAGATAGACTTTGTTACATCTAAACATGATGCTGCTTTTGCTCCATTCTAATTGAACACTTTTTCTGATCAACCAGCTGCTAGTTTCAAATAAAATAGAATAAAATTTTATCAATGTTTTCATTTTTTCCTGCTCTCTTTTTCATATTTTCACAATTTCTTATGTTATATTTCTATCAATCAGTAAGTCTATAACGTTCCTTTACTGAGCTTATATCTTATAATCCACAGCAATCTTTATAAATGTGAAATTAAAAAATAAATATCAGTAACTATGCTATTATACATATATATATTTCCAATATAATAAGAAATCATTGAATTGCATGATACAATCTCATACCCACAAATAAGTTATAAATATTTCTAATAAAATTAGATATTATGAGCTGAAATGTGTATCTTTAAACTGGTTCCCCTCAAAGCATGTGAACTTAATGATATCCCTACAATAGCCCTCAAGAAATGTGCTCCAAAACTGGCTCCTGTTCTCTTTAAACTTTACAATAAATTTTTTGCTATTATTTGCTTTCCTGCTTGTTGGAAATTCTTTTCTGTAGTACTTAAGAACTCAGGTGACCTGTCTGATCCTTCTAATCTTCTATCTCTTTTTGGCAAAATACTAGAGGTTCTTATCAAGTCTGAATTGGCTACACATCTCACCTCACAACCTCTTCTTCCAGATAAGCAATATGGCTTTCGCTTCTCTAGGTCGACTTCTGATTTATTAACAATTATTGCTAAGAGTCTTTTAAGCTTTAGATAAGAATGGTGAACCTTGGGCTGTTGTTTTGGATATCTCAAAGGCATTTGTCAGGATTTGACATGCTGGTCTTCTTCACAAGTTGAAAGGTTATGGTATTTTTTAACAGATTCAGTTTCTTATCAAATTGTAAAATGAAAATTGTCCTGAACAGACACTATTTTAGATTTTTTTGCATTAATTCAGGTGCCCCCCAGGTCTCTATCCTTGGACCTACTTTGTTTCTAATTTTCATAAATGAACTTCCTGATGTCATCAGTTCTCAGCTCGGTATCTTTGCTGATGACACAACTATTTACCTCTGTCTTAATAGTAAGTTTGATCAGTTCAATAAAGACCAAATTGGCAGATGATCTCAAAAATGACCTATATTTTGTTGTTAACTAGGACAAGGAATGGCTTGTTTATTTTAATGTCTCCAAAATGAAACCTCTCTATTAATCATCTGAGAGAACCCTTTCTGTCTTTCATCAGCATGGCTGATGCTAATCTCCAACCTCCAATCTCACTGCAATATCTCAGGCTAATTTTTTCTGTTGACATGAAGTGGAAAGATTATATTAAATCAAGCGCTAGGTCTACTGCTAGGGAAGTTGGTTCACTGTGTCGTGCTAGACAATTTTTCTTGCACAAATCTGTCTTACATATTTATAAATCTACCATTTGTCCTTGCTTAGAATCTTGCTGCCAACAATAACATAATCCCAGTAGTAGAACAATACAAGTACCTAGGCATTATATATAAAAAAAAAATAATATTTATACCTCATATAAAATAATTAAGATCCAAATGCCAGTAAAAGTATTTAGAGTTATTGTTCACCAAGATTGGGGAGCAAGCAAAGATCATTGCTCAAGATATACTGCTCATTAATTAAATCAAAACTTGATTATGGTTGTTTGTATATGGCTACACTAAAGAACTCAACACAGTACATCATCAAGGATTAAGAATAGCCTTAGGAGCTTCACCATATCCCCAGTGGAAAGCCTATATACAGAAATAAATGTACCTCCAATGGAAAAAACTAGCTCTTCAATATTATTTAAACTCTCAACCTGCCTATCAAATCTTATATATAAATGCACATTTCATCCACAATATACTGATCTCTTTAACAGAAAAAGACAATGCCATCAAACGATATGTTATCCACATGAAAAATGTCTTTGAAAAAGCACAAATAAATACAGCATAAATCTGAGTCCATCAACTCTAAAACACCTCCCTGGATGATAAAACAACCAAATGTCTTATTAAAACTAAGTAAGTTCCAAATATCCAAAACCAATCCTATCACGTTACATGAAGAATTACTCTCCATCAAAGATGCCTTCACAGACTACCTGTCCATCTAAGGATGACAATAAAGTTGAATGTGCAGCCATCCACCACAAATGAAAATTAATGTAACCACTCTCAGACAAAGCTTCTATATTTAGTGCCAAGGTCACGGCTATCGACTTGGCCCTCAACATAAATTCAAGTAAACATAAAAATTTATTATATACATTGACACCATGCCAATGATTACAGTACTGAAAAACAGAAAACTGTCAAACCCACTCATTATTAAACTACTCAAAAATATCAATAACTTAAACACAGATATTGTCTTCTGCTGGATACTAAGCCATAAAGATATCTTCGGGAATGATAGAGCAAATTCAGCAGCAAGAAAAGCACATTAAACCCCTTAAATACCAAATTCCTATATACAGACCTGAAACCAATAATCAATAAATATATTAAGGAAGAGTGGCAGGACCTATGGAACTCCTTCCCAAACAATAAACTGTACAAAATTAAACCTACTATAGGAGAATGGCATCAGAAACACCAAACTAGAAGAGAAGAAGTGATTATGTCCAGGTGAATGTACCACCATAACCCATTCATATATCCTAAAAAAGAAAGAACCTCCAGTATATATGTTATTCCAAGAGACATTCACCATAAAACACACACTGACAAACTGCAGCAATTTTAATTCAATCCTCTTAAAATACTACCAAACAACAAATTTAAAAGAATTTTTTTTAAATACTGATCCAATTTCTAAGAGAAATTAAACTGATCTCAAAAATATAATTTAAGAAAATATAGCCATAACTAGCATAACTTTACTACATAAAAAAACTGGCTTCATTTAGGAAAAAAACATTAAATTTCGGCATTAAATGACCCAATGGCTTGATATGCCATAAAACATACAAACAGTATTGCTGTTATATATGGTCTGGTGCTCCTGCTATATATTTAGAAATTCTTGATAAAATCTAACAAAGAATCTGCAATGTTATTGGTTCTGACCTGGCATCTTGGCTTCAGTCATTTTCCCACTATCCTGACTAACTCCAACAGACTTCTACTGACTGAGTTCTTTATTTAAGGCATCTTGCCTAGTTCATTTGTGTTACTGGGAGTGTCTTATTTATTCCACAACATAAACGGAAAACAGTTTTCCTTAATTTTTTTTTTGTTCATTATTTATAAAATGTTCTGAAATAGTGTTTGGATTTTCTACATTTTCATTTTCCTTGTATTTTCTTTTTTTCTTTCTATTTCTATTTTTATTTTCAGAAATCATGAGATTTTTATTACATCATAAGATTTAAATGTTTTAGTGTTAATCATTTAAGTTTGTACTTGTAAAGATATTTTTATATTATCATTCCTGGTTTATTGCAACAACCTTATTAATGCTAATTATAAAATTGTAAAACTCTGCCAACATCTTTGTTTATGACTTGATCTTTAGGTACATTTTGATTTTGTGGAAGGTTGAGATAGCAAAAATTTGGCCAAAAAAAAAAAAAAAAAAAAAATTCATCAAAGTGAAAATAAAGGAAAAGAAAATAGATGAAATGTAAATATAATTTTTTTATATTCCAGAAATTGTTGAATTGTTTTACAGAAATTATTTGTATTTTGGTCCAGTTTCTTTTTATAAAGTGAGTTTTCATATATCAGAAAATATCAAGACAGGATGATTTCTTAATGATTCCCCACACTACTTCAATAGACTGTTAGTCTGCAGTTGGTGCAACTTATTGTCATGTGAACTACTACATATGTTATCCTTTATTTATAATAAGCGCATTGACATAGTAGTAGACAAAAAATGTGTGTAAATATTTAACAGAAAATGCTCAGCTCAGTTTAAATGTATGTTACTTGAAGAGTATAAAATTTCTAATAACTTAATAACTATAGATGCTTAAATGTTGAAACTGCAGATTAATAATTTAACATATGTTTTAAATGTTATGTAATTTTTATCTTTCACTGTAAATTATAAGTTAATTAAATTTTATTTTAAGATTTTAAGCTGATATCCACTCAGTAGGGATATTGTGGTTAATTCTTTTAAATAAAAGTTTTTTTTATTTTGTCTGAAATTGATTAGTTAACAGACTGTTTTAATAATGTGTCCACAATAATTTGAATCTAATTTATTCATTTCACCAAATTTTAATTTATATAGATTTTTAAAGTTTTTCTTAACAAATACTACAGTTTCATATTTACACTACCTTTGAAATATTCTATGTTTGTCTTTCATTTCAGTGTTAAATCAACATTGCACTTCTGTACAGTCATATCTGTTGTGAAACAATATTTACCTTTCTATACAACTCTGTAATAAATCAATGAAGGATCAAGTACAATGACATTAAAATCTTGTAAATATTGCCATCATTGCAGAATCAGAACATTTATTGTAATTAATCAAATTTAAAAAACAATGATCATATTGTAAGAGGAAGAAAGGTTTATACTCCCATTTGTATTTACTCCAAAGTAAAACATAAGGAGAATCAAAAAAGGAGGGGGTCTTACATATAACATGGAGATACTCCAGTGTCTGGAGAAGGTATGTTTAGGACTCTAGATTAAAATGTACTAGATTTGTCTACAGTGTTCCAGACAAGGAAATATTCCACAAGTTGCAAACTGCAAATCTTGGATTTCCCCAAATTGAGAACTGCAAGCTTGATTTTCTTTCTATATCTGGGAAAGATATATTCCCAAAGAGAAACAAAACCATGGATTTGTAAGTTGCTGGGGAGGCAGATTTAGCCTCTGGTCATGAGGTGAAAGGCAGGCTAAAGAAAACAACCTCTTAGTTTAGCTACTGTAATACAAACCTGAATTTGACTGCTGCTTTTGTCACTCTATGGAGTGATGTCACTAAGCAGCCATCATATGACCTATGTGACTTATCTCTTTAGAATGTTTAGTTTCCCTATCTCAAAATGCATCTTGGAATGCTTCAATCAGAGCCACTGTGTCCAAAGATCAACCTAGACATTGGCTTTCCAGAAGAGCATACCAGAACATTTCTGTGTGCAAGGCTGAAAATGATGATCAAAGGACTCAACGGCTGAGGAGAAACATCTCTTCAACTGCTGCTGTGTGTGAGGCTGAAACAAGATTGAGAATGCAAAAACGGCCCTTTTCAGCCCCCACCCTTCAAATTCAGGTGGGCTGACTTTAATCTTAAACTGCTCTAATTGAATGGTAAAAATTCCCAGTAATGAAAGACCCGGTCAAAGACTGGTTATACTGCCAGTGCTGTCATAAATGACAAGACATTTTGTTTGTTAAGTCCTTATAAGAAAGTTTTTGCATGTAAATCTTTAAAGATTTCTTCTTTTTTTTCTTGTTTCTTCTTACTCTTTTTCCTTTCTCCTTCTTTTCTCACTAACATTTTTCTCTTTCTTTTTTCCCCTTTTTCCTTTCTTTTTTCTCTTCCCCTTTTTTCTTTCTTTTTTTCTCTTCCCCTTTTTTCTTTCTTTTTTTTCTCTTCCCCTTTTCTCTTTCTTTTTTTTCTCTTCCCCTCTTTCTTTTTCTTTCTCTCTCTCTCTCTCATCAGTAGTACTAGTGTCATAGCAGCAGCCATCATCAATGGTGGCTACTTTTCACTAAGTATGTCTTTTCACTTTCTGATTTAGAACAGTCTGCTATTGTTTAAAAACATGAATACACTAGCTCTTAAGTCCTTATACGAAAGTTTTCATATGTGAATCTTTAAAGATTTTTTCTTTCTTTTCCTTTTACTCTATTTTTTATCTTTCACTTTTTTCTCTTTCTTTTTCTTTCTTTTTCTTTCTGTTTTTCTTTCTTTCTCTCTCTCTCTCATCAGTAGTACTAATGTCATAGCAGCAGTCAAAACCATTGGTGGTGGCTACTTTTCCACTAAGTGTCTTTTCACTTTCTGATTTAGAACAGTCAGCCATTGTTTAAAAAAATTATGAATACACTGGCTCCATTATATATTAAAATTTATTTTAATAGAAATGTCTGTATATGTTGCAGTTAAGATGCCCAACTCAGTTCCTTATATAATAATTCATTCTTCTAGAGGTATACTAATAATTTCTAAGCCTAATGTTTTTTTTTTTTAAGTAACAAATTTTTTTTCAACATAATCTCCTTTGTCAATGATTCAGTGATGAATATTAACATTGATTAAACATTATACAGTGAAAATTTCAGATCAAAATTCATCTAATAACTGCATGTCAGGTTTATAAACTTATTACCCTACCCTATAAATTAAATAAAAATAACTGTTCAATATTTTCAGATAATTTTTTTATGATTTGAGGATGTTTTAAAAATATTGTTCTATTCAGTATGAACTTAAACAATTTTTTAAAAATTTTATTTTAAAAATTATTTATTCCACTTCAGTGATATATCATCAGTTTCTTTCTGAAAAGAATTCTTTATTTAAAGAAATACTATACCTCAATAAGCTTTTACCCTTAGGATGAAAAAAATTTTTTTGCACAACAAATACTTATTTTTCAACACAATCACCTTCCTTGCCAATGCACTTAATCCAACATTTCTTAATTAATAGCAATCAGACATATAAACAATTAAAAATTCAGTTTAAAATCCAGGCAACGAACTTATTGATACAGCCTTATGTTATTATTTTATATTTATCTATTGAAGGCTTATTCATTTTGATTCTGATTTAGAAAGATCTTGTCTCTAAGCACCATGGTGATCCAGATACTTGAGAAAAATTTCTATTACTGTGAAATTGGTTATACAAATAGAATGTAAAATCTTTATATCCAATTTGATTCAAATTTAATAACCTTATTTTTCTAACATGGGGTATGCATTAATATGCAGCAGTAGTCACCAAGGCAATATTTAAATTCTGCATACACCAATTTCAAATTGGTCTACTTACTTATGTGCACTGTTTGACCACTTTAAAAGAAGTTATAATATATCAAATAATTCCTGTTCCATTAAATATTGACACCTTCAAATGACAATATTTTCCCATTCACAGCCAATTATTATACAGGTCTATGACAATGTCATTTAAAAAATATCAAATTTTCATCCCAAATGAAGATATCAAAAATTTCATACCATTAATTATGTGTCACCTACCAACATTTAAAAAAATCTAAACTTAAAATATTTTTCAAAAGGAAAATAGGATAAATCAATCACCAGTCAAGATCAGTTGATTTTAGAGTGCATTTAATTTTGAAACAATACAAGAATGCAAAACTTGATGTTATCTGTATGCAAGAAGTGCATGAATTTGATAATGACTCCATATCACATTTGGAATCCAATTTTTATTGTACTGGCATAAACAAAAATAGGACAACATGGAGTAGGAATTGTAATATATAAATTATTAAAAATTATGATAGACAATATCTTACACCAGTCAGAAATTTTGTGGCTGTAAATTCCAAGTGATATCAGCCTGTGTCCCAATTGAAAAAAAAAAGTTATTTCCAAAAAAGAGAACTTGTACAGAGGTTTAGCTAAGCTTTGTGTAATATGAAAAAAACAAAAACAAACAGAAAACAGTGCATTAATGGAGATTTTAATGCTAATTCTAATATATTTTAATTGTTTCTTTAATGGGAAGAAAACTTCACCCTTTGAAACAGCAGTGTCAAACACATTGAATTTTTGTTATTCAAAAAGACATTCCATCCTAAACATATGGTTTGATCATCCCTTGAAATAGTGGATTACATATCATAGCCAAGATAAAGTAACCAAAATGATTATTGTCTTCAACATCTTGAACTCTCGTTTTATACAATTTGTGACAGATGTTAGAGTATATAACTTCTGCTTTGAATCTAATAACAGACTTCTTGTAACAAAACTGACAAAACCAACCAACTAACAAAATTGCTTACTTCCACTTGCATAACAACAAAAGTTATAACATCCAAGCCCTTAAAAATGAAAATGTAAGTGTAGCATTCTGTGGTAAATTAGAATTCAAACTGATGTTCCTAAATCTTGACCAAAACATAGCAGAATCAATGTGATCATATCTTCTTTTAGACAAAGCACATGAGAATATCCTGATGGAAAAAGATCCTCTCAATAAGACACAATAAGCTTTATTTCAAAAGAGTGATAGAAGCAAGAAACAAAAGAGACAAAAAAATGGAAAGGAGAATAAACAATTAACAAAGAAAAAGAAAAAAAAAGTAGTGCTCCTAGAAAACAATTTTTTTTTTTTTTAAATTAAAAACCAAATTAATAAAACCAAATAGCATAGATTATGTATTTCAATTTGGAGAAAGGCAAAAAACAATAATATAATTGAGACATATCCTTTAGAAACAGTCTCTCAAGCTCTGATTTCACTGAATGTCTAGATCTGATAGAATAACTATGTTGTTCCATAAAAACCCTAATACCAAAACATTTCAAACTATATCAGGAATATGACAGGGAGAAAATGAGAGCCATAATCTATTTTATTTTCTTCTTAGACTATACTCTGCAACTATACAAGCACAGGTATGAAGAGATGGGCACTGATCATTTAAGCATTCCATACTATATCCACAAATGAATCTAATAGAAGACAGTATTCATGCTTTCCCTCCAGAAGCTAGTACTGATGAGGAGGGATTATGCTGATGACCTAGATATTCATAGCTGGATTAAGAATGATATTGAACAAAAAAAAAAAAACATCAACAGCCTCTACCATGTGTTCCAAAAAGTAACATTCAAGTTAAACCTTTCCAAAACAGAAACTATGATCTGGAACTGGAATGAAAGCAGAGATAGCACCTACCCTGAATTCATAATAAAAATTCAGGAATTAAATACTAAAGACTTCAAATACCTTCAAATATCAAATTTTGTATAGGAGATAAAGAAATTGAATGTAAAATTGCTGTGCCATAGGTAGTTTTGCCTAACACTGCAAGTTGCTACAAAACCAAAACATTAACATAAAATCTCATGTCATACTCCTAAATAGCCTTACCAGATCAAGACTTTGATATGGATACCATGCATGACATCAAACTTGTTCAAAAATATCAAAACTGTCAGCTGTAAACAACTGCTTTCTCAAATCAATGGTTAAAAATGGCTTCCAATGAATGAAGACTCTACATTTTAGCAAGGACCACCCTTCTTAGAACCTCATGGACTGGCACTGCAGAAACACAAAAACTTAACCAAATAATAGAAACCACAACACTTGAAGACTTTCAACAATGGCAACAACTGAAATGGATATCACATGTAACTTGAAGAGAAAATGACATCAAGATGTTGACATTCCACACTACTTCAAACAACTTCCTCCAACTCGGTACTGGAAAAAGTGATAACAGTGGACTTGAGAAACCTATTTTCCTGAAAAATTGTTTTAATAAAAAGATTTTATAAATTTCAACCAAAAGTAATATTGGCTGCTTGGTCAATGAATACTGAATGTTTCTTTATAAAGAGACAGTTAATATTATCATTACACTCTTCTATTAATCTGTTGTTTTTTCTCTTTAATATTTTTATCCCATTATTTAATTTGAAATGAATCCATTTGGCACCTTTTTTTCCTTGTCAACTTCTTTTAAATGATTTGAAGTGGATTCAGTTTTTACATGAAGTTTGCACAAGTTCTCTGAGGTTTGAGGATAATTTTGTACCACCATCTTCAAATTTTCATCATTGATTGATGGTTTTCTGCCTGAATTTCTGGGCTGAGAAGTTATTAATACTTCCATTATTTATGGTCAGACAAAGATGAAGACATTAGTCTGCTTGTAAATATTGATTGATGGTTTTGGCTAACTTTCTTTGGGTTCTGAACTGAAAACCTTGGTAGATTTTTGCAAAGCAAAATTAAGAGTATTGTTCACAAATGTAGAATTTATATTCCTTACAGTTTTACATCTGTGGCTTGGACTTTTAAAGTCTAAAGCATTGAAAAAAATTAAGAAAAATAATGAAATGAATAGTAAATTAATTATATGCTATAAGCTGAACCCATGGAAATTGAACAAATGTTAACAACTTTTGGGTGGTAGAGATGACAATGAAAATGCCCAGCTTAAAATAAATTCTGAAATTTCATGTTGAACAGCCTAATGCATTTTCTTGGGACAATTTTTTATTCAAGAATGTTGATGGATGAGTTTCACCTTAAAAAAAAATAAGAATTAAACTAATAATATACTTTGTTGCACAAGTGTGCATACATCCTTAATTAAATTTAAAATGTTTTGAGTTTCATCAATAAAAAATTAGAGATTGTACAACTTCAACTTGTAAGTTATAAATATCACACCAGTACAAAAATATAGTTGTATTTTTCTTTTTACTATTGTTCACTTAATTTAAATCCCAAAAGCCACTCAAGGTAGAGGGTTAGGAAATCTATGTAGTATAGATATCAGTTGATCCTAAACTTGAGAACCTCAAAATTATAGTGGTTGAGGAAGCATCCCCTTGGGAGTCTGTTCCACAAAATGACAGTTCTGGGGAAGATGATGAATGAAGCTTACTCCTTACCAAAAGAACACAATGGGAATGAGAGTCCCATCTGGAAGGTCTGAACTGGTGGAACTAAGGGATATAGCTCATTTTAATAATATTTACCATAGTAATAATGATAGAGGCTAGCAACATTTTCATCTGTGGGTACAAAACATAGGTAGCATAATGTTATCAAAATGGAAAATAAAAGTTCAAATTCCTGCTAAGTTTGCTTATAGTCAGTATGAATATTCTTGAGAAAGGCATGAATCCACATCCCTATGCATTATCCCATTTTCAGATATCATAAAAAAATTGTCCTAGTTCTGATATATCACTATTATCAATGAAGATTAGTAAGTACTTGACCAAACCCTTTAAAGGAAACCAAAGCAACAATGTACAATCTTTTCTTTATTTTTACACAATGAAGGATTTAATTTCAGAAAGCTGGTTCCTTGTCATTGCTTTCTGAAAATAGAGTATTCCTTTAAAACATTTTGTAAGCCAAAATGGCATCAAGCAAAATAGTATTTAGCAAACCTTTCATCGTTCTCAAACCTCAAAAAGTAACCTTGCATAAGATTTTGCTGCAATAAGTGCCAAAGAGTATGACTTTAATTTTGAAAGGTCACATTGCTGTAGGGCAGTTTTTTAGGATGGTTTTAGTGTTGACAAGGAACTGTATGATAGGAAAATGTATACAATTAAGCAATCAAATATACTGTCATATCTCAAGTCTTCCACAACAGATGTTAAACTTTAACTTTCAGCATCATGAAAGACAAACATAAGTTTTTTTTTGGGGGGGGGCATCTGGGAACAGTCAAAAAACCTTTCAAATATAAGTTAATTTTAATTACTTCTTCATTTTCTGCCATTTTTGATAACAGAATTATTAATGTTTTTTTTTTTTTTTTTACAAAAGCAATGGTAATAATGAAATGAGCCATTTCCATACAGGAAACATTCAGCATTCATTGACCAAACAGCATTACTGTTAGTTGAAATTTATAAAATATTTTTCTTAAAAGTATTGATAGGAGTTTCCTTCCAAATTTATTGGTTTTGGTAATGTGAAAAGTTAACACCTTGATTGTCATTATTTTTCCTTTTACTTATGTGTGCTACCAATTTTTGTTGTTGGAAGTGTTCAAGTGATGTGGGTTTTTCTATTTGATAAAGTTATTTGTGATTTTATAGTGCCTGTCTGTAAGATTTGATGAAGTGTTGTCAATAGAATGTGAAAATAGAAGATACCTGTGATTACATTATTTAGCGTCAGACTAATGGGGTCTTTTTTTTTTTGTTATTGTCACAATGTAACATCTGTTGTACCCTTAGCCCTCTTCAGGAGTCTGTTGATTTGGCTAACCTTCAAGGAATATTGACCTGAACCCTTCATTTAATCTACAAGGGTGGATTGTTCTAATTCCACTGTCCAAGTTTAGGGATATCTTATCTTTTTAGTACCACTCAGTTATTGCACATCCTGTTTCCACTGAGCCTGAGCTACGTAACATGAGAAATGAGGCTATTAGTCTATGGTGAATATTCAATGCACTTACTAAGTTTTCTCAAATACACAGACCAGTAGATAAAATAAGTACTTTTTTTTTTACACGCATAAATGTATATGTATATCATTTTACAAGTATGCATTATTTCCACTTGGACTATTGTCCTCATTTTTGTTGCTATTATTACAATATTTCAGCTATTGTGCCCTCTTGCCTTCTTCAGGTTCATATTGATATAGATAACATTCAGGAAATTTCATCTAAATCTTTAATTTATTATACAAAGTCAATTGTTCCACTATCCATGCCTAAGAGTATTTTGCCTTGTCCTTTATCTCGTGCTACTCAGTTCTTGTTTGTTTTCGCTGAGTCTAAGTCTGCACTATGTAGATTGAAGCATCATTTTAATCCATTAGGCTATTGTCCTGTAATGTAAATAATGATAACTCCTCATCCCAAAAATCCAGATGGAAATAAAGTGTTTACAATTTTAAAAATAAAAAATTGCAGTTGCTTGTAATTTTGGAGTGGAATTTTACTGTTGCCTATGACTTGTATGTGGAAATACAAGCAACAAATGTGTGTCTTTTTAATAGTTTAATGTTGTATTTTTGTTTTCCTCCTGCCAAAGAAACCCCTCATTAATATAATTGATTTCATACCATTTGAAAATATGATTTTAAAGAAATTCATATTAATCTCTTCTTTTGTAGCTAAACATTTCATCTGTTGTCATTTTTAATTTCAGTGAAAACATTGCAGTTATAAAGAAATCTGAGTTTGAATGCTTGAAAGAAACTTATATAGTTTTCATAAAGTTTTTTTTCTTTTTTTCTTTTCATACCAAAAAGAATTATATCAAGAAAACTTATTCCTGGCATCTTTCTGAATTTTTTTTTTTTTTATTTTTTATTTCCAGACTTGGATATCTCCTTGACATTAACTTAGAACAGTTGCAGCAGCAGCAGCAATTCATACAACAGCAACAACAACTGGAAGTGAAAAGCCAATAGTGGAATTTTGCAAAGAACTTGAATTTGGCAACAGCCTTCAGTTTTGTCATATTTGTTCACGAAACCTGCAGTTATCCTAACTTAAATCTATACCAATCATAAAAGCTGCTATTTTGTTTATGCTTGTCACTGTGAACTACCACAAACAAATTTATATTGGGCACTTTATATTAAGAGACTAAAAAAAAATGGATGCCACAGTTGCCACCAATTTGAGCTCTTATTTTTCTTGTTGAGTGTTATCATATTTTGGGCTTTTTAATGTCCTATTACTTACCATTTTTTGGTAGGCAATAAACAAATGCCCAATTGACTGTTATTGTAGAATTAAGAACACAGAGTCAGCTTCCTTTTGCCCATTACAGCCTGATTTGTGGTCTTACACAGAAATCTTTCATTTTTCATTGTAAACTATCAACTGTCATCATTTCTTTTCTTTTTTTTTTTAATTTCCTCAAAAGCAATACCATTTGAGTCTGTTCGTCTAACAGCTTCATCCAGTTATCCACACATTTCATTTTGAAATTAACCCAGAGTCATAAACCCCAAAATAGTGGCTGCAAGCTGGGGCCCCACAGTGAGCAATATACTAAGTAATCTTTGGGTTTATCTTTTCAAACAGAGACTAAAGCTGTGAGGCAAAGCTTTAAAAACTTCTTTTTTTTTCTTATTCAATAGATTCTGTTTTATAATATTGGTTCACTTAGGATTTATTGTGACTTTGCCACTGTGCCTTGGCTCCAGAATCTCTACCCATTTGTAAGGTAGATTATGAATGTTTGTCATATTTTACATTTGGATGAATGTAAGAAACAACTTGACAATTCTTTATTTCTCTGTATATTTAAAAAAAAATTGTGATTTGGTGAAGGGGAAATATTTTACCAATTCAGAGGCAAAACTAATCATTTTTCTTTGCTCTATCTTCTTTAGAATGTGTCATTTGTATGAGTGTGCATGCATCTCTTAATTACTACCTTAGATTAATGATAAGCACTGTGTGAATAAGTGCAGTTTAAATAAGAGAAACAATTTTTAAGAAATCTTTATTTCTTTTTACTGTATTTCACTTTTTATGATTATAAAGGTGACCTGAGAAATGAATGTTTCGCCATCTTGTTTAGTTTTTGCTTGTAATAAATCTTTTATAGTGGAATATATGACTCATTAAGTATGAAGAACTTTATAGTATATACTACATGCTTCCAAGCATTTCATAGCATATGAAAAAGTTTAACAATTACTTATTACTGAATTTATAATTCACTAAAACGTTACCAAGTTTATCAAATATTCTGTAATGCTTTGTAGAAGAAACAAAATTTAAATAATTATTAATACATTAAAGCTAAATAATCACTATGAAATAAGTATCATTTTAGCATTAACAAAATAAAATTAACAAAATTTGTAGGTTTTCAATGAGTTTGGTGTTAATGAATTACCAATAAGTAATGATTAATGAATTATCCTGCTTTACAAAGAAAAAAATATTTAGGTATAGCTTTATAAAGTTATCTTTTTATTAATACAGGGTACAATGGTTAAATTGTCTAAATTATGCAAAAATGAAAATATCACTGACATCTCAATTTAACAGATATATTTAAAAAAATAATTGAAATACTAAAGAATAAAACTTATTTAATAAAATCACCATTGGCTTCAACCACAGCCTTTAGACGACTTCGGAATTTCCTGCAACTCTTCTAAATGGTCTCCTTGCTTAAGTTAGTGAATGCTGTCATAATCCTTGCCTTCAGGTCTTCTTTGGGGTTACAAGGAATTTTGTCGGTATCTCACTCAACGGCACCCCACACTTAATAATCAAGTAGGTTGCAGTCTGGGAAGTTAGGTGGCCAGATATAAGAGACGATGTGGCCGCAGAAATTGTCTGACAGCCATAACTGTTTTTTCCTGCTTATGTGTCATAGTGCAGAGTTCTGTTGCCAGATATAGGGTCTCCCCCACTCCTTGACCCAGGGTGTTACTACTTCCTCAAGGCACTCTATGTAGGTCTCTGTGTTGAGTATGGCCCTGTGGGAAGATAAATGGAGGCATAATGTTGTGATCACACCAAACACCATGATGATATATCAGCCAACTCTTTCCAAATCCTCTGCATCCAATTCCTCTGAACTGTTCTTATGGAGCTTCCGCCGCAAATGCCAAGCAGTACAGTATGCTGTTTCCAAATTTCTGGTGGTGTGAATTGTGTCATGGTGCTGTTTTTCTCACAGACGATGCTCAACTGACCTTACTATACTGTGCAGTCAACAAAATTAAAACAATGTGCATGCACAAAATAAAAAATATAAAATAGTGACAATTTACCCATCGCACCATATATATATAGGGTCTCTCAGAATTAACTATTTCAGTAAAATTGGGCAAATTTTTAAAAATCTGACATAATTTTATGTTTATTACTTAGTTATGATACAGAACAAATAGATTTATAAATCTTACATCAGGACTTTATTGAAAATTTCCAACATGTGCTCTGTCTGTATCCCTACAAATTTCAAATCTATCCTTAATGTTTTGAAACACACTTTGGAGCATTTCAAGAGTTATCTACTGCACTGTTAACTGAATGTATTCTTTTAAGCTCAGCTAAACTATTGATCTTTTGGCAATAAACCTTTGTTTTTAGGAAACCCAAGGCAAAGAAATACAGGTGGTAGGGGTCAGCAAAGATATGTTCTTGTGTATTCATTATTATTAGGATTTTGAAAGGGAATGAAAATAAAATTAGAAAAAAAAAATAATAAAGTTATTAACAAAATAATACATATTAAACATGATGAACAGAAATAAAAGTTAGTTTATAAAAAAATTGTCCTATTTTACTGAAATAGTTAAGTGTGGGACCCCCCTATATCATTAAATGTAATTAATTTGGACATCAAAATAACTATGTAGGCAGAGAAACTAGCAACATTTTACTAGTGTGCTAAGTGACTTTATTATTAATAATAATTAGAGTATTTCATATTAGAGCATTGACTAGCAAGCAAGTTTCAATGATCATTACTACTATGATGAGTTTTATCCACACTGAGCGCTCCTCATTTCTAGCCTTGTGCCAAACTAAGTTTAGTAAATACCTAGAGATGATTTTTTTTTAAATAACTGAAGATTGGATAAATAAGCTACAAAGAATTTATTTATTGGTTCAAATTCTGTTACTTTCTGAGTTATTTTGAATTTGTAATTATATATTTTGTTTACAACTCAGTATTTCCTGTTTTCTCATTGCAAAAAGACATATCTTTAGAATTTTTCATAACATTAATAGTATTTTTGATAATAAAAATCAAATTATAAATTCTAAACAATTTGAAAAATATTTCAAATGGATAGAAGTAATGTAACAAAGTCTACTTAAGTGGTTGCCTATCAAGGCCCAAAAGCCACTCAAATTAGAGGGTTACTGAATGAAGTGTGTGATATGCAAAAGTAAGAGGAGGAAGTAGAGAATGAAGAGTATGTGAATATGGAGGATAGATAATAACCTTAGACTTGAAGAGGTGAAGATTGTAGTGTTTGAGGAAGTATCCATCCAGGAGTCCATTCCACAAAGTAGCAGTTTTTGAGAAATTTTCTGTGTGGATCATCCTACTTAACCAAAGGAATATGTAGGGAATGAGGGTGATTCAATTCTGTGGATGTGGCAAGGCAGGTTTTGACTGCAAAAGTATTCAAGAACAGAAAAGGCAATAGGCTTTTAGTTCTGATTTCTGGTTGTATTATTTCATATTAATAGGCATATAACCATATCACATTGAAACACCAGTTCTCTTATGATCACCAAAATTAAGTAACATCAAGCCTGGTCAGTACCTAGATGGGTAATCACTTGGGAATAACAGGTGCTGTAAGCTTGGATGTGCAGTTGGTATAATGGATAATATCTCAGAATTGTTTATCAGAGAGCGAAGTTCTAATTTGGTTCATTATATTCAGTTATGCACAAATACCCTTTGGAAAGGCATGAATCCACCTCTTCTCCCTCCCAGCTATAGGTTAATTAGTATGTCTTGTTTCAGTAAAATAATTATTAACTCAAAAAACTTATTTCAATCTCAAAATATTTCCTGGTTTGCAAAGGGTTAAGCTGTAAAAACCAAAACAATCACTCATATTAATAACTTTGAGAAAGACATGAACCTTAGAATTACCCCCAACTATCCACAGATAAATTAGTATCAAACATAATTAATAACATTGGGTACTAACAAATTGTAACAAATGTGATTTGCTTTTTGTGTAATTGTGTCTCATTGTCTTTTTATTAGCACACTCCAATAGGTTTGAAGTCCAGAGGGTGTAGCAATCATTTCAAGTCAATTTCACATGCAAGAATTGTCCTTTTATAAATCTTCATTAGTTGGCTACAGTGTCACAAATTGCTTATTGTATTAGACCAGGTGGTTTTAAGTTATCCCCTCTTTAAATACTGGCATGATTTGACAATGTTTAATTTTGGTGATCAGATAAGAACCAGTGCTTTCTGTATGATTTAACCACTTGCTTATAAAAAATAGCCATAACTGTTTTTTTTTTTTTTTCAATGTGCTCTTTCTATTATGATTTGATAATTCTTTGTTATGTATATAAAGAAGTTAAAATAGGTATAAACATTGTTTTGGTTTTTGGTGGGGGTTATATTTATTATTTAAAGAAAAGTTACCAATAGCTAAAGTGTTTGTTTTTTGGTTTTTTTTTTCTATTTTTGCTTAAAATATACTGTTATGATATTCTTTTAAAATAATCTTAATAACTACTACTTTTCTCTTGTTTGGTATCAGGTTTATTTAGCCAAATTTAGTGTTTTATGCAATCTAAAAAAAATTATTATTGCTGTCAAAAAATTTGAATCAGTTTTATTTGTAACATGAAACATTGTAACTAACTCGCTTCATAAAAATCTTTGCCAACTAGTGCCTCAGAGTACAACATTTGATATCAACTTTTTGGAGTAAATCAAGCTTTCATTTCATTGTCAAGCATGTATTAAAGTTTTTTTTTATCTTGTTTTATAACTACTTTTTAAAAGCTTCAGTATCAAGTTTTGAAAAGAAAATTATATAAAAAAAAATGATAATTTTTAATATAAAGAAACCATTTTGAAAATTGTTTAAAGATGAATTTGATGACATTTTTAATAGATAATTATTTTGAATAAATGTTCAACAGTTTTAGATATATAATTATGAACCTATATATTCATAATTGTTATTTTGGCAATAAGAAAAAAGTTTTTGCTTTTTTTTTTTTTTTTTTTTTTTCCAATATTCTTGAACTAAGGGAAAAAAGAAATTCAATCAAGAATATAGATTTAAATTTCCTGAAGTTCATTTCTCTTGCAAAATTTTTTCTGATTGATACAAAAGAAGTGTCAAGAAGTTCTGAAAGAGATTCCTCCTGAAATTCTGATAGTGATCATTTGGTCAGATTTTGGGAATGGAATTGGATCAAGAATTTTTGACAATACTTTGTATATATGTTTTTTTTTTTTTTTTTTTTTTTTCAAAAAAAAAAATTGATTTCTGCTCAGCCTTATAACTAATCAACTAAAACCTTGAATAATTCTTCTAAGCCCTATTATTTATTTGGTTATTCTCCTATCTGTTATAAATCCTAATGTTGCTGGTAAAGAGATATTTTCTATTCTTCTCTGTTGGCCAAAGAGTGGCTCTCTAACATCTTTACATTTAATGCAATACAAAAATACCTCTCACATAATAGTAAGACACAAGCTAGATGAAGACACCATTGACACTAATGTCATCCTTATGTGGGCCATATCTCTGGTAAGTATTTCTGCTGCAATCTATATTTAACACATGCACAGTGTTAAATTCAATTGTAGCCAATTGGACTAAGGTATATTATAATAGGGAAGATACCATTAATATATGTGGTATCTATATGACAAATACAGCATATGGCAGAAATACTTTCCAGATAATGGTAAGACATTAGTGGAAATGATGTCTTCATCAAGCTAATGTCTTACTATACTGTGGGAGGTATTTCTGACACACCCTATATAATAAGACTTGTCTTAACTGGGGCTAATTGTTATAAATAAAGGAAATTAAAAGTAGTTGTTTTATGCATGATGTTTGAAAATATTTGAGCAATTTATTGGGAGGATTATTAAAGGTAGACAGTGTCTGTATCCATACAGGTTTTCTGACTTATGTCACAAAATATTCATCTTTTGTACACAAAGTTTATAATGAAAATCCTAGAGGTTCTTGTTGATATTATTCTTTAGTTTCCAGCTGAGGCAAAACTAAGTACCAAACAATAACCTTCAATGTAACACAACATGCATTAGATTCCCCTCCCAACTGTAAAACATTTAACACATTTCATGTTATATAATACACACCTATAATTTGGCAAAGAATATATTTAAAAAAAACTAATTTTAACATGTTTACTTTTTTCATATTTTAACATTTTCATTTGTAATCATAATCATTTATAATCACATCTGTTTAATTCTGGGGTCATCAAGAGATGAGATGCCAAACAGGGGTTAGCCTAGTTAACTCACCTACACAAACCCAACTACCTGGCTATAAAATGCCTGGTAGTTTTTTTTTTTTTTTATCTTATTTGGTAAGTGTAATGGATAACATTGGGCACATGGCTGAATGATTAGAATGTTCGCTTTTTGACCATGTGACCCAGGTTCGAATCTCACCATTGTCAATTTGTAAGTAAAGTGACTTCTTGATATTATCAGTCTGGAGGAGGCAATCTCAGTGTGCAGCACATTTCGAAAGTGATTGAAAACAATACCACAGTTTTACCCATGCTTTGTGAGTGAAATTGGGTAGACAGAACCCTTTGGGAGCCATCAATGTTTGTGCTAGAACAAAGTCATAAGTTGTCGTGACCGAGGGTTTGAGTGTTCTGGCGTTGTTCAGACTGTTTATGCTAGATAATGTGCTCTCTCCCAGAAACTAACTAAGGCCTGCTCAGCATAGTTGCAATATAAACCACAGGTGGGCTCTGTAGATGTTGAACAAACACAAATGTGTCTGAGCAGGCATCTGTAACAGGGATTAGTTAGCCACCCTAGTAGACAGGCATCCTCAGATACAAGTGGCCATTCATCCATCTATCCATCCAATGGATAACAGCTCGGAATGAGAAATCGAAAAGTTGAGTTCAAATTCCAATGAAGATCATTACACTTGCTTATGTGAAAATAACCTTGGAAAAGGTATAAATGAATTTATCCCTCCAACTATGGATTAAATAGCAGGACAGACTGGATCCTCCAGCCTTGGTTGGCAATCAGTCTACTGCAGATAGTAACAGCAATCTACTACTGGAATTCTTCTACCAAGTCAATCATGAATAAAAAAGAGACCTGATTGTCCAAGTGTGCATCACATATAGCCCCTTGGGGAGGAAGGACATATATAGGTATAGATTCCCTACCTGATTAAATAATTTATGTTGGTGTGTCCTACTGTTATTTGAAATACAACAGATGGAGTTTACATAATTTTTTAAGCCATTCAGACAATCTTAGCCAAATGAGCAATTATCCAAAATTCAAATCAAAATTTAATAATGTTCAAATTGAGCATCTTTCTGAGTAACCAACATTTGTACTGTGGTTTGTAAAGAGAATGCTTTCAGTACTGAGATGAGGATTAAACTTTTCTTCATTGGCATTAAATATCTGTTAAATTCTTGATTGATTCTAGATTTTAAACAGATAACCTTTTATTTCTGCTGCCTATTTGTCTTATCAGCTACACAAATCAGGAAATCACTTTATAACCTATTAGAAACAACTATTTTAGCAAATAGAATAAATTGTATACATAGGGAATTAATTTGATTAGAAAGGTAATTATCCCAGGAAATCTTTCTATGCTATATTTCCTATATATAATCTTGAATCTGATGAATATTCTATGTGTTTAAGGATTTTACTAATACTGATTTGTATTTCATAATCAAGTAGTTTAGATACTAGTATTTATTGCTGTTTAAAATGATTTCAGAATGACTTAAATATTGTCTATAATTTTGAGAGTTGTTAACATTTCAAGTTTTGTTGGATCATTTGAACTCCTTTGTGTTTTTGATGTTTTGATTCATTCTTTGGCCTTTGTCAAATGTATAATCCACACAAAAAAAAAGAAAATAAAGTTTTTCTTCAGAAAATGGTAACAAAGAAGAGATGGTTTTATAAAAACACCAAGAAGTTTGAGTTCAATTATTAAAAAAATATAATTTGAAATGTGTATAAAGACTTTTAACTGAACAAAAGGATATTTTGATAGTATTTCATTACAAATTTTTAAAGTATATTTAATATTGTTATACATTCATCTAATCAGGTAAGTGTCCTCAACTTGGTTGTTAAGGTCACAGCATTTTGGTTGGTGCCAAAACATTGTCACTTTAACAACCAAGATGAGAACATTAGGCTGAATAGATCAGTTTAGAATAATAATTTCTTGAAAATTAAGATAAAAATGATATTTAGTACCTTTTTAAATAAAAAAATAAAAAAATTGCATCTTTGTTAAAATTAACTTAGTCATCTTAATAGATTAAATGTAGTTTTGAATGGCAAGATGCAGATATGAGGCACAACTTTTAGAAATCAGCAATGCCTTTGTTAATGAAATTTCACTTGTTCTGTAATCTAAAGGGTTCAGTTGACTAAAAAGATCATATCAAATCAGTGTAATTATTGGTGTAATTCGCTCTATTTCAGAACACATGAATTACATGTTTTTATTTCATCCAGTATTAGAAGCAAATTACTATATTTCCATCTTGTATAAATGAAAGATCAATCTTCAATTATTTTTGTCATTTGAAATTTGCTAACAGAAAGGAAGTAATTGGTCAGAATGCTAATAATGTTAGCTATTTTATATATATATATATATATATATATATATATATATATATATATATATATATATATATATATATATATATGACATGTTCCTTCAGAACAAAGACAATCACGACTCTCCATACTTTGCTTTTCTTTATTATCTGTTAATTGCTATGCCCTCTTGGGAAAGATAGTGGTGTGGTTTCCCATTGACTTCTTATCAATGCCTTTGAATTCAGTGTAGACCTTCACCAAAACAGGTTGCTACTCAAGGCTAAAGAGATTAGTCTACCATTAACCCATAGCAGACAGGAGAAGATGTGGATTTATATCTTCCCCCAACAGCATTTGCACCAAAGTGAACAGGCTGGGCTGAATTTTGAACTGCTTTTGTCAATTTCACTTTCACTAATATCCATTACAGTACTCATATATCCAGCCTTTATAAAGGTTTCTCTCAGTTCAGTGTTAAAATAAAATGTCTTTGTCACACACACACACACACACACACACATTTATATATATAACAAAGTAGAAAAAGTTTATTTGTGACACATTTCATCCTTCAGGATTTCATTGGACTAAATTTGTTATGTTGGTTCGATTACACATATGCATGAACAGGGGCTGCTGGGGATTTTAGAATGTGTTTTTTTTTTTTTTTTTTTATACATATATATATATAGCCAAATTAATATAGTTTTTTTTTTCATTTTCTTTCCAAAAGACAATATGAATTCGACTAGATATAAAAACAAAAAAACACAGTCTAAAATCTCCAGTACCCCTCATTCATGTAGTCATACCAACATAACAAATTTTGTCCAATGAAGTCCTGAATGACAAACTGAGCCACAAGTAAATTTTTCCACTTTGTTGTACAATTTCCCCAATATTGTTCCTGATACACAAGAATATATATATATATATATATATATATATATGTGTGTGTGCGTGTTAATATCTGTCTATATTTCTGAGATGATGTATTGTAATTATTTGCATTGTTTGGACTGTTGTGAGTTCAATACCTGGCTACCACAGTGGTGAATAAAAACTTGGAGGATTGAGTTAATGGGAGATACCTGAGACATTTGGAAGAGGCTTGGCACGTGGAACTAGAACAATTTATCCCAGTGGATGAAGTAAAGGTTCAGTTTGAAATTCACCTGAAGAAGCCTGGAGCATACAACAGCCAAAATACTGTGAATATGGCAATAAAGATGAGGACAATAGTCCAAACAATGTAAATAATATGTTTATGGTCACTTTCTTTACAGAAAGATTAATCTGTTAATGTCTAATCTGACTTAGGGAAGGCAGTGAAAGTTCTTAGTTTTTCTTGATTGCTATTCATGGATAAAATTCTCTTGGCATTTGATTATCACTTTCCACTTCTAGGGTTTCTCTTGATATTGTCTAGATTCACTCTACTCAGCTTCTTGTTAGCTGCCTCAACTTTGCCTACAAGGATCCATGTCTCTTTAACCATAACTGTTTCCCTCAGAAGTAATCCAGGTTAAGGGATCACATTTAAGTTTTACTTGTAAAAAGCTCAACACATCTTGAGTTATTCTTTAGGTTGCTGGAATCTATCATTAATTGCATTAAACATGTCCAAAAGAACACTAAATGCATTCCCAAAACTATTTTGATCTCTTATTATAAAACTAGCCCTTGATAATTTTCATATCTGTTGATTTAGTTCTTAGATTAACAATCTGTTGGAAAGATAGCATTTTGGTGTATGGCATTTGATTGATGTGGAAGTTTTCCCAGTTTTCTGTTTCTAATCTTCTACAAGATGCTTTTCAACAAAGCAGGCTGGAGTGGTCATATTACTGACCGCCGTCCACTGGATGTTGCCACTGCTGCTGCTGCCACATCATTCTGGATATGTGGCCTTGTTGCTGTTGCTGGTGGTGGTATTGTTGAGTTTATTTTTTTGGACATTTTATTCATCCTCCCGCTGCCAATGCAGAGAGAGAATAGCTGATCGACTTCTCTCATTCACTTGTGGCTGTTGGCTTGTCATCATGTTTATATGCATTAACTCCAAATACATTAACTGTGTCAGCTTTGTTCCCCATCACCTTGTGCCAGCCTTTGGTGTGTGGCACAAGTTCCCTCTTAGAACTGACCAGGTGGTGGGCAGCAAAAGCATTAAAACACTGACAAAGGATTTGGATTTTTATAAAAATATTATCTTCTGTACATTGAAATTCTATTAAAATGAAAAGAAATTAAAATATTTATTGAAAATTGTTATATTTGGTGTTTTTTGTCCTTTTTTTTTTAAAAAATCTTTTTGAAAATGAAAATGCTGATTATTAATTATGTTTAGTTTAGTAGAGCAGGGGGTGAGGGAGATTGTTATGCCAATCAGACCAGCCTGCTTCAACAATCAAAATTCAAAATATGAGTGGGTGCTGAAAAGTTCTCAGTTTAACCGACTTCCCAAAATTTGATTAAATATCTTTTTTTTTGTTTAGTACCACTTTGTACAGAGGCTAAAACACTGACTTTTGGCACTAGTGAGAAATACATAACTAGTTCACATAGGAAGGTGATCACTTAATTTATGGTAGATATTTTTAACACCAAGTATATTGGAACAGTGTGCATATGGCTAAATAGAACATTAGTGGCCAGGTTTAAATCTCTTCATGGTTAATTTGCCCAAGAGGTGACTTCCTCATAATATCAGCCTGGGGCAATGACTCCAACATATGATACAATTGGCTGAAAACTGCATCACAATCAACCCAAGACTTGTGTATGAAATTGGGTAGAAGTAAACTGTTTCGTTGCTGTTGATGATTCAACTAGCAGGAAGTCACAAGTCATGATGGCTGAGGGTTCAACCCTATGGTCCTTGTTCAAATATTGATCATGCCAAATTGTTCTCTCTCCGAGAAGTATCTGCTCAGTATAGTTGCAGTATAAACCATAGGTTCGGACTATAGATACTGAAGAAACAAATATGCCTGAACCAATGCCCACAGCAGGGATTAGCTAACCATCCTATCAGAGAAGCATACTTAGAAATGAGCTACTGGCTATTCCTTGCTATATTGTGGTAGAAAGGTTTATATATATATATATATATATATATATATATATATATATATATATATTAATTTATACTTGGGCAGCAATCTTTCTTTTAAACATCTTCCATTAAATATAATGGACAAGGAAAATTTTATTTAGTTTTTTCCTGCATTCTTATGTTATTCTGCTTGGTTGGAGTAAGGGAGTACAAAAAAATACAGGGTACAATGGGTAAATTGTTGCCATTTTATATTTTTAATTTCATGCATGCACATTGTTTTTTATTTTGTTGACTGCACAGTATAATAGGGTCAGTTAGGCACCATCTTTGAGAAGAAGAGCACCATGACACAATTCAATCTGCCAGAAATTTGGAAACAGCATGCTGTACTGCTTAGCATTCATCCTGGAAGCTCCAATCTGAAAATTTCAGAGTGTTTGGGTATAAAATCTGAGGACAGTGAAGAGGATTCAGAAAGATTTGGATGAGTCTAATAGTGATTATGAAGGTACGGCATCTTGGAAAACTCACTCTGATTGTTCTGATAAGAAAAGAACTCCCAAATTTGTTGGTGAGAGCCTCAGATTCAACTCAGAGGCCCACATCAAGTGTTTTGAGGAGGTTGTGCTGCTCTGAGTCAAGAGGGTGGCTTCTGGATGACCCTATGTCTGGCAACAGGACTCTGCACCATGCTACATAAGCAGGAGAATACAGTTATGGCTGTCAGACAATTTCTGCAAACACATCAACATTTAAATCTGGCCACCTAACTCCCCAGAATGCAACCCTCTTGATTATTATATGTGGGGCACAGTTGAGTGAGAGTACAACAAAACTCCTTGTAATACCAAAGATGAACTGAAGGCAAGGGTTATGGCAGCATTCACCAACTTAAACAAGGGGACTATTCAGAAGAGTTGCAGGAGATTCCAAATTCATCTGGAGGCCATGGTTGAAGCCAATGGCGATTTTATTGAATAAATTTACTCTTTAGTATTTCAAGATATTTTTACATAATTTTGGTAAATACAGTGTAACCCGGATATAAGAGAGTTGTCGGGACTGGAGAAGAAGTCTCTTATATCCGGGTTTGGTCTATTTTGTTTAGGTAAGTATAGGCTCTAATTTGGGACCAGAGAAAATCTCTCTTATATCCGGGTTACACTGTATATCTATTAAAATAAGATGTCAATGTTATTTTTATTTTTACGTCATTTAGATGACAATTTGTCTATCACATCCTATATATATATATATACACACATTATTTTTTTTTTTTTACTTTAAATTACTGCCCACTTACTTAAGCATTACTCCATTACTCTCTTATCTCTTTTTTTTTCTCCTTGCAACATCTTTTGTTATTTACACTTGGACTATTATCCTCATCTTTGTTGTTCACTCTGGCCTTCATCAGATGCTTTTTGATCCAAGTAACTTCAAACAGAACCCTTTATTTAATTAATGGGGGTAGATTGTTCTCATGTCTAAGGATATCTTGTTCTTATTTAGTACTGCTCAGTTATTGCTCACCCCATTTCCACTGAGTTAAATTACATATCTCTGGCCGACCCAGAGATTGAACTCAAAATTACTATGTCTACAAATTTTTATTTGCTCTGTCTTCTCCGACTACTTAATCTCTTAGATGAGTTTTCACTTTTATTCATATATGAACATGCTGGAATTATAGTGAACATTAAATGCGCATTAACAAAAAAAGAGAAAAAAAAAATGTCCCATCCCAAGGAAAATCAAATGCATATTTAATTTCTCGAGTTCTCATTTCTCAGCATCCAGTGTTTTCATAAATGCCAAATCAATCTTTAAATTGCACTTAATCACACTGCCACCTGACCTACATTTGTGTTCTTCAGCAACATCTGGGTCAGAGAAAATGGCTGTTTTCATTATCTTCTAAGATTTGCTTTATTTGGTTTGTTTTGTTTTGTTTTATGGCATATCAACCTCAATGGTTTATTTAATGCCGACAAAATTTTTATTGCTGGTAATATTTTTCTCTTGAAAAATCTATTGCTGCTAATAATATATTTTTTTTTTCAAAAATGTATTGCTGGTAATGATGTCTTGATGGTAGTAATTTTTACAAAAAAGTATTTCTGGTATTAAAACCTATTTTTACACTTTAATATTGTTTTGACCCAAGTTTAGGGGTTATCTATCTACCCATGGCTGGGACCCCTAACAGGTGCTACCACCTCAGGTCAGGGTGGATCTGGGAATACCAGCAATTAAGAGGTGGTTCCATGCTCCTCAAGACCTCCTGATCAGAAGCCTTGTTGTTGGACATAATTTATCGTCTTACCAAGGACACGGATGTAGTTTATCATCATATCCAGGACAAGCTTTGTTTGGTGTAGAGTCAAAAGCAGTTTACAGTACTTGATTTTCCTTAGGGTGGGGTCCCCCATTTCAGTACTGAATGGAGTTGATTGACTGATTTGTTTTTTTTTTACAGCTTATCAACCTTTTGCAGGTTATTTTAAAGCTAGGAAAATATTTTTAGATTGTAAGAATTTTGGGGAGATAATAGTGATTTTTACTAATACAAGTTCTACTATTTAATCCACAGCTGGGGTGAAAAAAGATAGGAAGCTACATTGCGGTGGTGGGAAAATCACTGAAACCAAGATGCCAGATCAGGACTGATAATATTACAGATTTTTAGATTTTGTCAAGAATCTCTAAATACATAATAGAAGCACCAGATCAAATATGACAGAAATATTCATGGATCAATTATAAATGTATAACATAGATTCTATCAAGGAAAATTGTCTGGCTCAACATAGTGAACCAACTTTCCTAACAGCAGAACTAGCAATTGATTCAATATAATCTTTCCATTTTGTGTCAGCAGAAAACAATCTCATTTGAAATTTCATTACAGAGAGTATATTTTATTATCAATCTACCATTTTATCACTAAACTAACTGTTGTGGTAAATCCTCCTACAGTAGAATGAACTCTTTCTCCTCTCATAAATACAATCTGTGAGAGTCGGATGGAGCGGAGTGGAGTAGTAGACACAGTGCTAATCTACTTATTACTAACACTATTGTTTTGTATATATCTTCAATATACTTTTTCAACCTACCTTCGTCTTCCGTGTCTTTCTTTCTGGCCCCTAAACAGGCCACAACACCAACTTTGTTTAATATATATTTTAATGCAGATAAAGAACTCCTTACTCCTTGTCCTCATCACAAATGACAAGACGTCTGGGGGTGACAGACAGGAGGATACTGAGGATATCATGGACATAGTGTATAAGCAACAAAGAAGTTTTACTGAAATTGTTAACGAAAAAGACACTTATATTTAGAATCAGAAAGAAGCAGCTGACATTTCTTGGTCAAAATGAGGAAGGAAGGTTTGGAGAATTTGACACTCACAGAATATATCAAAACCAAAAAGGGCAAAATATAATCAATTCACCCCAATCCTTGTATGAAATTGTACGCTGCCCAACAACATTAAAACTGATGTTGTATCAAATCCTGCTGTTGTTGGGATGTCAGTAAATACTAACAAATTCAATACCTGTGTCAACAGGTGTTCACTATTTAGATATAATAAATGTGTCATTTTGCAGGGATTTTATTTTGTTAGAGGATGGAAAATATGATATCAAAATGCACACACTCATTGGATTAGCAAAAACTACATTCCAAAAGCTAAACTAGAAAGAAACGGAAAAATTTCATTAGAAACGAGGAAAAGTGCTGAATTACTATGTGATGTCAATCCTCTTCTATGGCAGGGAATGCTGGGAAATCTCATCACAGATTAAGAGGTTGAGTGATTGATCTTGTTTTTGGAGATAATAATGATTTACTGGTACAAGTCCTATTGATTAAGCCATAGGTGGGGGAGAAGAGGTGGATTCATACCCGTTTCCAAGAGTAAGTGAATATAACGAACCCAGCTGGAATTGAAACTTGGCTCTTCAATTTCCAATTCCAAGTCATTATCTGTTACAACATCCACACAACCAAGTTTTACTGCACCTGGTATTCCCAAGCAGTCATCAATCTAGGTACTGACCAGACTCGATGTTGCTTAACTTTGGTGATCGTACGAGAACTACTGTTTCAACATATTGCCATAAGCCCAGTTTAAGAGTAAAATGGAGTTAACAGAAATGTGGATCTACAGAAGGATACTGAGAATTCTGTGGACAGAGCAGGTAAGCAACAAGGAAGTCTTAAAGAAAATGGTAGAAAAAAAACACACTTGTACTCAGAATCAGAAAAAGGCAGCTTAAATTTCTAATGCGGAAGGAGGGCTTGGAAAACTTACCCCTCACAAGGCAAGAGAGATAGGGGGAGTCAGGTAGTCACCTACACGTCAAGCTCATGTAAATAGACAAGAAAATGTGGACAGGTGGCTTGACAATGTGAGAAATATTAAGAGCCATGAAGGATAGGAGGTAGAAGGAGCTATAATCATTCATGTCCTGAAGAGATATGTCACATAGAGAAGAAGAAGAAGATAAAACAAAAAGATTTTTTAATTAATTAATTAATTAATTAATCATTAACTAATCTCCATTAATCATCTGAGAGACCTCTTGCTGCTTTCCATCAGCATGGCTGATGCTATCCTCCAGGAAAGTTACTTATTGCTCCTTTTCATGCTCACATTCTCTATTGATATGAAGTGAAAAGACTATATTGAATCTATGGCTAAGCCAGCTGGTAAGAAAGTTAGCTCATTATGTTTCTCTCCAGAATCTATCTACATAGCTAATATTGCTGCCACATATGGTCTGGTGCCCCTGCAACTTACCTTGAGCTCCTTGATATTATCCAAAAAAGAATCTGCAATACTATTGGTCCTGATCTGGCAGCTCGCCTTCAGTCACTTTCCCACCACTGTAAGGTTGTCTCTCTGTGTCTTTTCTATAAATACTTTCATGATAACTGTTCAGATGAGCTCTTCTCTATGGCACATAGTGTTTTTGAATTTAAGCTCAGTACTAGACTGGCGCCAAGATCTCCTCAATTTAGATGGTAGATGTAGCCGTAAATTCTATGCTAACAGTTTCTTGACCCGCACTTCTCGCTTGTGGAACTCCCTTCCGGTTCAATGCTTTTCAGACAACTTTAATCTGCAATCTACTGTCTACCTGATTACTATCTTCTCTTTCTGCTCATCATTATTGTTTCTGTTCCTAATTCTTCCACCCTCTGTAACCACTTATGTCTTAGTGGCATTATTGCCTTGCTTAGAGTGATAGCGATTAAAAAAAAACGTGATTCAGATAAAAAACAAAAAATGAAATATAAACTTCGTTACTATCATCTTCCTTTCTTTTTCATCCATGTTTTTTTTGTGGATGAAGCAATGTCGATCAAAAAAAAAATTAATACTTCTACTAAAGGGTGTGGTAATAAAAACCTCCCATACGCCTATTCGTGTTGTTAGTGAAGCTAGGCAGGTGGTAATGGTGTCTTTATGTAGCTAATGTTTCGCCATTTTTTAATACCCCTTATGTAGCTATATCCTCCAGAATTATCCCGCAAATGCTGTTCTCTTCACAATTTATCAAGCCCACTCACAACTGCCAGGCCTCATCAATAAGCAGAATTTTCGTTACTGGGGGGCAAACAATCCCAGACAGCTTCATGCAAAAACCTCTACACAGCGGACGAGTTACTATAAGCTACGCTGTTACAAATGTTGGTGTTTGAGGCTCTATTTTGATGAAGAGGAAAGTTGAACGGTTTCAGTAAATTACGATCGCTAGGTGGAAATATTACAGAATTTTCTGGAACTGTAGAGTAATTGGCCATGGTTAAGTGTAATTAGTAATTCATCAAGTCTAGAAGAATCCTCAACAGAATGAAGAAATATATATATATATATATATATATATATATATATATATATATATATATATATATATATATATATATATATATAACTTAAACGTTATTTTAGCGGATACCCATATTTGAGTAAACGCACCATTTATTTATTAAACAGTATATTTATTTCTGGCACGGTGGAGTAATGGATTAAGGAATCGGAGAGCCGAGTTCGAATTCCAGTTGGATCCATTAAATTCACTTACGTGCTAACACCCTTGGGAAAAGTATGAATCCTCTACTTCTCCCAGCTATGGGTAAATAGCAGGACAGACCGGGTTCTACAGACTTGGATGGCAACCTACTGTGGAAAAAAAATCTGCCTCGTCGGTTATGTATCGAAAGATACATGATCGTCTAAGCGTGTATCACGCATGGCACATAACTGTCTAAGTGTTATTGGCAAAAATGCCCAACAAAACCGAATTGACAAAGTTTCCAATAAACAATAATGAAAGAAAGAATAAGAACAGTGCAAAATAATAGAAAACAAAAAATATAGTCGGCACCCGCTCGCATCCGATCATCGGGATCGTCATCCTTTCTTCTTATTCCCTTTCTCCCCTATGGTGGCGGTGGCGGAGATGACTGTGAAGGCCCAGTATACCCCGAAAGTGTCGTTATCAGGAGTCAAAGAGGGTAATGGCCGCGTGTCGCAGATCCTCTTCATGTTCACGGTTAGACTCGAAAGTCTGCCTCTACCCCGGATGGTTCCACATCAGGAAGGCCGATTTGCAGCAACGGTTTCCCAGGTCTCAGAGTCGATGTTAGCCTGTGTCAGGAATGTTTTCAACTGATCCTTGGAGGATTCGTTTTGGACCTCCGCGTAGCTTCTTGGCGCTAGCGAGTTCTCCAAACAGGATGATACGTAAGAGTCCAGCAATATAAATGATATAAAGAATATAAATGCAAGACAAACCTAGGCAAAGCGACAGTAATACGATAAAAAGTTCACAAAGTAAGAATGGTGTTAACACGCAAAAGGGATACAAATAAGCAGTGACGTGAAGAGGTTTAGTGATATCCGGGGCCAATTCTTTGATTGTATGCCCCTAAGACTCAAATAGGGGGTCTACACCGATCTCGCTTATCAAAACACGGATCCACATTCACACCATGTTGTGGGACTGTAGGGAGCTTGTACAACGAAGTTAACAGAGACAATTTCAGAAACTAAATTTTTATTTCACACATTGATTGGATGATCAGGACCGTCGCAACCTCTGCCCCCTCCCCGCCTTCTGCGCGCTACTGTAGCATTCTGACTTCAATACAAGAAAGAACAAAAATATAGCGGAAGAAACCGAGTTGTCTATCTTATTGGTTAGGAAGAAATCCCAGCATGCATCTGTATGATTTATTCATAAATTTGGGGGGGGGCGTTTTTGCAGTCATTCCTACTATAGAATGGAACCAACAGGAAGTAAAACTCACAGACGTTGGTAATTCGGGTGAACCCTTGAGTAGGCTGTTTACAGAACGTTAATCTTCTAAAAAAATTTTTGCTTTGTTTTTTTTTTTCTTTTTAACCTATAAAATGTGAGTAGTTTTATTGGCGCACTCTGTTATAGTGTACATAAAAACATTAACAAATATGACAGTAAGCGATTGGGGGGAAATTAGGAGCATAGTTGTTAGATTTGATAATTTCTGCCAGTCAGAAATCTCTGGTAGCTGAAACATAGGAAGAGCCGTTATATTAAACTTTCTGAGGTAAAAGGGGTGGGAGTTTGTGTCTCGCCTTAATTTTATACTTTTTTATCCATTTCAGCGTAGACTGAATGCGTGAGTAGCTGCGATGAAAAGCAAATGAAATTAAGTTGAAAGTTAACTATTGGTAAAAAACGTCTCCATTATTTTATGCCAGCTGTAGAGGATAGTCGCTCCCGAGTACACGTGTGAGGGGACACAAAATATAATTATTCATTCATACTAGCGGGACTCGGGTAAGTAGACAAGGCGGAGCCCACCCCTCACCAGGCAAAACCACTGCTGATGTTCTCCAACTTGAAGAATCGCCTTGGTTACAAACACGTGGTTGTTGATTCCGCCAGGGAACCCTCTGCCCTAGCTGTATCATCCGTGCACTGACTGTATAAACACTATAGGTACACTGTGTTAAATGACCGTTGACCTCACAAAAAGGTTCATCCACCCTTTTATAGGTCTTGTTTTTAATCCTGCTCGGTGGTCCTGATAGAGGACCCAGTTTAGTCACCGATTACACGACTATATGGCAGGTTCTAGTGTCTTACATGGTACCAGTAGCACTCGTACAGTAACCTGACACTGAGTAGTATATATATATATATATATATATATATATATATATATATATATATATAATTAAAATAAATCTTAAAGAGCCAGGTAAACTTACCTAGGTTTAGGTGAAACCTAGGTAGGTCTTCCTGGCTCTTTAAGATTTATTTAAGTTATTCCAGCTCTACTTAGCGTATTGAGCATTCCACGTTTTAGTCTTACTACTCACTTGTTTTTTTTTCTTTAGACTAAAGACTTAAGGCACGGATCGATAATTTTTTCTTCGGCTACCGTTTTATTTTTGGCATATATGCAAGTTGAGCTATCTGAGGTTTTTTTACCAAACGTGTATTTATTATATATATATATATATATATATATATATATATATATATATATATATATATATATATATATATATATATATATATATGAGTGATATATAAATTACAACGTTCACAGCATTAATCCAAAAGAGTGCTCGATACCGATAGTAGAGGATAATTATTTATTTATTATAATTTTATCATATAGACAAAACCATTTTACTCATGACAAAGATGCAACTTGGTTTCAGTGCAGGATTTTTCATGACCATTTTCTATTCTCACCCGTCGAAGTGCAGTTGAAATGCACTTAAACTAAGTTGCATCTTTGTCGTGAGTAAAATGGTTTTGTCCATATGATAAAATTATAATATATATATATATATATATATATATATTATAAATTAATTGATTTAAAATATGTTTTTTTTCGCTACACACTTCTAACCATGTTTCAAAAATGGAAGCTAAAAGCTCCGAATTTAATTTTGTAATTAAATTAAAGTCATTAGTTCCATTTCATCCTCAAGCGAATTTTTGAGTAACTTTTAAAATTAATGCTCTGTAAATTTACATTGAGCACTATTTTGTAAAAATAAAAATATCTATAACACCGGATTATATATTTTACTGTTCTTTCTTTATATATATATATATACTTTTAGCGGTTACCCATATTTGCGTAAACGCTCCGGTCATTTATTAAACAGTATATTTATTTTCGTCCTCCGACCTGAATATTCGAAGCATCTTATTAAAGAAAAATATGCACTCCCCGGCAGGATTCGTAAAAGAGGCTCTGAGAATTATGGCGTATAATGCATTTTCATTGGGCAATAAATCAGAGGATATGTTATGTAACCTATCTTCTACTGAGTCTAAATTTATCAGCAGCATCTGTATAAAAAAAGGACCAGGCACGAAATCTACAGTTTTGAATTATGTGCCAACAAAGAGAATCTTTCCCAGTCAGTGTTGTATTCTTTTATTTTATTTCTTCTTCCTCAAATAATCCTTCCGTGTTCACAACACAGAGTGGGTGGTTTCTCTAAATGAGAAAATATTGAAATGTTATATGTCATGACTGTCATCGTGAGTCACTTGCTGTTTAGGAAGAAACTGGACACCAAATTCATCTCAGCGACTTTGAGGAAGAACTGCAAAGGCAAATTCAGCAAGAAAAAGAAATGAATGGAGATATGTAGTCCGACGTTTGCGGGACTAGATGTAATATTTAACTATACAAAATCTTGCATTTTGTGGTCGTAATGAGGACGTAACTTCAAACGGAAACATTAGAAGATTGCACGTGATTTTTAGTTATAAACTTTTAAGCAAGCTCCTTCAAGGGGGGGTGGTGCTAATTAGGCTTCCGACCCAAAAGTAAAGGGGCCTCTGGTTCAACTTAGAAAACAGAAATGATAATTTTGAAGAAATAGCAAAAGCGTGCTGAACAACACCAAACCAACAATACTTCCTTTATTCAAACAATTTTAGGCTCTGACCTCCTCAGCTGATAAGGCTGAATGCTTTGCTCGTAAATTTTCATCTAATTCAATGCTAGACTCATCTGGTGTACCCACACCGGATTTTCCCCCTAGGACTGAGACTCTACTGAGTGAGATGCACATGAACCCAACGATGGTATTGGGCATCATCTCTAAATTAGACTTCCATCAGGTTAATGGGGTGATGTGATACCGGCCATTGTCCTGAAGAAATTTGCTCCTGAACTGGCTCCTGATCTCTCTACACTTTACAACTACTGTCTCACCGACTCTTGCTTTCCTGTCTGTTGGGAGTTCTCATCTGTTGTGCCTGTCTTTAAGAACACTGGTGACCCTTCTGACCCGTCTAACTACTGTCCTATCAGTCTCCTACCACTCTTCGGTAAAGTCTTTGAGGCTTTTATCAACGCCAAATAATTAAGCACCTTACTTCACGTCATCTACTCTCAGTCAAGCAATATCGTTTCCACTTTGCCCGATATACTGCTAACGTGCTCAAGGCTGTAACTGAATTTGTATACAAAGCACTTAACAATAATGGAGAAGCTCGAGCCGTGGCTCTAGACATCTCTAAAGCATTTGATAAGCTTTATGGATACGGTATTACAGGACGATTATTTGATTAATACAATAATTCCTGTCAAACCGTGAAATGAAGGTTGTACTAAACAGGTTCTCATCCGGCTCCTTTATCACGAACGCTGGTGTTCCCTACGGCTCTATCTTGGCCCCCAACACTGTTCCTGATCTTCATCAATGACCTTCCCGATGTCATCAGTTCCCAAGTAGGCATCTAATCGGACGATACTATTTACTCCTGCCTCAATAGTAAATCTGGTATCGTTGACAAAACTAACCTGGATGCTGATCTCGAAAAGGATCTCCAATCTGTGGTTGACTGGGGCAGGAAATGGCTTGTAAACTTTAATGCCTCCAAAATGAAACTGCTTTCCTTTACCCACCACAGAGAACCCTCACTGCCTTCCATCAGAATGGCTGATTCCCAACTCCTGGAGAGCGCCTCGTTACGCCTGCTTGGTCACACGCTCTCCTCTGACATGAGGTGGAATAAATACATTGAATCACTTGCTTCATCTACCGCAAGGAAAGTTGGTTCTCTATGTCGTGCCAGAAAATTTTTCTTGTCTGAGTCCATCCTTCAAATCTATAAATCAAACATCCGTCCTTGCATGGAATATTGCTGTCATATATGGACTAGTGCCCCCGCTGTACGTCTCGAGGTACTCGACAAAATCCAGAGACAAATATGCAATGTGATACGTGCTGATCTGGCATCTAGTCTACAGTCGCTTTCTCACAGACGTGCCTTGGCTTTCTTCTGTCTCTTGTACAAGTATTTTCACGGCAACTCAAACAGCTTCTTCTCTCGCACTTCCTGGCTGTAGAACCCCCTTCCTCTTACTTACTTCCACGATGACTATAATCTTCAAATCTTCAAGTGTAATAATCGACATCTGACACACTGAGCTTGTTCCCCGTCCTTTTCGGTATCCTTTCCTCAAACACGCCTTTACTCTTGTTCTCAATCCTCTGTAACCCCTTCTGCGCAAGTGGCACTCCTGCCTTGCTTGGAGTGAATTGCACAAAAAAAAATAAAAATAAAAACTTTGAATTTCTCAATTCACACCATGAAACTTCAAACTCTCACTTTAACTCTGGTTCGGGTTATAAGTCCAATTCCGGTCAAAAGACAGATTTGGGCCGAAAGTTCGATCAGGTCCAAAATTCCAGTTCAGGCCGAAAATTGATTTCTTCAAATCCCAAACGCCGAGGAAGTTCAATTGAGCTGACTTCTTCAAATCCCAAACTCCGTGGAACGTGGAACTTCAATTGAGCGGAGTTCTTCAAATCCCAAACTCCGTGGAACTTCAATTGAGCCGAATTCTTCAAATCCCAAACTCCGTGGTTCTTCAAATCACAAACTCTGCAGAACCTCACACCACAAAACCTCACACTTTAACTCTGATTCCTTGACATTTTGAAGAAATAAAATTGATTTCCTCAATATTTTGGAGAAATTTTAAATTGAATTTAAAACAAGAAAATATTAAAATCCCATAGTTTTTCTGTTACTTTAAACTCAATATAAATTAAAAACTTTTTATATCACAATTTTTTTTCTGTTATTTTAAAATTGGAATTTTTAACTATTCCCTCTTCATCCAGACACAAATCTCAATGCTGGATGCTCTAGCACCAGATGAAGAAAATATTTTCAACTCCTGGATCATCCTGATTCCAAAAAGGTATAATGTGTCCATGTAGAGCAAGTATGATCCGAGTTAAAGGCGGTTAAGGACACATAGGTGAACAGACAGAATTTGCCGTTTATTTATTTAGATAAAAGTACATATTTATCCGGCCTCTCCTCTAAGGTAGGATGTAACACATGGTCGCGTTTTTTTTTTTGTTTTTTTTTTTACGTGGGAAGCCCATACACATATATATGCATATGGGACAAACACAAATTATTGCCCACTCCCCGCGACCACTGTCGCGCTGGTGTCGATATTACACAGACCTCACTTCCGGGCAAAAGCAAACTTCTCTACCGGGTAAGTATTAAAAGTATAACCAATTTAGGAATTAACGTTTAGAGTGCGTAAAAAAAAACGTAAAAAAAATAAAAACAACAGGCGCACGTAAAAAAGCAAGCAGTCGTTAACATAATATATTTTTTCTTGAAATCCATTTTGAGCTTATAAATCTAATGGCTTCAAAAATGCGAAATTAATGTTTGCCCTTACTGTTTTTTTTTTTTTTGTTTGTTTGTTTTTTAATATAAGATATCCGCTTATTTTGAATAGAGAGTTTTGAAAAGAAAAATTACAGTCGTATTGGAAATATTTTTATAGAACAGTAATGACAAAAGTACGCAGGTGTAGGCTTTGAGAAAGATTTATTCAACTAAGAATACAAGGTTCGCGTATAGTGTCCTTTTATAGTCCCAATAAACAGAAATAGCTTTCTCAAAGAAGAGAGTAACGACACAAGAGAGACCACACTTGATTATTCATAACATGAACATAAATTCAATGTGATATTTTCAAATTAATACGGTATATACTCGTGTATAAGCCGACTTCATGTATAGTGCTAACCCTGAATTTTTTGGCATGAATTTTAACTCCTCAAGAAAAAAAATACCTGTCTATAGTGCATCCGGTCACCGAAAATGCAGGATGTTTAACTTCTTAAAAAAATTACCTGTGTATAGTGTGATGTGACCCGCTATTTTTTGCGTAAAAAAAATTAATCGTAAAGTCTCGTACTTTACTCAAGTATGGACAGTATTGTTCAACATAAAAGTGCTGAAAACATCAAAATAAGAAAATCCAGTTGGCAAAGAAAAGATTTTCTTTTATTTAGTTTGGTCCAAAAAACCTAAATAGTCTTTAATTCCTTTCACTTATCGCTTTGGAAGGAATCATTATTTCATCCAATATTTTGATCAAAGAGAACATTATTTTTGGTCCCATCGATTGTATCACTGATACCACATTTCTTAAACTAGATTTATTTATATATTTATTTATTTTTTTTTGCAACACACTGATTCGTGTTCAAATCCTTGCAGTATTTATTATTGTTGAAGTTATCACTTCCTCTGCTCATTTGAAACTCTCCTTAAAAACTTTAAAAAAAGATATGCAATAAACAATATTGTATTTTTATTAAATAACTATTTGTTATTTTAATCATTAAAGTGTTTTTAAAATAGTATTTTGTATGTTAAATAATAAAACATTTAATTTAAAAAAAAAAATTGATGAAAATTTATTGTACTAAACTATGCACCTTAATAAAACCAACTGTACTTTGTAACCCTTTACCTGTTTGCACTTCTCCCTAAAATTTAGTTTCGGTCAATGTATGGCTTTTTTAGAAGGTGTGACGGACGGACTAACGTAAATCAAAGAATTTTGATAGAAGACAGATGACTTAATAATCACGATATCACTTCTTACTTTTCCAACGATTTCTTCATCCACTTGCACACTTGAGAAAGCGTCGGTCTTTTCTTGTATATTATTTATACTTTTGGTGTATAGGACGTAGATTTTGTCATAAGTTTTTTTGGGTAATTTTGTTTTACATCATATCAACGTCAATGGGTTATTTAATCCCGACAAGATTTTTAGGATAGGATCGTATGAATATAATATGTATGTTTTTTTGGTAAGAAATCAGTTTGTAGATCAAGTTTCATTGACGTATTTTTGTAAAGTGGATTTTTGTCGAGAATCAAATATATTGATGGTAATTTTTTCTTTCAAAAATGTATTGCTGGTAATATTTTTTTAAAAAATGTGTTGCTTATATTTATTTATTTTTTTTTTTTACTATAAAAACCGATTTTTACTCTTTCATAGTGTTTTGACTCCAGTTTGGGAGTTAACTATTTGCTCATAGCTGGGACCCTAACAGGTGCTAACATGCCGGGTCAGGATAGACCTGGGAACAACGGCAATTAAGAAATGGTTCCAGGCCCCTCAAAACCTCCTGATCAGCGGTTTTGCTGCCGTATGTAGTTTATCGTCATACCCAAGATGATTTGACATAAGACTTCGTGGTAAAAAGTGCGTATTATCCATTGAAAAATATAGTAATTTATAAAGAAAAATACTACGAAATTCCGCATCAATTCACACCTGGTTTAGTCCTTTTTCTTTTTCTTCTTCTTCTTCTTCTTCTTCTTCTTCTTCTTCTTCTTCGTGCCATGTCCTTTCAAGACATAGGTGATCATGACTCTCCACAACTTCCTATCTCGTCGGGTCTTTTTCTCCCTTTGCTAAGACCCCCGGCCACCGTTCCGCCATCCATTCACACAAGCTCATCAAGTAAACGGTTCGTTGCTTTCCCCTATCTCTCTTTCTCTCAGCATGCCCCTCAGACCCTCCTTCCTTATTATGTGTCTAAGGAATTTCAGCTGTCTTTTCCTGATTTTGAGTATAAATGCGCTTTCTGTTGCCATTTTCTTTAAGACTTCCTTGTTGCCATCTCGCTTTGTCCATGGAATTTTCAATATCCTTCTGTAGAACTGTAGTGACGGCGAAATAATAAACCCCTTCACCCACCACCTTCAAATTCGGAGAACTGATGAAAAAGAGGGAAATTTTTTCGCGAGCTTTTCGTTGGACCAATGAAAACCTTGCCTTCACAGAAATTAGCCGGCTAACCGAGAAGAACAAGAAAAGAAAGTAGAAAGTATATGTGAAATTCATTTTGGTATAAAAGATGGAGAAAAATTAAATTAATGAAAGAAGAGTGTCTGAAATGATGTGAAAGGCTTCGTTTCTGTTCATCGAGTTCAGCGTAGAAGTTATCGTCAGTATAAAATTATTCGCTAATTATATTATCGGCCTCTAACCAAGAACGCGGCACTTCAAAAATTTTTCTATCAACAATCCAAGATAAGTATTTCAAACCATCTCTCTTTGTCTACTTTTAAATGTATGCAAACGTATACCCCTTCTGTGAGCAACGTACTCTCTTACTTTTGTTTTAAACATTTTTTAATATTATTTTGTGTCAAATCATTTAATCTGCTGTACGCACATTTCTTCTTCATGGAAATACATTAAAACTATGGACTGCTGTTTTGATTTATTTTTCTGAAAGGAGCTACTGGACTGTGTTTCCTCGGCATTATAATCCTTCATTAATATTTTGGACGTTCATTTTAACCCTTAACCCCACGCCACAATTTTTGCTTCCTCTAGATTTTTCCTCATCCGTGGGGAAATTGTCCAGCATTCACTGCCATATAAGATGGATATCACATAGCAACCCAGCACACTTTTCTAACGAAATTATTAACTAAATTCTTCCGTTTCTCAGCACCTTGCTTTAACTTTTGGAAGGTTTCTTTCATTAGTCCTATGTGTGTTTGAAACTTGGTATTTGTTACAAACGTTTCACAATACTGTGGTAACCAGTGTTTGGACTTGGTATTTCTTTTATGCTGCAAGTCAGAAAATAACAGTTAGTAACTTGCGTGGTTGTAGTATCCCCTGAAAAATATGAAGATATGATATATAAACAAAAATAAAAAATAATACAAATTAAAATAAGGTATTCACTTTCTATTAATTAATTAATTAATTAATTTCTATATACTTCTCTCTCAACTAACGAGAGCACAACCCTTAAATAAAAAAAGGAAGAGGAAAAGACTGAACCCGGCCGCAAAATGGCAGAGGTTTGCTGGACCAAAGTCTAGCCATTTCTAAAATCAGACAGCCTCCACGCATAACTTCCGTTATATTAAAAAAAAAATGAAAAAGAAAGGAACGCCGGAAATCAAAAAAATTAACACAGAGACTTTTTGATGTTAGCCGAAACCAAGGTTCACGCCAGCAGTCTTGGAGTCTTGTCGAAAAGGATGTAAACTGACGGCCCTCAGGTTGAGAAGGGAAGGGACCACAAGAGAATCCAGCCATGTGTAACGCGTGAAGAAATTAAGAGGCCATGTGCTTAAAACTTTTTCCCACTTTTCTTAGAGCCGAAAAAAAGACAGCAGATTGACGCCACCTATTTCTAAGATGACTGCTACTACTACTACTAAGTTCTGACTCCGAAACTACCCACTGCCGAACTGAAATGGATTTTCTCTGCTACCAAGATCAGACTTATAAACGAACATTTGATATACTGAATATCAAAGGACTCACTCCAATCTAAATGAGATAAATAAATATATATTATTTGTTTATAGCCTTGAGTCAGTTCGTTTTATTCCAAAGTTTACGATAAAATAATTACTAAGTCTCTCTGGCACACTACACAATATTGGTGACTCCCGACATGATCACACGTCTAAGAGAATTTACTGTAACAGGAGCATAAGATTTATTAAACTATGTGAGATCTCCGTAGCGTCACCTCCAAAAATGGTGTATCGTTGCTAAATCTGAGCCGGAGCTGCACAATCTTCACTTTCCAGTCTTAATAGAGTTCAAAATCGTTTAAGTAGTTTTGTGAGAGAAGACATTCTTCATTCTAAAGATTCTTCCACACACATGTCACATTTCAAGTCTATCGCTACTCTATTGCTATTTCCATGGCAAATGTTCAGTTAAGGTACACCGTTTAGTTCCACTCGTTGAAACCTTTATAGCTATGAGTCGCTATGCTACTTCCATAGAGTCGAATCACCCATTTCGCCTCTATATTCCAATTGTAAGGAGGAAGTTCCGCAGACAGTTTTCCCCGAAAACACCTACGTTGTGCATATCTTCCTGAATACTGCAATCTTAACCTCTTCAATTCAAGAGTTAATCGCTATTTATCCTCCTTACAATCCTCGTTCTACCCCATCTTACTTTCCTTTCACACACCTCATTCTACCTTGAATGGCTCTTAGGCCGTGCATTGGGTGAGGCTTAGTAAAGATCAGAAACACGTTGGAGTGTAAGAGATGCCCACGAAAAACTAAATGAATTTCTAAAATCGTTAGAGTAGAAAAGTGTTTCTCAACCTGGGCACTACGCCCCCTTGTGGACTGTTAAGTTGAAAGTGGGGGGGACTGGAGCTTTTTATTTCATTTGGGGGCGGTGAACATACTTTGTGTGGCAGTGGGCATTTATCCATTTATTTATTTTTTCAAAATTTTAAAAATTATTCAATATTGGCTACAAAATAAAATTTCTGATTTTCTTCATGGCTTTTCCAACTTCTAATATGGTTGAATGTGATTTCAACGCAGTTACACAACTTTTAACTAAACAAAGAAACCGCCTGCTAATTACAAAACGAGAAAATCTACAATTACTTCAAGGCAGCATGGAACCTAGATTAAAAGCCTTAGCCAGTGAACACCAAATCATGCATCGCATTGAAAACATTGAGATAAGCTATCAAATTGCACGTAGAGTAAGGCGATTTACTTGACACAAACTGAGTCAGGTTGTGACACAAGGTCAGTTTTTAACGTGGGGATCCGAGTGTTTCCACACGGGCCGCTAGTTCAAGCTGGTCTTGGCTGGTCATAGCTCGTCTAAACTAATTATAGCCGTGATACCACCTGCGTCAGGGATGTAACCCTGTGCCAGGTAAGTATCAATTAATCTAGAGTAAGAGCCTTATCCAGTAAGCACCAAAGTCAACCATCGCATTGAAAACATTGAGATAAGCTATCAAAGTTTTTTTTTTTTAAACATTTTAATCATTGGTATTTATAATAAAAATGAAAATAATATTAAAAATATTAAAATTATTTTTGCACTAATATCAAAGTGTTATGTTGCTATGAATGATGAATTCAGTATAATATTAGAAATGTAATTTAACAAGGTGCGTTGACAAAAAAGAGGACGCTGGTTGAAAAAGGGTTGGGAAACACTGGATTAGAATGACATGGCTGAAACGAAATGTAGTGCTCAGAATACACTGCAACGTCTCAGATTACCGCCCCTGGCTTAGAATTATAGGTGGCGCGATTTTTGATAGCAAGCGATAAAACGTTCCCCGTGCAGCACACGCGGCTTGTGAGTAATTTATTCCTTCAGAAACATCGATTTACAATTGCGTATTCGACAACTTTAAACGTTGACTTTTCTTTTCTTTTTTTCTGTAAACTCTTCTGTTAATAGATATAATGATTATCGTTTGTTTAAACATGGTCCATTATTTACCCGGACTCACACGAGTCTGTAGTGTAAAATACTGTTTGCAAGATTGATAATATTAAGTGTTGTAAAATAACTAATCATTCTTTCCGTCAACAAACGCATACTTCTATGTGCCAAGCCCCCTCAGGACTTGGATGATCATGGCTCTCCACACTTTCCTGTTCTTTGTAGCTCTTAATAAATTGTGTCTTTGTGTTATCACTCCTAAACCCTGTTCTGCTATCGATTTACTCAAGTTCGCTAGGTAGATTAACAGTTCTATGTTCAATATCCCTTCAGGATGTTAGCGATTACAGCTCTCCACAATTTCCTGTCCTTTGTAGCTCCTATTTTTTGATATTTCACGTAAACCCTGTTCTGCTATCCATTTGCACAAGCTCGATAGGTAGATTATGCGTTGTTTTCATCTATCCCTCTAGCCTTCAATTTCTCCCGTGAGTATCAAATTTACCAAGCCCTCTTTCTTCATTAGGTGCTCTAGAAATTTCAACTCTCTTTCTGATGTTAAGTAAAAGTGTCCTTTTTGTTTCCATTTTCTCTAAAACTTTGTCGTTGTTCACATGTTCAGTGCATGGTATTCTCAGCATCTTTCTGTAGAACCACATTTCTGTTACTTCACGTTTCTTCTTCATTTATGAGGAGATTGTCCGACATTCATTGCCATGTAAAACAGATATAACGTAACAGTTCAGTACTCTTTGTTTCTAACGAAAATTTCCTGTTTCTTCATACTTTGCTTAGCTTTTGGAAAGTATATCTCGCTATCCTAATGTGCCTTCGGATTTCAGTCCCGCACTTTCCCTCTTCAGTTAAAACACTTCCCTGATATTTAAATTATTGTACTTGTTTGATTTTGTCATCTTCAATTTGTAATTTGCATGTTGGGCTGTCCTTTTTCTCGACAGCCATACATTCCTTCTTCTTGCAATTGATGTTTAGTCCTTTCTTCTTGATTTCCTTCACTACCTTCTGTAGGCGTTTTTGTAGTTTCCTTTTCGTATCTGCTATCAACACTGTGTCGTCTGCATATCTGATATTGCTAAGATTGTAACTGTCAGTAATGAATCCTAGTAGGACTTTTAATTCTCTCAGAATAGCCTCACTGTATAGGTTGAATAAGTCCGGTGAGAAGACACATCCTTGCCTTACACCCCTTTCTATTTTTGTATATTTACTGAATTCATGTTCTATTAATACGCTGGCGGTTTGCTGCCATTATAGGTTCTGGATTATTCTAATATCCTTCCCACATAGGTCAAAGGTTACCTAGCAATTCCAATAGTTCTTATTTGACGTACTTTATCAAACGCGTTTGCATAATCTATATAATGTAGGTATATATAATTTTACATTAGTATTTGTAGCAGAAAAAGAACAGTGCTTAATATCTTGGAAGAAATGGAAATATAAAGTTTCACATTGTTACTTATGCAGGATCGAGAGTATTTCTGAAACAAATAAAATTGATTATTTGTAAAGCTAAGTCGTATCTTATCAGTTTACTTCACAATCGATGTACAAAAATGAATCCAGTGATTTCTCACATAAAGTATGAGTTTCAAAAGCAAGAGGTACATCCAAAATGCGACAAAGAAGAATCTCCTAGACAAGCTAGTAAAGAAAAGTATGAAGAAATGAGTAGCCATTAAATGTAAAAACAAACAAAACAAAAAACAGAATCTATCGTTGTCAGCAAGAGAAAAGGCCAAGATCCAAACTATGAATTGGTGACACCAAAATCAAGAAATTACAAAAATTTAAATACCTGGGAAATTTTTAACAATGGACAGAAAATGCGACACTGAAATCTGAAGACGCGTTGGAATAGCAAAATATATTTTCCAATAGCTAAGTAAAGTATTAAGAAAGAAGAAAATTTTATTAGAAACAAAAAAAAAAAAAAAAGAAAAGAAGAAAAGTGCTGAATTGTGATGGACAATTTCCTCATCCTCATCAATGAAGATGGGACTTGAGGCAACAGAAATGGGGTCCTACAGAAGGATACTGAGAATATCATGAACTGAACATGAGAGCAACGACGAACTTTTAAGGAAAATGAAAAACAAAAAGACGCTTATACTTAGAATCAAACAGAGGCAGTTAAAATTTCTAGGACACATAATGAGGAAAGAAGGCTTGGAGAATTAGACACTGACAGGACATGCTGAAGGCGAGAGGAGAGCAGCGAATGACCCCTGGATAACGAGCTCGGTTGATTGAACAAGGATTAGGAGAGATGGAAGAAAGACAAAACTTACTAAGCGCTACAAAGGAAAACGAAATTGTGGAGAGACATCAACAACTGCGTCTTGAAAAGACACGGCATATAAAAGAAGAATAGATAATTCTGTATACTTGCAACATTACTTTAGCCATGTGATATGGATATCGTATAGTGTTGCCAATGACCTAAACTAAAAATGCAGGACATAGATTTTGGAGTTTCTCAAATAAACTCTTTTAGGGTCGGTCAGGCTTGTAACCAGGGTCCACGGATTGACTGTTCATATTCAGTCAGTTGAGCAATAAGAATTGTGAAATAGAGAGAAAGAGAGGGGGAGTGGAGGGAAAAAGAGAGAGTGGAGGAGTGGAGGGAGAAAGAGAGAGTGGGGAGAGCTGTTTGTGCTAAATACATCTTTTAATAATTGCGCAATTTACGCATAAATTAAAAATAATCATCGATTCTCAAAATGCGGGACAAAGATGCTGAATGACGTGCCCCCCCACACTTCAATGAATGCGGGACACGCCCTTCAGCATAAAAATGCAAGCTTGTTAGCAAATCTAAATCGCAAAAAGTTTTTAATTTACATAGAATTTAGTGATATGTTTTGTCATTGGCTCTCCCCCCCCAAATAACGATGTAGTTATACGTCCACAAGAAAATAACACTAAAATTCATGGATTTCTAAAAATTTAGTACGTATCCATAAATTCCTTTAGTTATCTCCCTTGAAAGTAGATTTAATAACAATGGCATTGGCGGAAGTATGCACTCACTGGGTGCTTTCTGGTTCTTTACGTTATTATCATTTAGTAGATAATGATTACAAATATAATAGAAACATTTCAAAGGTAGCGGTTGCGAAAAGTATCTTTGCTCCCGGGCGTTAAGCTACTGGTTTATACATATTCTTTATATATATATATATATATATATATATATATATATATATAGGTTTACACATATTTGCTCTTAGCGTTTGCCCAGATATCGTAAAAAATTGCGCCCTGAAGATGACAATTTGAAATTGTCGAAATTACTTGGCAAGTGTCTTCCATTTGACAACAAATCGAATATAAGTATTTTATTATTCAAGGAAATGGTAGTAAGTTAATGTCTCATTAAGTCTTGTTAGCGAAGTGATTTCGCCATTAATCGCATTAACATTGCTATTTAATTCTTTTTATAAATTGTTTCTTTATGATATATATATATATATATATATATATATATATATATATATATATATATATATATATATATATATATATATATATATATACACACTTTAATTGATATAAGTATCTCGACCCTTCTTCATTTCTCTGTAAAGTTATTCTGGTTTTATGAAAATATTTGATTCAACAGTTGGGAATTTTTGGGTGTGGAGCAGATGATACGAGTTTATAATTGAGAGTAAACAAAAATACGTTACTTCTAAATTCAGGACGAAAACATTATTTTGGAACGAAATGCAAATTCTGTCGACAAATTCTGAGATTGAACTATTGTCTAGTTCACTTTCATTCTCGTCGTTTATTCCGTTAATCTATTGTCCGTCTTTCTGATAATTAGTCACTAGGATCCACTTGACAATATTCCTAGATGTCAATCGAGATATTTAAAATATCACTTTTTCAGAGTTATTTTCATATTGCGTTGTTGCGTCGTATAGATTTCACTGCTTACGAAGCCACACGTGATACATGACTTTCCGACAGTACGGAAACCAACTACGCCGCATGGCTACAATTGTGAAAGTCTTGTTTAGGTATATAATTTCCTTGGCAGTTCGGGGAAGTTGAAAATAATATTTGTTCAAGCCCCAGAGGTGCAGTACCTATCTTTTGGGAGATGGCTGTGCGGTCATGACTCGTTGCCTGAGGTCACTTCGACGTTGTGTAATGGTTAACAAGCTTGTTTCGTCAGATCACTTACGACTGAATTGTGAGTTCGATCCTCACAGAGTGCTTATACTTTCGATTTTGTGCTACATCTAAGCTACGATTAGAAAAACATTTAGGGCACCTCGGCATGGTGTAATGATGAGCAAGCTTGTCTCAGTTACGACTGAAATGTGAGTTCGATCGTCACTAGGTGCCCCATACTTTCGGCCTTGTACCACATCTAAGCTACGCTTAGAAAATAACCATTACTCGTCGACTGAGGCGTCTCCAGAAGGTAAAGTGACGGGTTACTATAGGACAATAGCGTAGTAGGTGAAAACCTGATGAGGGCACAACGGTCGGTCGAAACGTTGGGATAACAAAGACGAGGACAATATGAATATAAATAATGATAACCTCTCATCTCAGAAATTCAGACAGAAAATATATACGGGGAACTGTTGAAAATCTTCCGGTCCGACCCACATAATCTCTTGATTGGACTGTGAACTTTTCAGTACCCACTCGTATATTCCTTAACTGACTCACTGTCTCTGTTTGCTTTATGTAGGGAATCGTGGGAGATGAATACAACAAAATGTGAAGGTCCTACTTTTTGGAGTTATTCTTCATAATGAAGAATACATCAAACGAGCCGAAGTAAAACATGTGGCTTGAAAGAGGAAAAGTATTGCTTAAGCTGTGGCTCAGTCATCATCATCATCTTCTTCTTCTTCTTCTTCTTTGTGTCGTGTCCCGTTAGGCGATCACCGCTCTTCACAACTTCCTACCCTTTGTAGTTCTCAGTAAAGTCTGTATTTTTTGCTATCTCTCCATATTCTTGTTCTCCCAACCGTTTACACAAACTCGTTAGGTAGGTTAACTGCTGCTTTCCCCCTTTTGCCTTAAATATGTCCTGTGAGTATCAAAGTTTCTAAGCCCTCTTTCCTCATTATTCGCCCTAGTAATTTCAACCGTCTTTTAAGTGAATATAGAAAATGCATTTTTTAATTTTATAAATTGAAGTTTCTGATACCAGCCATAATTTTTTTTACTCGAATCTGAATAGTAGGGGTTTTTCTTCTCTCATTATTAATTCTAAAAAGTCAAAGGAAGAAGTTTACTGTGAATTTGAAAAAATACACCTACTACTTTAACCAAGTTAAAACTTCACCGGTCTTTTGAACAGGAGTAAAGGTTTATTCCTTCTTTCCTGTTTAGGATTGCGTTTCCGATCCCTTCTGAAGTTTACTTCCACTCTATACTTCTGACATCTCTGCCTAAACTCTGAAATTTTATTTACTATTTATTTTTATTTTTCCTCAATAAGAGTAGATTATATATATATATATATATATATATATATATATATATATATATATATATATATATATATATATATATATATATATATATATATATATATATATATATATATATATATATATATATATATATATATATATATATTACGATAAACGTGCAATCAATTTACAAATACATGAATTATTCACACAAAACTAATGCAAAGTTAATGCTTTAAATGGCGAGACATCCATCATCGCAAACAATTCAAATAGTATACAAAACCTCCAGATCCGTTATGAATGAATTGATCCTTGTTTATATAAATTTCTGCCGTATTAGTTGTTATTTTTACTACAAGCTTTCGTCTGTTCCTACAGACATCTTCAGGTATAGAATAGATGTTGTTCTTGGTTTTTTCTCTTAGTAATAAGAGGACAACGAAAATATGTGTTGTTGTATCCGAAAATGCTATTGAAAATGAGTTATTGGTTTTGGAACGCGCCAAAGCAACGCTGAGTTTGATTTTAAATTTTTAAAGTGTTTGCGTTTATACCAAATATGGTGTTGAACAAATTTTTTTACTGGTAAATTTTTCTGTCAAAGTGGCATGAACTATATTGTTCAATAATTACAGTAATGTCACACTTATTATCCAAAAGTTTTGTGTGAATAATTCATGTATTTGTAAATTGATTGCACGTTTATCGTAATTTAAATAACTGATCCAAGTGCGACTTTTGGATAATAAGTGCGACATTTAAATGAGTAAAAAAAAAAAGGAGAGACTAAAAACATCCAAGAGGATTAATACTTTTCCCAAGGGTATTAGCACGGAAGTGAATGTAATGGAATCGACTGGAATTCGAACTCAGCTCTCCGATTCCTCACTCCACTGTACCTCCGCTCTGACACGCAAACATTAAAACTGTGTGTCTGTGTGTTTATATGTGTGTGTGTATATATATATATATATATATATATATATATATATATATATATATATATATATATATATATATATATATATGTTTAAATTTAACGTTGGTCATATTTGATTGGTTGATCTAAACAAAGCCCACAGACTTTATAACAACCTCCTCCTCTTTTTCTTTTTTTCATAAAAAGAGGCTGTATTTTGCTTTTAAATCTGATTAAATCGTTCACTCGCCAGTAATTTACAATCGCCTGATGAGATGCGTTGTATGCGCATCGAAACACGACTGCAACTGTGTAGCGATTTTGACATGTTTTCGATGCAATAATCTAAAATAAAGAATATTACTCTACTCTATTCAGCCCGCTTTTCAATTAAATGTTACGAACGTTGGAATTGTACGCTATTCGGTCTCATCTTACATGTATATATATATATATATATATATATATATATATATATATAGATGTTAGACATTTTCATGACGGTCGTCTTCGAGTATAGAATCCAGAGGTTGGCAGTGAATATTTCGGAGACAGTAGGAAAGCGTAGTGCAGGTTCGCAGTGGATATCACAGCAAGGTAGCAGAGCGTAGTTCTTCCGTCTGTCCTGTTCGCCTGACAAGTTGCCTCTGGTCATTCCGATAGGAAAAACAAAGATGACCGCCTTTATACACGACGGATACAGTGTTGTGCGGCTTCTGATCGGTCAATCTTCTATTGGTAGACTATAAAGGGAAATAAGTCATTCTGACTCGCTCACTAGTTATATGTATAATATACACAAAAAACCGTAACAATAGAGATAGATAGATAGATAGATAGATAGATAGATAGATAGATAGATAGATAGATAGGGTGTCCATAAAGTTCATGTGCACTTTAAAAAATTTATAACTTTATTTGTATTTGTGATAGAAATAATCCGTAAAAAAATGTTACAAAGTTTCAGGTACCTAGTTTTAAGTATATCTAAAATAACTAATGTGATTTCAGGCATTACTGTAAATCAGTTGGCAAATATTTTCCGTGAACTGCAAAATCGCATTACCCTTTTTATTGCTAATGATGGAGGACATGTGGAAACTTAAATAAAATTTCAATAAAACCTTAAAAAATATAGATTTACTTCTTTCTAATCCTTTTTACAAATTATTTCTATCGCAAATACAAATAAAGTTATAATTTTTTAAAGTGAACACGAACTGTAGGACACCCCTCTCTCTCTCTTTATATATATATATATATATATATATATATATATATATATATATATATATATATATATATATTATATTGTGTGTGCGTATTCCGTTGAATATCACAGATAAGGAAATGGGAAAAACTAAATAAGAAATTAATCAGGTTTTCCTTGCCTGTTATATTCAATGAAACATCTTTAAAAAGAAAGGTTGCTGCCCAAATATACATTAATATGATTATTGTCACTTCTTTGTAGAAAAGACTGTCTGTTCACTTTGTAGCTTTTTCGTTTTTGTTTTTTCATTCAGAATTTTATTATTTTCCATCATTTTTACCCGAGCTAACGCTTTGCTATGGGTCCGTAAGTAATTCTTAAGGCCAGCTTACACTTTTACAACTTCTCTTACACACGTGGTAAACATTTGTGCTACCTTTGTTGGAAACTTGCCTGCTCTTTTGTACAATTATTTAATGTTTGAGTCATGCAGCATAAAATATATATATATATATATATATATATATATATATATATATATATATATAATATGAACATAGAAGTCAACACTTAGAGGCGACAGTCTGTTTCATGCTATATGCAATCGTCAGGCCTGACGATTGCATATACTTAGCATGAAACAGACTAATCTACACACGCTCTATCTCTGATATTGAGCACTTTATCCCATAAATATAGCACACCTTAAGACTATATTTCTTCATATATATATATATATATATATATATATATATATATATATATATATATATAGACAAACCTCTCATCAACGGACTAATGGGGGGGGGTGGACTGTTAAAGCTGATTGTCCGAAGATTCTCCAGCACCCGCCTCTCTACCACACACACACTTCCTTGCTGATGCAGGACGTATTGGGGAGGTTTTCTCCACTCTCCTTTACTCCTTGCTTCTTTTGCGGAGATGGAGAGGCAATTTTCTCCTGCTTCTCCGGATGTTTTGGAGATGTGGTATCCACTACACTTTTAGAGCCCTCCTCTCCTCTCCTCCCGTTTACTTTTTTTGGATGGAGTTTGCGGAGGTTCAGTCGATAGCTGCAGTTCTCCAGATGTTTCCTGGGTTGTTGAGTCAGTTCCTCCTTCTCTTCAGTTGGGTTTCCTGGTTCAGACACTGGAGTTGGAACAGGAGCTGGTTTAGCGTTTCCTTTGCGGACAACCTCAATCCACACCTCCTGTTTAGCAGTGTAATTCCCTGAGGCCTGCACTTCTGGTGCTGGCTGCTTCACTGGTACTCCGAGCCTGGTTGCCAAGCTTGGGTATAGATGAAAAACCCTTCTTGGTTAAGGAGAGAATTGCAGTGTAGTTACCGGACTTCCATCTCAACCGGCAATTGTGGTCATCTCCTCCAGCTGTCCATACTTCGAGAGGAAGGCTGCTAACTGCTGTTCCTCAATCCATGCGGGGACGCCGTAAATATTAATTTTTGTGCGTCGATTCGGGTAGAAATGTCAACCTTCTCAATGTGTAAGAACTGCGTGTAAGCCTTAAACATTCCTCAACGGATTCAAAGAGTAGATCCCACGTTGCAAAGCTACGCCTGTGGATGTATTTAATGTCCACTTTTAGGGTGGACAGCATTTCCTCCACTGTTTTTTTTTTTTTGTGTAGCATTGGCCAGCTTCCCACTCTTGATATCCATTGCTACCATGGAAATTGTCCTTGATTCTATTGCTTTGAAGGTTCCCGGGTAAACAAGGATTTCATCTTCCTTTACGTAGTCCATGTATTTTTGGGCACCTTTTAGAAGGTCACTGACTGACCTTTGTCCCCACAGATCTTTCTGTGAGGGCACTGTACCTTGGAGAGTCTCTCCTGGTCCACAGACCATTCCTGATTTTCCTTCTCATTAACCTCTCCTCCTTGTTGAGCTTGTCCCTCCTCCGCTTTCATGATTTGACAACGAGAAGCCGCCTCTGAATCCTGCTTGGAATTAATTGGTAAGGGGGACATCCTGGCTTGCCACCACTCCCTGAAGTGGATAATTGACTTTTTGTGTCAGTTTTCTCTGGCTGCAGGTCGTGTTCACTGAACCGGGACGCAAAGTTCAGACCGCCCGGGACAGATACTACACTTTGATCTTAGCCAAAAGGCCGTTTATTTACCCCACTGAGTCAGGTTGTGACACAAGGTCGGTTTTTAAAACACTCGGGACGCTGTCTAACCATTTTCGCCCCAGCCCCTCAACCTCCAACGTCTTACTCTCTGGGTTGAGGTGTCTACTCGGTCTTAACCGAACTTAAGGGAGTGGCCGTAGATTCCCTGAGCATCCGTACATCATTCGACCGGTCCACTGGTTTAATTCCGCTTCCTGCCCACGTTGTGTTTGGCAGAAAGCAGAAGTGATATTCATCCATTCACGGTCGACTGAAGATGTAGACACGACTGGGGAGTCTGTGCTAAGAAATTTAGAATGCACCAAAAAAAAAAATATATATATATATATATGCGGAAAGCCGGATAAACAACTATTCAATTGTTGAATTGTTAATGTCTTTATAAGCAGTGACCGAAAATCCAGGTACGTAACCCTATCATTAAAGTCCTGATAGCAATTTGCCCCACAAAGGGACCTTAGTTATCACCGAGACGTTCCGTGAAAGGGAAAAAGGCAATTCTTCAACATCGCGCCGAATTGCCCGACACCTTTAACGAAAAACGTCAGGCTGGGTGAGTTACCAAATTCAGAGAAATTTCTTTTCCGATGGGTAGCGGTCACAGGATATAGATCCGCCCAACTCCTGCCTTCTCTTATTTGTGCTTGGCACCAATACTTCCCAATGACCGTAGGCAATTCTTCCGTCTCTCTCGGTATTTCACCTGCGCCTGTCACCTTGGTTGCCTTTTAACCAATCTGGCTCTCAACCATGTGGCGTGGCTTAAGTTGTGGTCTTTAATTAAAATTATCATTGTAATTTCGCGTCATCAAAATTTCTCAGCCTGGCTTTGCTCTCAAATCAGAAATTTACCAGCTGCTTACTCCAGTCAGTCACCCCACTCTCCACTCAATCCTGCCAAAGTCATTGTACTTCAAGCACTCTGGATCCTGGGTATTTACACAAGGAAACTTTATTCCCTTGATTTAGTTACAGAGATCACCAAATTTTATCTCTCCGATCTGTGTTTTCGTAACCGATGCTCTTCAAGCTGCCTCATTAATCAGCTATCACCTATATATTGCCATATGGCTTTTGTGGTAATATCTTGTAAGAGAATTACTTTTCTTCGAGGTATCTCTGCCCTAAAAAGAAATAGAATTTGGAAATAAAAAGAAATCCCTTTTCCTTCTCTCAGTCTGTCCATAGTTTTATTCTGTAACCCTTCTTGTCTTCTTCCGAGCTATGTTTTTTTAATTTAACCCTTTCTTTCCGTTTGCCAGTGTCACATGCACATGGTCGTCGGGACTCGTTGTACATCGAATTTACTATACAGATGTAATGACTTACAACCGTCGATATGTGCGAAATTTCCAGAAAGAAAATCCGATTTTATTTTATTTTATTTATAGCACAGTATTTATTTAGGGAGGCACAGTGGAATAATGGATAACGACTCGGATTGAGGAATCGGAGAGTTCGAATTCCAGTCGAATCCATTGCATTCACTTACGTGCTAATACCCTTGGAAAAGGTATGAATCCTCTGCTTCTCCACCCAGCTATGGATAAATAGTAGGCAAACTGGCAAACTGGCCTACCGCAGAAAGAAATGACCACCTACTACTACCTCGTCAGTCATGTATCGAGAGATACATGATCGCCTAAGCGTGTATCACGCATGGCACATAACTGACTGACTGATTTATTTAGACTTATTTATCAGTGGATGCACGATGGTTCCTGGGTCGAGTTCGAATTCCCCTCGTGTTCGTTAGGTTCACTTACGTGCAAATACCCTTGGGAAAGGTATCTCTTCTCCTCCAGATATGGGTAAATTGCAGAAATAGCCTTGGGTGGCAACCGGTCTAAGAGAATTCAAAACCATTACCTATGGATTAAATTTATTTTTATTATAATTTATTGTTGGAAAATTCTTATTGTGCCTAATAAGATCTACAGTAAGAATGAATCTTTGATCTGTCTTATAACTTATTACAGTATATTGTTATAATTGTTCTCTTTTATTATTACAGTATAATGCTGTCAGTCTCTTATTGGGCCTAATAACATCTACGGTAAGAACAACAATTCTTTCCATCATAAAACTTTTATTACAGTACATATATTGTTATAATTCCTCAATTTTATTATTAGTTATTTATCTTAATCTCTTATTGCATCTCATAGGATCTACGGCAAAAACGAGTTTATTATGTCACATGACTTTTATTCTAGTATATTGCCATAATTCTTCTCTACTTTCCAGTTTGAATCTTTCTTTCTTTGAAATCAAAGAGAGACTCTGATATGCCTTTCCTCGCAATAAAAACGGAACAGTCCATTATTTATGAAGTATTAGCAGGGCGTAACGAACGTGCTAAGGAACTAAAAGAGTGACAAGAAGAAACATAAGATTGTTCATAATCTCTTTATAAATTAAACACGAACATAGGTATGTATTTATTGAAAAAATAACATAATATTAGGTGTTTCCAGCGAAATATCAGTTTTCCGTATTCAGTCTCCAGTTGTCAAAAATGGATCACTATCGAATTCTAGTCAAATCCATTACATTCACTTACGTGCTAATACCCTTGGGAAAGGTATGAATCATCTTCTTCTCCCTCCAGCTATGGGTAAATAACAGGACAAACTGGGTTCTCTAGCCTTGGATAGCAACTGGTCTACCACAGAAAGAAATAGCAACCTACTACCGGAAAAAAAATCTGCCTCGTCAGTCATGTATCGAAAGATACATGATCGCCTAAGCGTGTGTCACGAATGCCACACAACTGAACTGATTGCTGGTAATCTTTTGCGAATTTATAAATTAAATATGAACATAGGTATGTATGTATGTATTGTAAAAAAATAATATTAGGTGTTTGCAAAAGTTTCCCGCGAAAAATCAGTTTTCAGTATTCAGTCTCCAATTGCTAATAAAGGATCACTAACAGCCAGATATAGATAGGGCTATATACTATTCGCGGTTTCAGACACTACTGGGTTTTGGATATACCACCCGCGGATAACAGAAACTACCATACACGAATACAGATCGACTGGGTACTGTGCCTGATCTTTCTTTTTTTTTTTTTTACCAAATCTTACACAAAGCATTTATTTAGATGTATCTATAATTCTCAAAATGTGTGTGCGTGTGTGTGTGTGTGATCGGATGTTGTTTATGCATTTCCACAATTTTCATCCGATTTCGATAATTTTTTTTGTTTGATAGATAATTCTTCAGTGCCGGTTTTGAGTCCAAATTGTTGGCGACAATGGCTCTCCACTACTTCCTGTCCATTGTAACTCTCAGCAACGTTTTACTATTTACTATCTGTTCTTGGATATATAGCTTTCATAAAAACTTTAATAAAAGTAAATAGTATAAATTATTACAATAATATCATTTATTATTATACAGTTCCCTTTTCAGAGCCACACTCCCCCATTCAAATTGTTAACCCCCCATTTGGGGATGTGCCTCAGTTGCACTCAATTGTTGTTACTAATATTGATTTTCGGGTGGGTTGATTTTAAACTTAAACTGCTCCAATTGAACGGCAGAAATTCCCAGTAATGAAAGACTCTGTCAAAGTCGGGTTATACTGACAAGTTTGTTTTTTTTCTAAATATATTTCATCTATTCTTGTTGCTTAAATATTTGTACTCAAATGAAAATCTAGGAATTCAGTGATCAAGAAACATCATCTTTTATTACGGAACCAATCTTGTATATTTTATTGCACTTGGTATACTTTGAACTCACATTTGTATTAATTGAACAAGATTAGATCCTTTTACAACGTATCAATTGACTGACTTGTTTTTTACGGCTTATCAACTTTTTGCAGGTTATTTAAAGTTAGAAACTATTTTAGATTATAAGAATTTTTTTCAGTATCTGTCTATATTTCTGATATGAGGTATTATGTACACTATTTACATTATTCGAACTATTGTCCTCATCTTTGTAGCCATATTTATTACAACGTTTCGGCCCTTCAGTATCTGTCTATATTTCTGATATGAGGTATTATGTACACTATTTACATTATTCGAACTATTGTCCTCATCTTTGTAGCCATATTTATTACAACGTTTCGGCCGTTGTACGCTCCGGCCTTCTTCAGGTGGTTGAGATGTCGAACTGAACCACAAAAATCTCCTGAGCCGACTAAGCATAGAAATGAATACAATATGGGAACCAGTAATAAGGAGTGCCAGAGAAAAGCGATAATAAAAATGAAAATTGCAATATGAACTCTGGTAAAAACATGAAATGATAACAGCAAAAATTGCATTATGAGCGTTGGTAAAAAAAAATGGTTGGTGAGACATTAGGTTTATAATACCCAGAAATTCATACACAGATGTCCTCAAGGACACATGGCACAGGACCCAAAGAGTGTGAGTTCAATACCCGGTTAAGGTAGTGGAGAACTTGGAGAGGAGAATTAACAGGAAATAACTGATAACTGACATCCATTAAACATAGCACGTAGAACTAGAACAGTCTACCCAGTGAGCGAAATAAAGGGTTCAGTTCGACATTCCAACCACCTGAAGAAGGCCGGATCGTACAATGGCCGAAACGTTGTAATAAATATGGCGACAAAGATGAGGACAATAGTCCTAATAATATAAATAGTGAAGAATTTTTTTTAATATAACGATTTACTGATTCAAGTTCTATTAATTAACCCATAGCTTGGGGGAACACGTGAATTCATACCTTTTACAAGGGTGTAAGTAAATATAACGAACTCGACTGTAATCGGAAATCGGCTCTCCGACTTTTTCAATTCCATTATCCATTACACCATGCGCACATCCAAGCTTACAGTACCTGGTATTCCAAAGCAGTCGCCCATGTAGGTACTGATCAGTTTCAATGTTGCTTAACTTTGGTGATTGTTCGAGAACCAATATTCCAACGTGATACAGTCGTAAGTCGCGATCCTTTTATGAAACATGGTTGAATGATTTCATATCAATCATCAGTTTGTATAGTCTAGCCATCACATAACATTCTAGCTAAGGAAAAGTTATTGATATTAACTGCAAAAGTGGGTATCATCTGGTTAAGGGGCTATAGGTTAGACTATATCCCATAGTTAAACCCAGAGCTATGATGTAGGCCCCAATCACACCGCGGTGGCTATTCTGGTTTAGGCTAAGCTACACATTTTTTTAATTATTTCACCCCCAAGCAAGGCATTTAAGTCACTAAGTCGCAAGGGGTCACTGTGGAGTAATTTTAAGGAAGAAAACGTTATTAAGGAGAGAAAACAATAAACGAACAGGTATTAAGAAATCAGAAGATAATGATTGACATTGTATTTAAATTTAAACCCTGAAATAAATGTTACCCTAAATGACCATTCTAGATCCTTTTGTACTAATGCAGGTGTCTCCTAGGGATCTATCCTTGGTTCTACATTGTTTTTAATTTTCATTAACAAATGTCACGATGGCATCAGCTCTCAATTTGGTGTCTACGCTGATGGCACAACCATTTACTCCTGTCTCGATAATAAGTCTAATCAGTTCGATAAGATCGAACTGGCGGCTGATGTGAAAAACGACATTCAGTCTGTTGTTAACTGGTGCAAAGGATAGCTTGTTAATTGTAACGCCTCCAAAATTAAACTGCCCTTTATTAATCATCTGAGAGACCTGATTCTATCAGTATGGCTGATGCTAACCTCCAGTAAAGTGACTCATTGCGCCTTCTCATGATAACGTTCTCGGCTGACATGAAGTTGAAAGACTATATTAAATCCATTGCTAAGTCAGCAGCTAAGAATGTTGGCTCACTGTGTCGTGCTAGACGATTTTTCTCTCCAGAATCTATCTTGCATATCTATACGTCTACCATTCGTCCATGCTTAGAATATTGCTGCCACATATGGTCCGGTTCTCCTACTATATATCTCTTGACCCTTGATAAAATCCAAAGAAGAATCAACAACATTATTGGTCCTGATCAGGTTTCTCGGCTTCAGTCACTTTCCTACCGCCATACTGTTGCCTCCCTGTGCCTTTTCTATAAATATTTTCATGGTAATTGTTCGGATAAGGTCTTTGCTATGGTACCTAGCCTTTTTAAATCTAAACGCTGTACTAGACTGGCGAATAGGTCTCATTCATTTACAGTTGAGTTGACTAGATGTAACCGTAAGTTCTATGCTAACAGTTTCTTTTCTCACACTTCTTGCTTGTGGAACTTTCTTCCGGCTCTAAGCTTGCCAGTTGAGTTTAATTTTCAAAACTTTAAATACCATGTCAATCGCTGTCTGCTGTTCTCTTCCTTTGTTCCTGCTCCTCAGTAATGTTTCTGTTTTCTGATACTTTTACATCCAGTAACCCCTTGTGTCTTAGCGGCTTTATTGTCTTGCTTGGTGTGAACTTGCTTTAAAAAAGTCACCTGGATATATTACTGAAGAGAATTGGGCTGTTCCAACGGTACCAGAGACTGAGTTTAGTGTCAAACTAAAGAAAAATATTATTATTATGTTTTAAACCTGAAACAGTTGTTGGCTTTTGTTAATTATCAATATTTTGTTTTCAGGAACTATATTTAATTATTTATTATATCAACCCCAAAGTTTAGGCCAGTTCATTCTGCTGCATTCTACAGGTGAATTCTGTGGTTTGCATTGTCCTGTTTGATTGATCTTAAAATGCTTAAAATTCAGTCTCTACTTCATTGAACTATGATATCTGCATTGAGCAGCAGAAGAAAAAGTCTACAAGAAGAAAGCCGAAGAATGGACGAATGGAACCTGTCTGGGAACTATGCAGTTATTTTGACTAGAATTCGTTGCGTTGTTTTGATGCAACTCTGCATCATCGAGGACTGTCAGACTCCACCCCCATCCCGACCAGAGTCCAGATTTTACCCCCTTGTGGCTTCTCGCTTTAGTCAAAGTTAAAATCATTTTGGAAGAGAAGGAAAATTCAGGTCTTAGGCGTGATTAAGTGGAAACCGCCAAGACAGCTCGTAGTAATCCCGAAAGGGACTTTTCACATTTGTGGGAAAGAGACGTGAAGTCCCAAAGAGAGTACTTTGAAGGAACTTCGAAAACTATCCACCTATTTTGACTAATTTGGGAACCGATGGTGCAGTCTTAAAGACAGCAGAGAACACATCATCAGAGCCTCACCGACGCAGATCAAATGTTGCCCGCCTGTGGCTTCTAGATTTTTCAAAAGATGAGGAGGATGAGATTTCAGACCATGGGCGAGATTATATGGAACGCAATGAAACATATAGTGCCAATACTGAAATGTAGATTTTTTTACCTGGAAAAACGGAATTTTAAGTGATGGTGGGATAAGTGTGTGAAATTTCAAGTAGAGTACTTTGAAGGGATCTAAGTTGCCATTGCCCTAGGTAGGGCTTTTTTTGTTGCTAATAACGAATGCTTTTCGGTCGTAAAAATTACAATAGTTCCAAAATTGAAACACAGATTATGAAAATCTTGACTATAATAAAAAAAAAAAACAAATCTTTTATATTTATTTTTAAAAAAAAAGTGTACAAAACGATTTTACTGAGTATGAAAGTGAGACAGTTAAAAAAAATAATAATATTAATAAAGGTTGGATCATCACACCAAGAACCCGTCGACAGAGTCAGGACTTCTTCAAAATCCTGACACAATTTACAAAACCGCCAAACCAACAACTATTTAAATGTTCGGAAATAATTTGTGAAAGTTGGTTTGCATCGAACTTTTTTCATGTCGCTTCTTGATCTTCTCAGATGTGATCATCCTTTGCTATAATGTCTTGTAAACGGAGATTTAATAAACTTCCATGTTCGTCGCACACGTAAATTTGTCTGCGGTAGAATGTCACAGTGGTAATGAACAGAGCGACGCAGGCGATGCTAAGCAAAACTAAGACAACATAACACCAAATAGGGACACCAGGCTGCTTGCACTCAACAGGCTGTGTGGATAAAGTGCTTGAGACGACCATATTTAAAGCTGGCGTCATGGGCGGTGGCACTGATAAGGAAGAGAAAAATAGTTTTAAAAAATGTACGAAAAAGGAAAAAAAAACAATTAATTTCTTTGGAATTTTATTTTATTTTAGATAGGAAGAATACTGATAGATAAGAACAGATTGAGACAGATATGAACAAACTGAGTGAGGTAGGAACAGATTGAGAAAGGAACAGACTGAGATAGATAGGAACAGACTGATATAGATAGATAGATAGATAGATAGGAACAGACTGAGATAGATAGATAGATAGATAGATAGATAGGAACAGACTGAGATAGATAGATAGATAGATAGATAGGAACAGACTGAGATAGATAGATAGATAGATAGGAACAGACTGAGATAGATCGATAGATAGATAGATAGATAGATAGATAGATAGATAGATAGATAGGAACAGACTGAGATAGGAACAGACTGAAGATAGATAGGAACAGACTGAGATAGATGGGATAGATGAGATAGATAGATAGATAGATAGATAGATAGATAGATAGGAACAGACTGAGATAGATAGATAGATAGATAGATAGATAGATAGATAGATAGATAGGAACAGACTGAGATAGATAGATAGATAGATAGACAGGAACAGACTGAGATAGATAGATAGATAGACGGATAGATGGATGGAACAGACTGAGATAGATAGATGGGATAGATAGATAGATAGATAGATAGATAGATAGATAGATGGGAACAGACTGAGATAGATAGATAGATGGATAGATAGATAGATAGATGGGAAACAGACTGGGAGATAGATGGATGGATGGATGGATAGATGGATGGACAGATGAGATAGGAACAGACTAAGATAGATAGGATGGATGAGATAGATGGATAGATGAGATAGATGGACAGATAGATAGATAGATAGATAGACTGATAGATAGATAGATAGACTGAGATAGATGGGAACAGACTGAGATAGATAGATAGATAGATAGGAACAGACTGAGATAGATAGATAGATAGATGATAGATAGATGGGAACAGACTGAGATAGATGGATGGATAGATAGATAGATAGATAGATGGGAACAGACTGAGATAGATAGATAGATAGATAGATAGATAGATAGATAGATAGATAGATAGGAACAGACTGAGATAGATAGATAGATAGATAGATAGATAGATAGATAGGAATAGATGAGATAGGGAACAGACTGAGATAGATAGATAGATGGATAGATAGATAGATAGATAGATAGGAACAGACTGGAGATGGGGAACAGACTGAGATGGATAGGAACAGACTGAGATAGATGAGATAGATAGATAGGAACAGACTGAGATAGATAGATAGATAGATAGGAATAGACTGAGATAGATAGATGGATGGATGAGATAGATAGATAGATGGATAGATAGATAGATAGATGGGAACAGACTGAGATAGATAGATATATAGATAGATAGATAGGAACAGACTGAGATAGGAACAGACTGAGATAGATAGATAGATAGATAGATAGATAGGAACAGACTGAGATAGATAGGAACAGACTGAGATAGATAGATAGAAGACTGAGATAGGAACAGACTGAGATAGATAGATAGGAACAGACTGAGATAGGAACAGACTGAGATAGATAGGAACAGACTGAGATAGATAGATAGATA